>OZ025243.1:81876712-82476712 GCA_964019155.1 Osedax fenrisi
AATAAATAATATAATTAGATACACCTGCATCAGAACCTGAACCTGCACAAGAGATTCCTCGCCGTAAGTATAACACTTATATATATATATATATATATATACACACATATACATACACACACATACACATATATATATTATCAATATAAATTATATATCAATATGTATATATATATAAATTGATAGTATATATATATATATATATATATATATTAATCATAATAATACAAAATATTTTCCTAAAAATTGATACTAACAATAATAACATCAGTTTTACACATACAGTTATGAAACATTACTGGATGAATAATACATCATAACTTGTATAGTAATTAGCCTATTAGATAATGATGAGAACAATATAATTACTAAAAAAAATTGTAAATAATAAAAATAAAATTCCGAAATATAAGATTCTAAATTTGTATTTATCATACCAATTTACTGACCCGCTTATATATGAGTAAATAAATATTCGAGGCACTCATATGTAACTATAGTTACTTTTACACAAATTTGTATACGTTATTTTGAATATAATTAAATAAAATTCAATATATTAATAATAATTAGTTTTGATAATACTTAGAAACGAAGATTTCGTCGTCGCTTAATAAAGGATAATAATATACTATGCCACTATTAACACATACTTTCTTATACTCGTGCACTCTTGATAATATATTTTATAAGATATATACATTAATATGTGAATAATCTAATTAGTATAGAATTATATATATATACAATTAGATTTTGTATCTATCAGAAGTAATATATAACAATAATATACCTCATTTATATTGAGTGTAATTTTGTTCTTATTTTTTCCGTTATTTTACCGTTTTTTACTAGTAATTTGTATTCCTATTTTTTCAGGTTATTTTGTACGAGTCTAGTTAATATTATTTATTAAATATTACATATTAACGGGAAGATTTTCCCCGATATTACATATAAATATTACATATTACATATTGAATATTAGATTTTAGATATTACATATTACATATTACATATTACATATTATATATATATATATATATATATATATATGTAATATATTATTGTTTCGTGTAATATTTCTATTTTTCTTTTTATTACCAATTTGTGAATAAATAAAATACATATTATTATTAATTTATCAATTTTAATTCTTGTACTCTACTTTTATTTATAATTATCTAATACATAGAATCAGAACCTCCCGTGGAAGATATTCCTCCTCGTAAGTATTGAAACATATATATATATATATATAGAAATATTTATTACCCTATCATCTGCTTTCATAACTATGGTATAACAACTTAAATATAATATATATATATATATATATATATATATATATATATATATATATATATATATATATATATATATATATATATATTGATTGCAAGTTTATTTACACATTTAAATAAATCATAAATGATTTCTCAAAAGTGTATATATAGAATACAAATAATAAAGGTAAAACAATAAATACCATTATAGATAATAAAATAAAATAGAATAAACCGTACGCAAATTAATAAATAAAATAATAAGGACAAACAATATTATTATTACAGGTTGCCACCTGAGATCAATTGTTGTATATATTTTACACATATATATATATTTATTATTATATAAATAAAATATATGATTTAATGACCTAAATGTACACTTTTAGCGATTCCAAGTTACGGCTACAATAGGCCACCATTAAATGCAGGTACAGTGTACTTATAGGGCAAACAAGAGTATTAATGTAGGCCTACATATCATACATATTCGTATATAATTATATAATAGTGAATGTATTTATAATATATATATATTTATTTCTGCATAATATTAATAAAATGTGGTGGAATTATAACATTTCTACTTTTTTTAAATTAAGGGTATATATATATATATGTGTATGTGTGTGTGTTTGTGTGTGTTTATATACATATATGTGCTTGTATGTATGGGTATTTAGTATTACCTATGAATTACATAGGGGAAAGTCCCCGATTACCGACACCTAAATGATTATTTGTAATAACCAGGGCCGGCTTAAGCATACTATGGGCCCCGGGCAACAAAAAACGTATGGGCCCCATAATACTTTAATAACATATTAAATGGGCTATTTTGGCAAAAACTAATATTTATAACTCTTCAATGTTATCATATGTTATCATTATACTAATTATTTTGTAATTTATTTGTATACTTTAATCAACTCCTCATAATAATTTCTTTTCTCGCATATAAATTTAGAGCAGTGGTTCCCAACCTTTTTTCACCGTGACCCTTTTTTTATAATTCTTAATTAAAAAATATACCATGACCCACATTTTATTTTGTTATTATTATACTTTAATCATAAAATAATCATATATAAATTAATATACATATATTTAAATATATATTTCCATCTTAAATTTTTCTCGACCATAAATCCAATTTGCATATAAAAGCATTTATATTATTTTTTAGAAATTGGATCAGGACCTACACAAAATACTCAATGACCCAAGTATGGGTCATGAGTCATGACCCATAGGTTGGGAATCACTGATTTATAGAGTGCATCAATATTTTGTATTACCGCTATTATCTCAATGTAACCTAATTGCAATACTTTTCTGATCGACTTTATTCTACAAAGTAATTAGCTCCACGGTTTTCATTATATCGAAGTCTCAAATTCTAAAATTGCATTTTATTGAATAAATACGTTGACTCTAGTAATGTAATTTAAGTTATATTTTAACATATATAATATCAGATATAAATTATGTAATTATCAGAAGTCCTCAAAGACTGCACTAACATAATCTGCTTGCGATCACCATTTTATATTCGATAATGCTTTTAATAAAAAATATTATATTCTTCTTTAATTTGGATATTAATATATTCTTTATATAGTTTGACTAAATAAATTATATTGATTTGGGATACAGGCAAAGAATATTGCTACACTTGTCGAAGATTTAACGGCATTTTGCCCAACCAGATTTAAGGAATATACAGTGTAGATATGTGAATCCATATTGACAATGGACTATAGTATCGACCATATATGGTTATTATAATATATTTCATGTCATTGAATCTTCCAGACATATGCTGGCATTTTCATAACTTTGAGCTCTATAATCTATTATAATTATATTATTATTGAAAAAATTCGTAGATAGCTAAATATTGACCAATGTGATAAATCATAACTGATAAATTATCAGTGATAATGAATCTCAACGTACAATTGTACGTCGTAAATCAATAAATACCTATATAATAATAGTAGGCTATAATACCTACCTAACTTGATATAAATAACGATAATATATATCGATGTGATATATATGGAATTGAGTACACTGATATATAATATAATATTTTGAATTTTGTATTTCTTCAATTAGTTATCAGTGATAACTTATCACCTATTCTCCAATAAGAATATCGCCATTGTGTGTATTTATTTGTAAATAGATAGATGAGGGTGATGTCAATCTAAACATTCATTTGCAAGTAATAGGTAGATAATTGCAAAAATGACTTTAGTATTATATGTATGTTATATATATATATATTTATAAATAATATCTGTTTCAATAAATATAATATCTTTCTGTAATGATAGTATGTTGAAAAAGATAATCATTGTATGTACATAATTCCCTTTCATCAATAGACATTATTAACAATACTATAGGAATAACCTAAAGCAGAATAATCCTATTTAAATTAAAACTATTATATATATATATATTATGTGTACTAATACAACTATAATAATATATACACTATGAGAATATACACATTTGATTAATACGAGCATAAGATAGAGAAAGTTAATTAGTTTGAGAAAAATTATTTTGAAAATATCTATTTTTTTAATTACTATAACAATTATAAATCTATATAGAATATTGTTTTTTTCGTAATTTATAATCAATAATCCTTTACAAATATCAGAAATCATAGTTAAAATATATCTTATAAAATATATTTAATTTTAATAAAAAAAAGTATACTTTTTGTTTTGTAAACTAATTATAGAATTATAAATTGTTAAGATTTAACTATGGTCAATATATTGATTATAATACCTTAATACGTTTATCATTTATCACCTTCTAGTTTATCAAACAATTATTTATCAATCGGTTTCATACTATTTGATCTAACAATCAGAGATGTGTGAGAAGATCTATGTTATCACTATTAGCATGTGATCCAAAATCTTTATGTAGCTGTTTCCACAATATCTTCGTGTAAATTTAGAAATTTTTGTAAAATTCACTCTTCAAATCGGCCTAAATGACTCATATTTAATTAATTTATTATATTATTTTTATTTTTATTTTTTTAATTAGAATTAATAATATATAAGAAAAATAGTTGAGAATTTTTTTTTCCATATAAATAGTAAACAAAATTTCTCAAATAATTCATGGGCCCCCCAAAATTTGGGGCCCCGGGCAATTGCCCGATTTGCCCCCCCCCTTAAGCCGGCCCTGGTAATAACGTATTCAATATTAAATATATTTATTTGAAATTTTGTAATTAGGGTAATATTATGGCATTGACATTGAATAATGTGGCTATTTTAAATTTGTGATATAATTATATTTACAAGAATAAACAGGGGGTCGGTAATCGGATACATGTACCTAATACCGACTCCCTTCTCCTATTACCGACCCCCTAAAATAATCGTGATATAAATAATTCGAATATAAATAGTATTGTAATATCCAATAAAAATAGTAGATATACGTAAATATAATTAATTATAACATTCACGCAATTTATTTTGTATTTAATTTATGTTTTAATAGTAATATTAAATTTAAATTTAAACTTTATAGTAATTATATTAAAATAGTGTATATTATTATTTAATATTTATTTATTAATCAGTATGTATATAATCAACTGGAATCATGAATCCTAAATCTATATCAATGATATACAAACAACTTACGACATATTTTAAAGTAAAATACGGATCTATTTTGATTGGATATTATAAATCACATGGGGTTGGTATTAGGGTAATTTAGTGGGTCGGTAATAGGAAAATCATATGGGTTGCTATAATCAAGATATATTGGTTAATATTTATTAAAATTAAATTATTTTAATAATAGTTATAAACATTTTATTGATCTACAATATTATGCGCAGTATTAAGTTTTCTTTTAAATAATAAAGTATTTACAATAATTTAAAAAAAGTTATTATTCAAATATTTAAAAAGTAAAAACAGAATATTACATTTTATCAAATACCAATTGTACGATTACATATTTTTTTAAATAAATACTTATTCATATTTATCATTAAATTACTAACAGTTCATGTATATATTATTTTTTGATATCTCTTATAGTTACTGAGATACGAGATGGGTCAGTAATAAGGGACTTTCCCCTATATATATACATAATATTTAATATATATACCAAATATTAAATCATTAACATAGAATACATTTTATATCAATACAACATATATATTTTATATGATATATTTAAAAAATCATTTACAAATATTTAAAGTGAAAAAAGAACAATTATTATAAATCAATAATTTAAATTCCTTGTATATATAATTAATTTTAATTGAATATTTAATTTATTTAGAACTACCACCAGCACCTCCACTCACACCATCACAGAATATTCCTCGCCGTAAGTATTACAATTAATTAAATATATATATATATATATTAATTTAATATATTCTTTAATTATAAAAATGAATATGTTTAGACAATAAAAGATATAGCATGCAGAATAATCCAGGTATATTAGTTGACGTTAATATACATATAATAAATGAATATTAAATTATTTTATTTAAATATTAATTATTTTATGAAATATATATATATATATATATATATATATATATGTTCAAATAGAACTTATTTTTTTTACATATTTATAATAATTGTTAATACTAGGTGTTATACAATAAAGTAGTTTACTAGTTATATAATTAGCATATTGAGATTTAATGAATACACCGAACGGGAGTTAGGACGTGATTTCATAGATTTATTAAATGCATACATTATTCTATTCATTAGGCTAAGGAGTCAGACACACAGGCAGTATGTCACGAGTTCGAGTCTGGTCCGGGCCATTAAAATACGTAATATTTAGAAGTCATAATATTTAGAAGTGATATTATATAATTGTGTATAAATAAATGATTGGCTCTCGTTAACACCATGGATGCCTTACTATGAGAGAGGATTCAAAAGGACATTAGAGCCATATATTGTTATATGTTAAATTGATTAGGCTATATAATTATACATAATTGTAAAATATCACTAATAATTTGTTAATTACAGTTTTTATTATAATTTAATTAGTTGGATTTATTTATTTTAATTATATTTATTTACCACAATATTTAAATCTTATACATTTTTAAATCTGCTATATATTTTTTAAAAATAATGGTTTTATAGTTTTCATAATTTAATTGGTATTATTTATTGATTTATAATTTATGTAAGCAAATAAATATTCGAAATATATAATTGAAAGTATAAAGTATAAATATTTGTAATGATAAAATACGTTATAGAAATACACAAAGAATAATACGAAATTAAAATATTAAAGATATTAAAACTTTTTACAGTTACTGTAAAAATAAAAGAAAAATAATCGAAAGTAGACATAAATTATATTTTAAAAATAAACGAAAAATGATAGAAAATAGAAATAAAATATAGTGTAAACATAATCGAAAATAGAAATAAAATAGATTGTTTTGTAAATGACATCGACATATTCAAATTGGGTAATTCCATAATAATAATAATTTATTTGGATACCTAATAGATATTAAATAATTAAACAAAGGCACATTACATATGAAGGGCATTCTACTGTCACAACATTTTGAATAAAAACATTACAATTCACATATTTGTATTACTAATTACTATTCAGAAATATGTTATGTCAATGTTTTTAAATTTTCATATATTTATATTCATTAGAAATCATCGAAAAATGATCAATGGATCATAAATGGACCATGGGACCTATATTTACTATGTAATTAATTGAAAAAATTCATATTACATACTTATTTAAAATACTTATTTAGTATGATCTTTATATATTTATATAAAGTGATTCAAATAAAAACTATTATTATATTATCAATTTTAAATTCATTGTTATAATACATTTGATTTATATTTACATACTATTAATTTAATAAAATAATTAGAACCACCTGTGCAAAATATCCCACCTCGTAAGTATTATAATTAATTAATATATATATATATATATATATATATATATATATATATATATATATATATGTATATACATATATATTTATATATTATATATACAACATATTATATAGAGTATAATAAGTCATATAACAAGTATTGCAAAAAATATATTATATATTATATAGAATGTATAACTTACACATATATATATATACATACATATATTAAATAATGTAATACTATTTAATAATCCAAACGTATACGTTTAGCAATGCCGAGATACAGTAACCAGATAAATACAGATATTAATACACGTTTTTACGCCAATATAAATATAATATTATATTATTTTATTATTCATAATATTAATTTATTACTTGTAAATTATTATATATATATATGATTATTTAACTATTAGTATAGTTTATATTTCAATATTTTTTGAAGTTATTTTCGATATCTATATTTTAATTATTAATTATAAATATATATATCTCATTAGTGTATATTATAAGGTATAATATACTATATACTGTTATATTTTATAAATTTATACATATATCGATTTATAAATATATTAAATATATATATATTTATATATTATTAAATATAAAGTAATGTGTGTATGTGTAAGTAGCGTTATATGTATGTATTTACGTGTGTATGAATGTATGCGATGTATGTGGGGATGTGTGTGGGGATGTGTGTGGGGATGTGTGTGGATGTGTAATGCACACCCAAAACCACCCACACTCTGCATAGTATATTATTCACAATGTGGGGATACATAGTATACTATGTATACTATAGTATACTATTATCTCTATGCAATATCATTATATATAATACATCAATAATAAAACGTCTACAAATTATATTTTAAATATGAATATACAACACTTAACAGTATATAACTTTTAGTATATGTAGTATATCTAGTTATAACATAAATAACAATTATTATATTTTATTATGTTAACAATTTAAAATGTATCATATATGCAGTAGTAAACTAGATTTTAATTAAATACTACATATAATTAGAACCACCAGCACAACGAAATTTTCCAAGTAAGTATTGCAATTATATAAATATATAATATTATTGTATTTGTAAGTATACTTAAAACTACATAAAACTATAGTTTTACTAACATTATCTATATTTAGAATCGAGTTACAAATATTGACACCCCGTATTTATTAAAATATGATTATTATATTATATTTTTGAAATTGACCATTTATTACACGAACATATATTCTATAGATAATGTATTAACATTAAAAATCCTCATGAATTTATAAAATTTTAGAATTTGAAAACATTCTGTGTTATGGTGTCTTGGATAATTTACCTTTAGAGTACTACATACATACATTTTTATTGTTATTGTTCTTTTGGTGGAATCTTTTCATCTCATGCTATAGGAATTTAGGTGATGTTATTTAATTAATAATAATTTACCTGTCTCTATTAAATATACAATGTATACATTGTATAAAGTATACAAAGTATACTTTCGAAGCTGATCTCATGTTGAAGCATATTTTATACCTGCATATTTTAATGAGAACCCGTGGATTGCATGATGGATTATTCTTACACAATTATATAATAAATAATTTCTAAATATTATTTTAAATATTATTAGACTTATTTAATATATCAAATTTAGTAAATATTAAATAATTTAATATATTATTTAATACATATACGCAAACATTTAGAAAAACCAAGACAAAACACTCAACTCTACTCAGGTATATAGATGTATTGTATTAACCATGATATAAATTAATATATAATTCTATAATAATACTTATTTATTTACTATCAATTTAAATATATATATATATATATATATATATATATATATATATAAATATATATATATATATATATATATATATATATATATATGAATATGAATTTCACTAGCATTTCTGAATAATTATAGATATTTAAACTAATTAAGTTATGAATCATAGTTATACGTCTAATTCGATTAGAGGTATATAATTTAGAATAGTATGTAACATAATAACTTATGAGTCATCATTATATATGATGATGTACACATATAATTGGATTAGAATACTATAATTTAACATATTATACTATAACCTAATCCTCCTTCAATGCTCATCTCAAGTCATATTTATCCAGTATCTAATTTCATTATATTATTATTAACTTTTATATTTCGTTCTTATTACTTCCACATTGTTAGTTAGTTTATTTAACTTTGTTGTTATTGTGGTTGGTTAATGTTATTTTATTTGTATTATTTATTTTACGTGCACTTACGAGGAGTGACATCACTTTGTAACGGTGCCTAATACACCATATTTCATCATCATTTCATATAAGAACTATAGTAATTATTATATATATATATATTCTATAGAATATTAATAAATATATTTGACTCGTATAGGAAATAGATATTATAATAATACCTAAATATATATTAAAAACAAATTTGTAAAGTGATAAAAAGAACAATTATTATAAATTATTAATTTAAAATTCCTTGTATATTTAACAGTATTTTAATAGAATATTTAATATATTTAGAACCACCTGCACCATCACCTCCACCTGTACAAGCACAACCTATTCCTCGCCGTATGTATTACAATGTATTATATATATATATATATATATATATATATATATAAATTATTAATATATATATTTAAATATATTTTATTATAGAAAAATTGACTCTCCTATTTCTCCGTTTTACCACGGTTTTCCCCGGGATTCCGTTCTAGGTTCAACCCTCTATTCTATTTACATTCGTCCTATCGCTGATCTAATGATACAATTTCCAAATATGTACTACCATATTTTTGCTGATGATATTGAACTATTTACCTTGTCCCCATAAATTCTCATAATACCACTAATTCTGAATTAATCGAGTATGCAAATGCATACTATCATGGCTTCTAATAAACTAATAATTCATGCATCTAAGACTACTATAATTTATATATCTACTTCATATACTTCCTTCCCAAACTTTACTCTAAACAACATGATTATTTCTCCCTCCCATACTTCCTTAAACCTAAGATTAATATTCGATGAACAATTATCATTTAAGAATCAAATATCATCCATTATAACATTTTCCAACTTTCATTTCCTCAGAATTAAAAAAATACGGATATCACTTTCCAGAAACCTTAAGAAAACTCTAATAAATTCTCTTGTACTTTCCCGAATTGACTACTGCTCTTCCCTACTGAATTTACTTCCTGCTAAAGCTACTGCTCCACTTAATCGGATTATCCGTTCATCAATACCTACCACTTACTGCATAACACGACTGGATCACTCTACTATAAATTTCATCATTAATCTCGTATATGACTACCATTCTCCTTCAGGTATACATTATGTATGCTATCTAGCTAATTAAAACACGTACTACTACTAATATTACGTTATCTTAGTTACCAACATTCTCATCTCCTTATCTACCTGAACTCTAGTAAAACTTCCCTAAATTCTGCAGCTTTTAAAATTCCGGTCCCACTATATGGAATTATATATTAATTATATTCCCTCCCTCCTATCATCTGTTCTATTATAATAGATCCCAACAAATGTATAAGTATTATTTCTTTTTTTCTCTCTACTTCTGATAACGAAATCATCCACCTTATTATTTTTGTATTCGTTATTTTTGTCTCGTTTTACCTTTAACGTAGGGGAAAAAAACCTAATACATACACTCTCGGTATCTCGGAAACCATAAATAATACAACAACAATGTTTAATTAATACAATATTTATAATTATATAAATAGACTAAATAAGTATTTTTTATTTTTTAATTATTCAAAATATTGTAGATATATCAAATAAACTGATTTTTTTATTACGTTTTTAAATTTATGAAAAAAAATGTCTACTAAAAACCTTCTCAAGAATATACAATATAAAACATAACAATATATTATTAAAAACTAAATCATGCTAAACATTATATACATAATTGCTATATTTGTTATCAAATATTTATTCAGTTATAAGCATATATCCAGAGGTCATATACATCCCGAATACAGACACACTAGATGTATTAATATGGACACCCTATAACCAATCAGCGTGCAGCTTGTGAACTTTACTGATTTTCATAAAAATCGCGTGCGTTATAATATTAATACCACCAATGAAGCTAAATCTAAAAATGTTATTAATTATATTCTTAACTTTTACTATTAATTAATAAAATAATATCAATAATTACATTATTAACTAATTAAATTAGAATAAATTGTTCATCAAATTAATAATGTAATTATAATTTATCTGATTGATTCATAAATAATATATAGTTTATCTTGTAGTATATAGGGTTTCCGTATTATAACACAGGGTATCCGTATTCGGACATGGGTACCGAATACGGACACCCCGTTATCTATTAAATAACATTTTAAAATCACAATAATATCTATAATCATATAATATTAATATATTGTAATTTTTGAATACAAATAATGAGTCATACAATAACAATTAAGACCATTTATTGTTAAAGTTTCCGTATTAGGTTACTTTCCTCGATTATTATTATCTAATTGTTATATTATTATTATTATCTTCCCGCACGAGCGAAGGGGTATAAATGACCCTATTATAGTGCATAATACAGCGTATTTCATCACCAATATCATATATGTACCTATACATATTTATAATAAACACACATATATATATAATATTATATTTAATTTAATATATTACTTAATTATCCATATGTATACGTTTAGAAAATCCAAGATACAGTACTCACATTACTGCAGGTATACCTATATATATATATATATATATATATATGTTTACATAACGCTAACACATTAATATAATACATTTACATATTTACATATTTAATTATATAATAACAATTAATAATATATATATACATATATATATTATATAATGTAATATATTTTTTAATTATAAACTAACTGTATACGTTAAGATAATCCAAGACACAACACGTCGCCCAGTCCAGGTATATATATATATATATACTTTAATACACTTTAATAAAGTTAATATATATATATATATATTATATATATATATATCATTGTTTATTTGTATACCTAGTAGTTACTACCTACATATATGTAATATACTATACATTTGTAATCGTATTTATAATATATATATATATATATTAAATAATATAATATATTATTTAATTATTCAGAGAATACAAGATACAGTACGCAGATTAATCCAGGTATATAGAAAATAAACTTTAATAAAGCTAATATAAATACAATATATTAATATTTAATTCTATAACCAATAACCTTATAACCAATCAGCGCGCATCGTATACGCGCATTATATATAAACTATTCTGATTTTCATAAAAATGTCGAGCGTTATTATATTAATACCACCAATAAAGCTAAATCTAAAACTTTTATTATTTAGATACTTAAATTGTATTATTAATTACAAAATAATAAAAATAAATATATCATTAACTAATTTAATTATATTAAATTATTCATAAAATTAATTATAAATAATTTAATTTTAATTAACATGATTGGTTCATCATTAATATATATATATATATATATATATATATATATAGTTTATCTAGTGGTATATAGGGTGACCGTATTTTAACACAGGGTGTCCGTATTCGGACATGGGCACCGAATACGGACACCCCCGTTATCTATGGAATTAAAAGATTAAATAAAATTTTAAAATCCTAATAATATATATAATCATATAATATTAATATATTATAATTTTTGAATACAAATAATGAGTCATTCAATGTTAAGACTATTTATTGTTAACGTTTTATTGTTCTCATTAGGTTACTTTCCCCTAACTACCAAGTTATTTCTAGTATTATTATAATGTTTATAATATATGGGAAATTATATATCTAATATTCAGTGTACCTATATATATATATAAATATACTTTATAAGGACTTACGGATAGTATATAATTTATAAATTAAATATGATATACCAATATAATTATGTATCAATCATAAAATAAATTATAGTAATTTTCAAACCGATTTTACTCAGAATAATTAAATTTCACTATTCACAAATGTTAAAAATAGTATACTCGTTTCAATATTGCATATTTTACCATAACATTTCAAGTATATACATATTATATAACACAACTTCCAATTATTTCTATTATTATGAATAGATTATTTATATATACCTATTTTTTTGACAAATTACTAATTTTAAAATTATTTCTAAATGTATATAACAAATTGTTATAACAATTTTTTTATAATGAAATAATTATAATTATATAATTATATTAAAAAAAACGCTATCTTATAGCTGTATATATGATCTATAATGTTTTCCTATCTATTTACATGCACACGGGCAATAACTTTGGTGATACTATGATGACCTTAATATAACATATTTATTACATATAATATTTTTATATTTATATTTAATAACTAGTTGTAAATTGATAAAATCGATATTTGATAATTATGTTATACATTTAAAATTCATTATATGTGTCCATATATATATATATATATATATATATATATATATATATATATATATATATATATATATATATATATATATATATATATATATATATATATATATATATATAATATATTCTAATTACAAAATTACAATTAATAGAACCACCATCACAAAATATACGAACTCGTAAGTATTGCATCAATATATAGTGAATTCATATACATTATTAAAAATACACACACCTATATATATATATAAGTATAATGATTTAATTATCCAGTAATATAATGCATTTAATAATTAAACGTAGACAAATTAAATATTAAATATTTATACCAAATACTTATATCATATAATATTTAAATATTATTAAATATATGATATATAATTGTAGAATTATAACACGAAAAATAATACCCATGTTATACATTCTAAAGTTGTTGTATATATATAATTTTAATTTTAATTAAATAATTTATTAGAATCACCAGGAAAACAAAGCCGCCCTAGTAAGTATTGAAATCAATTAATAAATATTAACAAATATATATATATACCTATAGTTGCTCTCATTAATATTCGATCTTTCAAACCAAATTTACTATTAACTTAAATCATCTTCCTCAATTTAACTATGTTCCCTCACATAAACAAGGATTTCACCTGTTGACACTATTATTTTTCCCTTTTCCATAATACACCACAGGTGTTGCGCTCTTTCTCCCTTCCCGCACCTATGGGCATGGATAAATAATATAGTATACTATATATGGTATATATTATAGTAATAATATAGTATACTATAGTCATTATACGTCATGATTTACCTACTCTTAATTTCACCAATTAAACTTTTCGTATAGTGATTGTCTCTATGTTTCTTTTTCATTCTTCGAGATTATATAATTACTAAAATAGTCGTATTATGTATATATTTTTTTGACTTACAGTTTTATTTATCGCCATTTCTATATATATATATATATATATAGAATCGCGTTATTAACCTTCAATATTAACTTTCATAATTCCTGAAATGTATAACATATTTATCGATTGAATTAATTTATTTTATTATTTTTATTTCTTAGTTATCTATAACTAATCTTAATTTGTTTATGCTTATATATATTTGAAATCATTTGTATTAGTCTCCTGTTTCAGAAACGTTTTGTTCGTATACTTATAGATGGTATAGCGTGACAGTGTTTAGCTGATAAGAGTATTCAAATGGCGTGTTTGCGTGTATATAAATATATAATCATATATATATATATATATATATATAAATATATATATATATAATCATATATCATTATATATATAATTATAATAGTATCATATATATGATTATCATTAATACACTGCAGTCTAACGATAAACCACGTGTGTGTGTTTATACTAAATACTATTTAGTAAATAGAGTATTCGAAATAGAATATTAAGCTCATCATATTTGTATTGTATACATATCTATACATAATAAACATAACATACTATGTAATACATAGTATATAAATGTATACATTTACATGATCACATTTGAAGTTTATAAATATATTATATATTAATTATTAATTATTAATACAACAGCTGTATTTTATGGTATATATACCTGTTTCTATTTAATAACGATTTGTAAAGTGATAACAAATTAAAATTAATAATATGTTATCTAGTCTAAATTCATTGTGTATATATATATCAAAAAATTACGCTCGTAAAAAATTCTATTGATAAATATATATAGTTATATGTATATATATATATATATATATATATATATATATATAAATATTAAATAATTTAATATACTATTTAACTATCCACGTTATTTAAACGTTCAGAAACACAGAGACATAGTACCCAAATCCATTCAGGTATTTATATAATATATTAATGTATAATATATAATGTATACACGGTAATAACGTAAATATATATATATATATATATATATATATATATATATATATTATATGTACATATATATTATATATCTGCATAAGTTTATATTGATATGTATTATTGATGTTAGCATTATAAACAAACTTACTTAAACCGTAACATAGTGTAGTTTTGTTCCATATAGAAGTCACATTTATAAGTAATATCGTTCTATCTATACTCTAATAAAGTTATTACTCATATATATGAGTTCGATTTGATTAGTAGAATATAATTTTAATATGTATAAAAATAGACGGTGATAAGTGAATGTATGAGGAATGTTAGAGAAAAGTCTCCAATTACTGACCCCTAAATGACTTTTTATAATAACTTATTCAATATTCGATATATTTATTTTTAATTTTGTAATTAAGCTTATATTATGGAAATAAATAGTTTTTATATTTTTAATTTTATATATACTTATATTGGAAAGAATAAATAGTGGGTTGAATACACTTGCGTAATACCGACCCCCTTCTCCTATTACCGACCCCCTTAAAAGCGTGGTAGAAATAAATGTAATATTATAATATCCAATTAAAATAAATGATAGAAATAGATTTAATGAATTAAAAATGGACGATATTTATTATTATTAAATTTATGTTTTTATATTGATATTCAATTTATATTTAAACTTTATATTTATTATATTAAAATATTATATCTTATTATTTATATTCATTTATTAATAAATACGTATATAATCGACTTATACAATGAATCCTTATTCTATATCAATGATATACACACAACTTACAACCAATTTTAAAGTAAAACACGTATCATTATTTTGATTGGATATTATAAATTACATGGCTCGGTAATAGGAAAATCATACGGGTTGCTATAACTAAAATATACTGGTTAATGCTTTATAACAATATTATTTGAAATATAAAATTGTTTTTCCGTATAAAAAGTAATATAAATTGTAAATTTAAATAACTTGTATATTTTCACAAACTTAATTATTTTACGCTATATTTTTTATAATAAAGGTTGCACAAATAACTACTTTAAAATGAATAAGATTTTTATTATACATAATATGAATTATATGAAATAGTCGTTCTAAAATTATTAAAAATTAACAAAACAAATAATATTAATGTGTGTATCGTAGATTACAAAATTAAAAATTAATTTTCTTTAATAATATCAAGTTATCTCTGGTTCTAATATTGTCATTTAGTTAACTATTTCATTATCAATATATTTTTAAACATCATTAATTATTAATTCACTTTATAATATCGTTCTTTATTAATATCATGATTTTTTATTATTTTGATCATAATATCTATCAAAGTAATAGTAATAGTAATAGTAATTATAATGTAGTCTAATGTCATACTCGGACATACAATATCGTATTTTATATTATACATAATATATATATATATATATATATATATATATTTACTAATTAATTAATTAATATATAATTAATTAAACGCATACAAATATTTAAATATTAATATATTTAAGAATGTTATATTTTACCTATTGTTTGTTATATATCATTTTGTTATTTCATAATTGTAATCAAATCATTAATATTATTAGAACCACCAGCACAAAATATTCCTTACCGTAAGTATTAAACTTATTAATATCATATATATATATATATATATATATATATATATATATATATATATATATATAATTAATAAATATTATTTAATATATAAATAATATTACTCAGAAAAGTATATATTTAATATTAATACAATATATTTTTTCATATAATATGACTATTAAAACCAAATTGATAAGTGACAAAATGATAATCTAATATTATACAATACCCACATACATTTTCTCTACTCGTATTGTATCACTATGTACCCCCTATAGGGTTTGAACAATACTATTTAACATTGACCTATTTCTCCTCCTCCGCGTTATTTCAAATTCTCCTGTTAGCTTCCATACTTATAAGGACGATATCCATCTTCATGTAAAATGTACAGAACCTAACATATATGCAACTGATATATTCTCCTATAGGAATATAGTATACAGTACTCTAGTATATATATACTATAAAAGTATTTTACAAATGAATCACAATTAATTACATTGAGATGATCATCTTCAATCCAATTAAAACCGAGGTTATATTGCTTCAACTTCCAATCCGAAATACAACTTTACTAATATCTATTACAAACCATATTATCGGAAAGCTTATCAAGTATTCAATCTACGGATACAATCTGAAAAACAACTACTAGGATGCATTAATCTAAAAAATTAACTTCACTACCATATACGGACGACAGATGGTCTAGTAAGAACAGTTCGCAGTATACTGCAAATGAAATATATTATAAACTTTAAATTATTTGTTATATATACGCTGTATTTTATATACTTATTTGTTATATTTGTTATATTATATGTTGATATATCACTGATTTTTATAAATACTTTATATTATTAGAACCATTAGCACAAAATGTTCCTTTCCGTAAGTATTATATATATATATATATATATATTTACTAAATACTTTATTAATATATACATAATTAAACACAGACAAAAATAATATATTTATATTATAATAATAATAATAATAATACTATAATTTATTGAATATATAAAATAGATATTCAAAATGACATAAAACAGGAGATAAAACTAATAGTAAGAAAGAAAATAAAAGTATTAACATTATTGATTTACATATGCCATTGCTTAGCTCGTATATGCTAATGCTATGCCAACAAGGCTGCGACAGATCTCATCTTTTAGGAAAGGGTGAATCATTTCCTATGCCGTGGGGAGGACAATTTGACCAGTAGATTCCACGCTGGCATCCTTACTCCCCGACACCCGTCACAACCCCACTGACCTATATATATATATATATATATATATATATATATATATATATATATATATATATATATATATATATATATATATATATATATATATATATTAAATATTAGTAGAAGATATTGTTTAGTATTTATATTTAATACCAATTTATGAATTGATAAGACACCTTATTATTATATTATTAATCTTAAATTCTTAGTTTATTAAAATAATGTATTATATGAAGAGTTTAATATATATATATATATATATATATATATATATATATATATAAATAAATGTATATATATAATATATATAGATATTAAATACAATATTTAATTATCCGTATATTCACGTTTAGCTCCGTCAAGAAACAACACCCAGGGCTCTATGGGTCAGCAGACCAACATAGGTATATAGTTAATACTCTTTAAATATATTATAAATATAATAAATTAATATTTAATTATATAATATTACATATATATAATATATATGTAATATATATATATATATATATATATTTATATTTTATATTATATTTTTATAAATTACAATTATATAAATAATTAAACACCTACAAAAATATATTTTTATATATTAAATATGAATAGAAAATATTGCTTTAATATTTATATTTAACACCATGATAAAATACATTTTATTATAATATGAATATAAGAAAATTATTATTATATGAACATATGTTCAATATTGTTATATTATTAATTTTAAATTATTTGTTATATATCATTAATTGTAATTAAATAATTAATATTATTAGAACCACCAGCACAACATATTCCTTACCGTAAGTATTACGCTTAAATAATATCATATATATATATATATACTTGAATATTCTGAATAGCAAATGTTGTGTAAACAGGAAGTATATTTCCAATAACTTATTAATTGTTTATTCTAAATATTATTAACAGTCTCATTTTCTGATATATTTATATATTTGATTTTCTGTTCATTGCATGACTCGTACTATTATTTATGAGTAATTGTCTCGATAAACTCTGAGTCTACTATTATCCCGGTATTAAAAGCTACATCTAATACTATATATATATATATATATATATATATATATATATATATATATATATATATATATATATATATATTATATTATATATATATATAGTTTAATATTAATATAAATATAATTATTTCATAATATTACTATAATTCATTGAATATATAATATATAATATATAATATATAATTTTATTTTAAATTTAATAATTAATATAATTAGAGCCACCTGCACCTGCAACTGTACCTGCACAACATATTCCACCTCGTAAGTAGTATAATTATATAGAATATATATATATATATATATATATATATATATATATATATATATATAATATATATATAGGGGAATTACTTAAATTACCAATCCCAAAATAATTATTTGTAATGACTTATTCAATATTCAATATATTATTTAAATTTTGTAATTAGGGTAACATTATGGTAATAAGTAAATATTATTGCTTTATTATATTTTTGATATAATTGTTTTGACAACAATAAATAGGGGGTCAGTAATAGGATACATGTGTATAATACCGACACCTTAAATACTTGATATAAATAATTGTAGTATTATGATATACAATAAAATAGCAGATATACATATATTTAATTATAATTACAAAACTCACGCAATTTATTTATTATTGAATTTATGTTTTAATACTAATATTATATTTAAATTGTATATTTATAATATTAAAATAGTGTATATTATACTATTATTAATTAATATTTATTTATTAATTAATATGTATATAATCGACTGGTATTATATATAAATGATACACAAAACACATTTTTTCAGTAAAACAAGTATATATTTTAATTAGATATTATAAATTACGTGGAGTAGGTATTACGACAATTTAGGGGGTCGATACTATGACAATAATATGGGTGGCTATTATTAAAGTATCTTTGTTAATATTTAATTAAAATTAAATTATGTTTATATTATTTATACAAATTTAATTCATCAAAAATATTATGAATATAATTAGTTTTTCTTTGATTAATTAAGTATTTACAATGATTTAAAAAAAAGTTATTTTTCAAATATTAAAAAAGTAAAACCATAATATTACATTTTTATCAAATAACAATTGTAGGATTGCATATTTTGAAAATAAAATAATTATTCATATTTACCATTACATTACTAATATGTTATGTAAATATAATGTATTTATATATCTTATATTCACTAAGATATGATAGGGGGTATGTAATTGGATGATTTCCCAATATATATATTATTCGGTTTCAAAAATGTAACGTCATAGTTACTAATGTCAGATTATAGATAATTAGAAAACGATCGCCAACATAAAAACTATATGCGTTCTACACCAAGGAAACCCGAAAGACAAATATATTTTCTATCCATATCCTTCACACGTATATACAAAATTAAGTCATAGAATCTAATAAATAGTATTTATTAAATATTATACTTCTTCAAAGTATACATTTTTAATAAAATTATTATTTTTTCATTATAAATATTATTATTGAGTTTAGATTTTCATATCCACATAATTTTGTTAGTATTACAACTATACACATATATGTTGTACTATAGTATAGTATAGAGTATACTCTGTTAACTAAATCTCACAGTTAAAAAAATCCGATTCCTACGATGATTTTATTATAGGAATCGGATTCAAATTGGAAAACAGATTCCTGTAAAGTTTGTTTAGAAAGCGGTTTATAAAAACGATTCCTACATTTTATTGTGCAGGAATCGATATTATCGATTCCAAAACTAATGATTGAGAATCGGTTTATAAAAACGATTCCTAAACTAATTATTGTGAATCGGTTTTTAAAAACGATTCCTAAACTATTATTGAGAATCAGTTTTTAAAAACGATTCTTAAACAAATGATTAAGTATCGGTTTAAGTTATTATTGTAAAAATTTCTTAAATTATAGGAATATTATTTTTTTAATATAGAAAGAATAATATATTATACCTTTTGATTATTTTAATATATTGATTTAATTGTTATCTATTCAAATTAATTATTAATTATTATTTTAATTTTATATTTAAGTTAGTATACTGATTTTAATAAATAAAATATTTTTTTATAAACTAAATTTATGTGAGTAATCATATGTATTTTTCTAAGTTATCATAATCTCATTCAAGTGACACATTGAATTACAATTGTAATCGTATTTATATTGAATATACAATTGTAATCATGTTGAACTAATTGCTCAATATTGAATATAGGAGTTGAATATTGAATTCAATATTATAATGTTATTATTATTGAATTTAAGTTTTAAATCTAACTTAAATGAACTGATATATATATAATATGATAAATTATAATATATGAGTTAATACTTTGCTACGATACTAATATTTATTTTAACATTATATTTTACATCTAAACTTACGTTAAAACTTACATCAACAACTTAAGTTAAAATGATTCCTAAACTTGAATTTTAGGAATCGATTTAAAACCGATTCTCATTAAGACACTCATGAAACGATAATAACACAAATAGGAATCGGATTTTTTTAACTGTGTATACTCTAGAGTATATATACTAAAGTGTACTTTAGTCTAATTCAACATTTCAATTAATATATTAATATATTCTATATATATAGATCACTGTATGATTATTTGGGAATCTGAAAAAACGAGCGGGTACTTGTTTAATTTTATTTACGAATTTTTGAAAGGAGCTTCATTAATTGACAACTAACTACCGGTAATACCTCACAATTGTTTACAGTTTAACTACACTTAACTTATAGTTATCTAAAATATAATTAGGTATACCAATTTGATATGGATATGATAGAACATATAAAGGGTATTTATAAAACTTAATTAATATTGTAAAGTGTTAAAGTATAACGTGTTAATATATATATATATATATATATATATATATATATATATATAATATAAATTAATGCATATGTAGATATTAAATACAATATTTAATTATCCGTATATACACGTTTAGCTATATCAAGAAACAATACCCAGGGCTCTATTGGTATGCAGACTAACATAGGTATATAGATAACACTCTTTATTAAATATATTATAATTATAATAAATTAATATTTAATTATATAATAATAAATTTATTTAATATGTACAGAATCTATCCTTGGTTATTAGAGATCCCAAGAAAATAAAGTGCGATACTACTTCAATATGCTTTCCATCTACTACCATTTCTCCTTGGTCTTCAGACATCATTACTTTAGTTTTATCTACATTTAGATATAGACCTGCCTTTTCACTAACCAACTTTACTCTTTCCATAATTGCTATTAGATCGTTTTTAGTTTCAGAGATCAGTGTTGTGTCGTCAGCATATCTCAGGTTAGTAATCATTCTACCTCCAATACTGATTCCCCCATCCCAATCTTCTAATGTCTCTCTCATTATGTTTTCTGCATATATGTTAAACAGTAGGGGGGATAAAATACATCCTTGTCTTACCCCTTTCCCTATGTTTATAGTATCAGTTTCACCGAATTCTGTTCTTATAGTGGCTTCTTGTTTCGTATAGAGCTTTTGCAGTAGGACTATTAGGTGAACAGGAACTCCCATTTCTTTGAGTATCACCCATAGTCTCTCATGATCTACGCAGTCGAATGCCTTTTTATAATCGATGAAACATATATACACATTCCTGTTGTGTTCTTTGGCTGTTTTCATCATCCACCGCAAATTAGCTATATGATCTCTTGTTCCTCTTCCTTTTCTAAAACCTGCTTGTTCAATAGGTAGTTCTGGGATAAGGACATTTTCTAATCTTTTCTGAATAATTCGAAGAAATATCTTGCTAGCATGAGATATCAGAGCAATAGTACGATAGTTCCCACATTCTTTCTTATCTCCTTTCTTGTATATCGGGAGATAAATAGATTTCTTCCAATCTCTTGGTCATTCCTTAGTCCTCCATCCTCCATATATATATATATATATATATATATATATATATATATATATATATATATATATATATATATATATATATATATATATATATATATATATATATAATACTTCAGGGAATATGTATGTGGAATGTATTTTTGTAACACATTTATATTATTATCGATGTACTGTTGTACTGCGTGTATCGTGTGTATGTGACACTGGGTCGTACAAACAATCACATATTGAATATTAATACAAACTACTTATTTAAAATACGATTTATATTTAATAAGAATTCGTGAAGTGATAAAGATACGCATTATTGTTCACTTATCTATTTTAAACACATATTCATATATATATATATATATATATATATGTATACAACATACACGTTAATTCAATAATTCATATATTTAGAACCACCCGCACAAGATATGCCTCCTCGTAAGTATTACTATTTATATAATTAATAAATAATAATTATATATATATATATATATATATATTTATATATATATATATATATGTTTATAAATATAAACTATTAAAATATATTTGTATATATATAATTTATTATTGAATTATCTAAATGTGTAATTTTAGCGATTCCAAGTTACACTACCCAGAATAATCCAAGTTTGTATAATATATATATATATATTTATTTCTGAACAATTACTAAGGCTATGGTCACAATTATAAAATGTCAATATAATGCATGCTATACGAGGTTATATCCTCATCTATAGATTATATGCTGAAGTTACTTATACAATTATATATATAATATTACTAATATATATATTATATGAGAGAATAAAAAAACGGATACATTTAATATAATACCTATGTAGTAAAGTGTTTACTTTATATACGTAATCTATACACAGTTAACAAACTCCGATTACTATTTACGTTTTTATCGTTTCCCGAGTGTCTTAATGAGAATCGGTTTTAAATTGATTCCTAAAATTCAAGTTTAGGAATCGGTTATTTGAAATCGATTCCTTGACAGTAAAGCATCAACGAAAGTGATTAGCAAACATGGTCGTCGTAGTTGTACATAACCTAGTATATTACATAGAATTGTAAATATAGAAGTATCTGTAATCTCTACGATATCGTATTAAATACGCAGAAGTCTAAGTTGTATTCTTAAGTTATTCACACGAGAAATCTATTTCCGCGATAGGCTGAAAGAATAGTGCAACTTTTATTTTGTTATGTTGTCAGCATTCATTGCTAAATATTATAATTAGAATATTTACGCAGTTGACGAGGAAAACAATCATAGAGCTAGAGAGAGAAAAAACTCTCTAGCTCTATGCAAACAAACGAACATGGACGAGTAAAGGACGCATACATAATACATAATTGTCCAGTTGCGCAATACTTTCAGTCGATTACATCATAGATTGATCGTGTGAATAACAATGTATACATGTATACAGTATAGTTATGTATACTTGTATACAAGTATATATACCATGCGTTAACGAAAATATTAGTGTTACTAATTATTATATCGCCTTGCCGGAAATGTATAATTATTAAAATTAATTAAATATAATTTGTAGTTCCTTTTTTAGGAAAATACTTCCTCCCCATATGTTGTATAATATAGTCAAATCCGGTAAACATTTGTTATAATATAAATGTAAATATAAAATTGAATATGATTAATTAATAATTATATATTTGTTCTCTAGTTGACACACAACAGGGACTACGAAAACCAAGTTATACATATATATATATATATATATATATATATATATATATATATATATATATATATATATATATATATATATATATATATATATATATATTTATATATATATATATATTTATATTTTATATTGTATTTTATATTATATTGTATTCACCCCATAATTTTATCACATTAATTATATTTGTATTGGATTCGCCCACTAATATAAATATCTCACCCATCGTCACACATGAACGAACTCGTTATATATATATATACCATGATTAATTTAAATAGCCAACGTTTATATATAAATATACTATTTAATAATATATAGGGGAAAGTCCCCGATTACCGACCCCTAAATGGTTATTTGTAATAACTTATTCAATATTAAATATATTTAATTGAAATTTTGTAATTAGGGTAATATTATGGCAGTGAATAATGTGGCTATTTTAAATTTTTGATATAATTATATTTACAAGAATAAACAGGGGGGTCGGTAATCGGATACATGTGCCTAATACCGACCCCCTTCCCCTATTACCGACCCCCTAAAATAATCGTAGTATAAATAATTTTAGTATTATAATATCCAATAAAAAGAGTAGATATACATAACTATAATTAATTATAACATAACGTAATTTATTTTTTATTGAATTTATGTATTAATAGTAATATTAAATTTAAATTTAAACTTTATAGTAATTATATTAAAATATTGTATATTATTATTTAATATTTATTTATTAATCAGTATGTATATAATCAACTGGAATTATGAATCCTAAATCTATATCAATGATACATAAACAATTACGACATATTTTAAAGTAAAATACGAATCTATTTTGTTTGGATATTATAAATCACATGGGGTCGGTATTAGGGTAATTTAGGGGGTCGGTAATAGGAAAATAATATGGGTTGCTATAATTAAGATATATTGGTTAATATTTATTGAAATTCAATTATTTTTATAATAGTTATAAACATTTTATTGTTCTACAATATTATGTACAAAATCAAGTTTTCTTTTAATTAATAAAGTATTTACAATGATTTAAAAAAAGTTATTATTCAAATATTAAAAAAAATAAAATAGAATATTACATTTATCAAATAACAATTGTAAGATTAAATATTTTTAAAAACAAAATACGTTTTCATATTTATCATTAAATTACTAACAGTTCATGTATATATTATTTTTTGATATCTCTTATAGTTACTGAGATACGAGAGGGGGTCGGTATTAGGAGGGGGTCGGTAATCGGGGACTTTCCCCTATATATAAATATAAATATATATATATATATTATTTTATACATTAATACATTATGTAAGTTGTAAGTAGTATACACTAAAATGTACACACTATAATAAGTAAATAGCTAAATGTATGTATGTAGTACATACTATGTACCAAAACTACAGGTACAGTAGTTATAGGTAATATATATACTAAACATACAGATAAATATAAATAATAATTCAATGTTGTAATCTAATTCACTAGAGTTACATAAATAAATATAATAATTAGTTTTAATATATATCTAATATAATATGATAGATTTATAATAATTTAATTTAATAATTTCAATATTATTTTAATTCATATATTTGGTTAAATAAAAGCTATATTATAAATATTGTAAATATAAATATTATATTATAAATATTAAAACTTTATGAAGAACACAATTAATAATATATGATATCATAAACAGATGTTTACCATTACCAAATGCGCTCACAATACAATATAATAATATTATAATTTGATAGTCGTGTTTAAAATATAAAATATAAATATAAGAATAATAAGTTAATATATATACATACATATATATATATATGTATATATATTTATAATTATTATTTACTGAAATATATACTAACTACTTATATTATTATTAAAATAGAGGCCTCTATCGTAAGCACGAGATCCATTACACAACCGACAGAGCAACCGTTAGCATATATAGTATAATATAGTATAATATAGTATAGTATAGTATAGTATAGTATAGTATAGTATAGTATATTATAGTATAGTATAGTATATTTTAAAATTGTATACAATAGATTATATAAATATTATATTAATATAATAATTATATATAATACAATTTATAGTATACATTTAATTATAAAAATTTAAATAATATAATTATTTAACTTAAATAATATAAATAATCTCGCAGTTCTAATATTAATGAACATGTAAATAATATTGATTCTTAAAAAAACGAATTAAATATAGCAATATTGAATATAATTAATTAAATAATTATATTTCGAATAAACATATACACAAATAAATATAACCAAGAACACCAATTTTACATTATGTCATATAATAATACATATCAAATGAGATCTGAATTTATTTATTATCCCAAAGATAAACCTTATCTTAATATTCCCAATATTGATATACCAAATATAAATAATCTAGCATCTAAAAAATATCACTATTATACAATTATACCACACTAAATTAGTGTATAGTTAAATAAACATATTAGTATTTTATGACAAATTATAATTTAATAATCACATATAATCAATTAAAAAATCATCCAACTTTCATCTCTTCATTACAAAATACGGACCTCACTATCCAGAAACTTTACGAAAACTATAATAAATTCTCTCGTATTATCCCGATTTGACTACCGTTCTTCCCTATTGAATCTACTTCCTGTTAAAGCTACTGATTTGTTCAATAACTCGGAATATCCGTTCCTCAACACGTACTACTCACTACATAACACGACTGGATCACTCTACTACAACATTACATCAATCATCTCGTATATGGATACCCTTCTCCCTTAGGTGTAAGTTAGAGTGCTCCCTACATGTGGTCTCTGTAATCAATAAATCAATATACTCTTTAACCACTAGATATATCTTTGATCTAATTAAAAAACGTAAAATATTAAATTATCTTCGTTACCAAAATGCTCTTTTCCTTTTCTCCCGGAATTCTAGTAAAACATCCGTAAATTTAATTTTAAAAATTCCGGTCCCACTCTATGTAATTCCCTCCATCCTATCACCCGTTCTATTAGATCCCATAACAGATTTATAAACCTTACTTCTTCTTTTATCTCTACCTCTAATCACTAAATCACCTACTTTATTATGTTTGTATTTGTTATTTATGTTTCATTTTATCTTCAACGTATTATTATTATCTAATTTTTATCGTATTATTTTTATCTTATTATTATTTTCTTATCGCACGAGTGAAGGGGTAATACATGGTCATAATTTAGTGTTTAATGAACATTATATCAGCATCATATATATATATATATATGTGATAATAATAAACAAATATATGTGATAATAATACTATTAGTGATTTTGAATCATTTATTAAATGCATACTGATTTTTATTTGAATCATATTCCACTAATAATAATACAATATTATACAATACAATATTCTCCATTTCACAATGTATAGTGTACATTGTACACTGGATATCTGCAAATTTTTTAAATATTATTAAAACATAATCTTTATAAATGTTTTTTCAAAATAATATTTTAGTTAATAACAAAATAAGTTTACTAATATAACTTCTATATATGTATACTATATTAAAACATAATTATAAAGTTATATATATATATATATATATATATATATATATATATACAATGTGTGTATTTATGTGTGATATGTTATATATATATTTCGTTACTATATTACGTAATCAAATATGTCACGTGACTTAATTCAGCAAGAATTTGGCACCACATAATTTACCTTCCGGCAATTTGAGAAAGGGAATAAGCATCATTAGCGAAGCCAAGAAGAAACTCGAGAATAAAATTCAGAATGTTGGCGTTAGAAAGTTATCGATGAATATCTACAACAATGCTTTTGGTGGAGAAGGTTTCACCATACATTTATTTACATATTTTTACATATATATATATATATATATATATATATATATATATATATATCTATATATAAATATATATAAGTAAATATGTTTAAATCATAATTAAGACAAATTACTTCGAAAAATATTACCAATGTTATTAATGATTATCAAACAAATTATTGCCAAATAACAAGCACATGCATGCATGCATTGCCAAACAGCCAATGTATTAGCTTTTTAATTAAAATATAATTCAGTATATATTAATTTTATAATATGAACTAATTTGGACAATTTTAATTCCAATTTTAATTCTGAAATTAAGAAAAAAATTTGGTTTTGAAACAATTTTTGTTATTAATAAAATATTAAATATTAAATTTAAAATGATATATAAATCATGTTTTTACGTAAAATATAACTATAAAATAAACAATTTTAAAAGTACACGATTTAAATAAATTATTATTATAATTTAAAAAAAATTAAACTAATATAATAATCGTCATAATTAAAAGATTATTTTTATAAATTTAATATTAAATTATATTTAATTATATACACATTTAAATAATCGCTATTTGTAGGTGGCTCTATATTTATAATAACATAATGTGATAAATTATCGTATGTTTATATATGTAATACATTTTTCATAATTATATTGTACGTCTTTAAAGTATACAGTTATAAAGGTATAAAGGTATACAGGAATATAGAATTCGTTTATAAAGTTTAGAATTAATAGAATTGGTTTATAAAGAATAATTATTTTTTTCAATTTCATTCATTCACACATCATTACATAATTCTATAATGCTTTAAATGTATATATAATTATATATTTATTTAATTTTCATAATTAATACAATTTAAAATATTCATATCTTTATCTTTTATTTTCATAATAATAATACTATATTATTTAAACATAATTTATATTAAATATTTTCTTTTATATTCTAACAAGTGAAATATATATATATATATATATATATATATATATATATATATCATTACATTAAATAATGCAATGATTTTCCGAAGGCTTAACAATATCTTTGAATTATATTGAATGCATAAATAAAAAATAGGTAATACACTTTTTGTATACCACTATTTCTAAATAAATGTACAAATCTGTTCATAGAACAGAGATCACAACCACCCTTAATATATACATAGGTACATCCCTATATTTATTATATACTCACAATTTAGTAATTAAGATAATGATAAAATATTTAATAATCTTAGATGAATTTATAAATATATATTATTTTTAATTTTTTAATAATTGTTTCACTACAAAAACACTCGCATGCATAAAAATGATTTTGCGAATCAAAGATATTTCACTTGTATACAAGTTATATCTATTTACGTGAAACACATGCAAATGTCGCTTAGTACAGTGTAGCAGTTACACATGCATCCATAAACATGTAATATATACAATATTAAGATAATATTTAATAATTTAATAATATTATATACTTTTTTTTAAACATAACATTTTTTCTCAATTTCTGAGGTATCAACAACTTTTAATCCTTTTAAATATTTTGACTTTATCACTCTCGATCATTCACTCAGCTTACTATTATAATCTATAAATGTTAATAAATGTCACACATACACACATATATATATAAATTTATTTTAAAATTAATGTCATAACATTTTAATATTAATTAAATATAAATAGTGAAACAGGCACAAAATAGTACTCCCGGTTAGTAATAACTATAATATATATATATATATATATATTTATAAAATAATAGATCATAGAAAAACTTTATAATATAGTAATACCTATAGGTTAACTGTAACTATAATTCATATAATATTTATAAATAATTGGGGTAACAACAATTATTGTTCTATAATTTTGTTCAAAAGTGTGCCTACATTATCATTATTAATTATTATAAATGAGTTTTTATAGCATTTACTTTTAAAATTATACATTCATTATAGTAGTATCACATTATGTCACTAAATATTAGCTATTTTCTAAGTATTTGTATTTGATGAATTTTACTCTACTAAAAATTCCAAAACTCCTTTGTTATTTAATATAAATGGTTAATATTTATATTATCGTTAGATAATACATACATTCATAGAACTACACTTTTTTTAAATAATATAATTTACAATTAAATATAATACTGTGTTTCCAACATAATATTCAATTTAAAAAAAAATGAATAATTTAACTTTAATTTCAAAAATAATATATATTTTATAAATATAAAAATATTTCGCCTGTAGAAATATGTATAATTATTATATCTGAAAAAATTATGTTAACATATTTAAAATCTGTAAAGTTGAAGAGTATAACGTTTTTTGGTTTTTCATATCTATTTACATAAAATCGAGCGAAGTATGCCCCCTAATTAAGGAGGGGACCTTAATGCAAAGTTGTAATTTATAAAAATATGAATAATTATTATATATTTAATTTAAATAACTTGTATATATAATTATATTTAATTTTAATTAAATAATTCATATATTTAGAACCACCTATACCTACACAAGATATACCTCCTCGTAAGTGATATAATTAATTACACATATACACGCACACATATATATATATATATATATATATATATATATATATATATGCTACTTAAATAAGCTCTTTGATTGGTTAAATATTAATAAATTGTCCCTTAATGTTAGTAAATCTAGTTTATTACTTTTTAATATTCGAAATAAAAATAATAATGTTAAATTGAATGTCAATATTAATGATATTAAAATCAAACAAGTAACAAATTTAAAATTTTTAGGAATAATAATTGATGACAAATTAGATTGGAAATCACAAATTAATTATGTATCTACGAAATTATCTAGAGCTATTGGTATTTTAAATAAAGTGAAATTTAAATTGAATTTGAAATCTTTAATATTAGTATATAATTCATTTTTGTATTCTCACCTTACATACTGTTGTCATATTTGGGGTAATACATTTTTTTCAAATTTAAATAAAATATGTATATTACAAAAAAGAGCTTTGAAAATTATAAATAATGATTCTAATTATTCAACTTTTTATATTATTCATAAGTCATTACAATTTCATGATATCGTAAAAATGAATACCATAAAGTTTATGTTTAGGGCCAGGAATAATTTATTACCTATTAATTTGCAAAAATTATATTCAATTAAATTATATAATACCTATTTATTTCATAGATTAAAAGTTAGAACAGATAGAAAATCTTTCTGCTTATCTATCACAGGTCCTAGACTATGGTATAATTTAGATTATTCCATAAGAAAAATTTTAAATTTGAATTTATTTAAAAGAACTTTAAAAAAATATCTATTGAATAGTTATCATTAAATTTTTAATTGTCCTTTTAATTTATATTTTTAACTTTTAATTTGACTTATGAAAATATTAATATTATTAATTTTTAAATAACTTTATAAAACTATGACTTTAACTATTAGCTGACTCATGACATCATTTTATTTAACTTTTATCCGACTTATAATATAATTTACTTTTAAAATGACGTATTGAAAATTTTAATTGACTAATTTGTTATATTATTATTATTATTATTATTATTATTCTAATTTTTACTTTTATTTTTATTTTTATTTTTAATCTAAGTTTTTAATGCTTATTATAATTCAGTTGTATAGTTTGTTCCTATTTGTTTTATTATAACTTTTTAATATATTTGTATTATAATTTTATTATATGTTTATATATATATTTATATATTTTATTATAATGATGATTAGATTACGAGGAGTTTTTTAATAATATTATTGTATTTTTATTATTTTATCTAAATCATGTTCTACTATTTATAAAGAATATAAACTTATACATTTGTTACTATTTATAAGTGTATTATTTTTAATTATTTTTTTCTTTTATTACATTTATATATTTATATTAAGATGTAGTAGAATAATTATGGAATTTGTTTTTTTTTGTATTTCGTTGACTCTTAATTCATAAATTTGTCATATTTTATATCGGGTAGTATGGATGCATTTGCTGGCTCCAAATGTTTCCAGTGTATATACTATTGGCGAAAGTATATTCCCTAAGGTTTTGGACTTGATGAACCCATATTCGGAAAGTTGATATGTTATGGTGGTTTATGCTTTATGAGTTGATGATTTATTTTAATAATTTAATTTTTCACTCTATTTTTTGTTCTACTATTTCTTGATTTTAATTATAATCCTATATCATTTTTTCTCCTCGTAATCATAAAAGGGTGAAAGACTTGATAAGCTCTGCTTCTTCCTTCACCCAGGCAATTGCCAAATCTGATTTTATTATTATTATTATTATTATTATATATTATTTAATCAAAATCTACCCATTTAGCAATTCCAAGATACAATAATCAGAATAATACAGGTATGTAGATAATACATTATATTAATATCAATATATATATTATCTTATTATGATTTTCTTCTGGAGTGAGCGACGGGACCTATTTTAGCTATATGCATATATGGGTCATGACCCTATTTGAGTACATAATAAACCGTATACCATCATCATAACACACACACATATATATATATATATACATTATTTCATATTTATTCTGCATACGAAGTATCCGTCGAAGATTGATATTGTTTACATGTCTATATACATTGTATCATACATGAGTTTATTTTCCACATGGATAGTTTATCGAGAAACTAGTGAAATGGAATAATGTAATAAAATAATATATTATCGTACTGTGTATGTTATTATAGGAATACGCGTGTACTACTACTGGAGAAGGGTGGTGAACATCACGTGATCATACGAACATCTCTTTTAATATATCAGGATACATTTAAAGTTTAGGTAGGTTCACACCAAACATTTCCAGTGGAAATGGGTATTTAAGGGAAATGGGTATTTTATGGAACCACAAATATATTTGTTAAGGTATATTTCTAATAAATAATATATTATATATTTGTAGAATATATTTTTATATATAAAATATTAGATTAACTATAAAGTAGAATTTTAGTGCAAAATAGTATCCTTTTGATTTACATCAATTATAAATTATAAAAAAATAATATCAGTTAGTATTTTATACTATATAAATAGATTTAAAATATAATATATTGCATATATATTGTAGTATTTTAATATAATATATTTTTTAATATACCAGAAGGGGAGCTTGCCTATTGTTTTGGGAATATAATGACTGATGAATCAGTATTGATATATTTTTATTATTATTTACATATTTAAGTTAAATAATTGTATTAATAAAAAGCGTGGTTTTATCACATATATATATATATATATATATATATATATTTCCCAACAAAAGTTATTGAGGCTTTTTAAAAGAGTAATCTTCTTCTAAAAAACATTATGAAACTTGTGATTGATTATATATCGGAAAATAATTGTAAGTAATATTTTTTCTATTAAAATGTATTTAATAATATATTCAAATATTACATCTTATAATTTAAAATTACTATTTTAATTGAATAATTGTAAAATATATATTATATTAAAAATAATTATATCGTTTTAACAACCTATATTTTATTAACCTAATAGATTACATTACTTTTAAATAAATATATTTATGCGATAAAGAATTTCAATAATAATGATTATAAAATTAAATATAGGAACAAGTTGGAAGCAGGTGAGGATGTAATAATATCTCCTCATCCCCCCTAAGTGAGACATCACATAATATTGCACATTTATTATAAAGAAAAAAATCACAAATTAAATTAATATTATAATTTTTAAGGGGACAAGCGCCACTCAGTCTATTAATAGATTTTAACATGTAGGAGATAGGGAATTGGTACGTGTTTTAAACATCCTAAGACTTTTTATACAATATAGTTATATATTTAATTTTTTTTTATTGTGTAGAGTTTATTCTATTCTATTTGAAAACAGTGAAATATTTTTTATTTCTATTACCAATTATTAAATATTTATGTTTTATAAAACTTATTATTTTTTAATTTTGTATGCTAATTTATTTATATAATATATTTTCTTTATGACTACAATTAAAAAGTTTCACTCTTTTATATAACTACAATTAATTATCTTTATAATGGTGAAGATTTGAATACAATTCAAAGTAATACATATTTATATGTTAATAAATGATAATGTTAATAAATGTTTATACAAATCACTTTTTTTATTTTGGGTAATTCATTACCTATGGTAACATTTTGTATAATAAAATTGGTCATCGAGAAAAAAGCTTAAGAAACCCTAATTTAGAATATGTGTCTGTATTTATTGCATATTTTAGTAAATAGTTTCGATATATATATATATATATATATATATATATATATATATATATATATATATCGATAGGTATATTGGCGAAAACCATTATGAATATTATGAAATTATGAATATTTCATAGAAAAGTATTATTTTCCTGATATAATTGTTCTCACACAATATAATAAGTTTTATTGCTAAATTAAATTGAAAAATACAGTTCTGACCTTACCAATAATGTAAATATATTGTAAATGTAAATATTATTATTATAATTATAATACTTTATAGTAATATTTTATATTTCCTTTAAATAATTAGTCCTGTTAATCTCTTTCGGTTAATTTTTAAAAATCGTATTTAGTGTATTTCTTCGTATATTACATTCGTAATCATATATGTTATACTTCTAATGTTAATCGTATATATTTTAATTAATTATGTAATTTTTTATAATTAATTATTACTTATAAGTACATATTTATTGTATGTTTACAGTTGACAATAAACTGGGATTACAGACAAGTTATATATATATATACAAATATAATAAATAAATATATATAATTATTTAATTTATAATGTATGATTATAAAGTATGGACGTTATATAGATACAATATACATGTTATAATAGTTAATACATATATATATATATATATATATCAAAGATTTTCCGAAGGAAAGATATTGTACTTGTGTATATTTGTGTAACCTAATAATTCGATATGGCCATTTAGCGGTATTAGTCAGATAATAAGAATTTTCTATATGTATAGTAATTTCTTAATTTCTTAATTAAAATATCACATGTTATAATATTTCATATACTATTTCGCCATCTAGTGTTAATGGTCAGATTCATTTTAAATTTACATTTTTAAAGGTACTAGAGATAGATAGGGAGTGCAATATCTTTCCTTTGGAAAATCTTTGTATATATATATATTAAAACGAATACAATACATATGTGTATACTATAGTCGATCTTATAAGTTCTAACTTATAAGTTTACAAACTACTAATACAAATGCATATAACAATACTAAATATATAATATCTAGATACATTTATATATAATTAAATATACATAATAATTTCATTTTATAGTAATACTATAATATACTACACTAATTAATGATATGTATGCACCTACATACCTATATAATAAACTTATAATATAACATGGTTGATTAAAACAAAATAATTTTATAATTTGAATGTTCTTATAATTGATATAATTAATAATTGGTTACACACAAATTATATTTATATATATATAACATTATAACTATAAGAAATTAATACATTCAATAATATATGATGTTGAAATTATGCACAGAATTTTGCTTTTTAATATAAAATCGCGTGAGATAAAATTATTAAAATTCCTCCAGAATTAACACTGGGACTAATCCAAAATTATTTAAATTAAATGTATGTTAACGTGTTTTATTGATTTAGTTGACATACAAGTAGTTACGTTTACAAATACTAACTAAATACACATCACACTATAGTGTGCACTTTACTTGCTTGTATTGTACACTGTATGTACAATGTACATAGGTACCTATGTTCATATGTTAGTATTATAAAAAGTTTTATAACACTACAATAGATTTAATATTATAATATTATTGCATGATATGTTAATTTTATGATTGTAATATTAAAATAGTAATATAAAAATAATACTTAATATATAAATATATATATTATTATTATTTACTTAGATATATACTAAATACTTATATTATTATTATTAAAACAGAGACTTCCGTTATTAGCACAAAATCCGCTATAAAACCACTAGAACAACCGTGAGTATACTATGTATACATGTATATATATATATATATATATATATATATATATATATATATATGTATAAATGACCTAGATTAGACCCTGATTATAATGATGTATAATAAACATTCTTATTATTGAGAGAATATATATATATATATCATATATGATATATTAAAAAAATAGATAGCTCACAAAAAGCCATGTCCACCATTGAGAGAGGGTTTAAGAAGCACTTATTCTTTAATTATATTTCTCTAATTAGTGAATAACACTACAGTGTTATAAATTACTATATTACAATACATATTACTCACCCTATAATAATATAATATTATTAATCACCTTATTAATAATATAATATTACTTTTCTCAACCATATTTAATTGATTTAATTTATAAATCACATTTATATATATATATTATTATACAATGCCTACACATGATTATGTAAAATATAATTAGTACATTATTAGTATTATTTCTATAACCTAGAATAGTATATCATTCACTATTATTAACAAATAATATAACATTAGTATTAAAAAGATTATATTATCCTATTAATAACGAATACATCATATATTCACCACCTATATATATATTTGTTATTATAGAATGAAGTATTATTATTACAAATGCCAACAAAGTATGTAAAAATATTAAAAATATTTCAAAACGGAGTGTTTTAAAAACTAGTCATTTTCGTAAATATAGATATATAAATATATTTACATGTAAGCCCGCGAATGTAATCCTCTTAATTATTTGCCATCGCATGATTTGGTATATTATAACTTAATATACTTATTCTTCGGAATCGTGTACTATTATAATGTATTATTTATCCAGTTAGTAGTCTACAACTATAAGAAGTATTCGATGTTTGAATACTATATCTTATCTCTAATAAAATAGCTACAATGTCAATGAAGCTACTTAACCTCTTATTTTGTAATACTACTACTACTACTATAACTACCTATTTTAAGATATTTATGAATATATATTCGATCGATTTATAATTTTGGTCAATCATGTAATTAACTGTATTTCTACGTAACAAGTTATGTGGTTATTATGTTAACGAAAATGTATCATATAGGTATCATGTACATATATATAGGTATATAACCTAGTAGATATGATAGTTTACTTACCAAGGATAATATATGTGGTTGTTTGAACTGTGATATTTATCTTTACAATATAGTCATATAGGTCATATAAATGTCATAGATACATAATAAATAAAATAATTATACATATATTAAATATACACAATTATCATTATATATATATAACATTTATCAACATATATATATATATATATATATATATATATATAAATATATATATATACGCAGGTTACATATTATAATCTCTAAAGTTGTTATAAATAAAGTATCTGTAAATTTGTTACTTTATTTTTAAACTTCTATTGTATATATTGACCTAATAAAACACACATAATTTTATATAATTGATAATCATAGTTAATATATATATATATATATATATATATATACATCTATAGATTAATTTCAATTTTTGAATAGACATATTTACTAATGATAACTAATGATAACTCTTTGACTAAGGGTACATATTTAACTAATGATAATCATTAATAAATGAGAACTATTAAACTAAGGATATTTAAACTTTAGATTTTACATAAATATATTTTTTAATATATAAAAAAAACCATAAAATAAAATATTATTTTTTTAAACCTTTTAACTGTTTTTAAAACCTTTAACTTATGTGTATTTTTAATATTTTATTTTTTAATTTAAATTTTCTTGAGGTCTATATAATTAATATGAAATTGTAAGTGATTATTTTGGTGTATTGTATTATTATTGTATATTAAGTGAGGTTGTAGTTGTATAGCTTTGTATTGTGTTTTTTACGTTTTGTTTAATTACCTAATTATTTTGTTTTAATTTTGATTATATTTTAATTATTTTATTTATTTATCTTATCTCAAATTTTATTTACATGATGAATGGCATTATGGGGAGTTTTTAAAAAATATTTATATTGTTTAACAATTTAAAAAAGTAATCTATATGAATATACATTTATGGTAACATTTTAACTATTTTATATTGTGTTTTTTTTGGTGACGGAGTGTCTGATGTTTTAGTAATTGTGTGGTATGGTACGTGTCGGGGAAAGGGATATACTTTTACTGAGAGGAAAGTATTGCCAGTGTTCTTATTATTGGCACAAATAGGATCCCTAAGGCATTGGACCTGACGAACCCATACCCCTGAAGTTGATACACCATATATCCTCATTAATTTCAATTTCTGTTGGCTACTCTGGTTATAATTTTAATGATTAAATATATCGTATTTTTATAAGTGTATTATTCTAATAGATTACTAAATAATTAAATTGTATTTATAATTTGTTTTTTAATATATATTTGTGTATATATTTTGTGTATATATTTTATATACATATATATATTTATTTTACTAACTTTAACTCTAAATATTTTATTTATTTTTATTTTATTTTACTATAATTTTCTCCTCATAATTGTCCTATAGGAAAGTGAAATAGGTAAACGTCTAGATAAGCATAGCGCTTCTTCGTTTACCATGGTCATACATACATTCTGATTATTATTATTATTATATATATGTTGATAAATGTATGCATACTTGTTTTCTTTATTTCCGATAGTAATACTACGTAATCTATTATGTAACGTGCGTTAATTTCACTTCTACCCCGGCAGAACGTTGTCTCCCCATACGTTCCCTTCCGGCAACTTGAAAAAGGGAGTGAGTATCATCAGCGAAGCCAAGAAGAAAATACAAAACATCGGTGGTAGAAAATTATCGATGAATCTCTTCAAATCAGCTTTCGGTGGCGAAGGTTTCTGCATACTTGTGTTCACGTTTATAAGTCATAGAGTGTACGATTTTAAAGTATTTAGTTTCATAAACTAAGCATAATTCATTGTCAATGTATCAAAGTAATCACCCTAAATCACCCTTACCCTATAATATAGACTATAGTCTATAGTACACGTATATATGTATGTATAAATATGTGCATTATCAAATTACTGAATCCACGTTCATACCAAAATAGAAACAGATTTTAATCAGATTTTACATTCAGATATCCAACCGATTAAAATGATTTCTAAATATTATACAAATAATTAGACTATGATTAGTCACTCCAGCTACAAGTCTACATATATTAGTTGATATTTTTACCGGAACTAACATTAACATTAGCTACTTGATATCTCATATGTTAATATACATTTAAATTATATTTATAACTCATACTTTTTCATTAATTGAGAAGTTAGTTTTAAGTATACTATCAAGTATACTTAAGTATACTTTTATATTAGTTCAATATAATATTCAATTTAAAAATTTAATTTTACTTATAAAATAAATAATATACGTATTTGAATACATTCATTTAGATAGACATGATATTTAAATCATGATATTCTTAAAATATTTTATATTTTTAAATTTTATATTAAAATACAATGATCAATATAGTATTACTGATATTTATTTATGTGAATGGTGTTACTACCCCTGTGAATACAACTTTCCTAATCTATAAATGTGAAATAATGCTAGATAGATTCTGAAACCCATACACAAATATATGTGTATATCATAATTATTACATCCCAAACTAGTGGAGAGTGCTCTAATATCGACATTCACGTAATATTGACACCTTAGAGATCTCCTAAAATATAATTCCAATCAAAAAATAATTAGTGTATGAAATGTTAACCAATATAATTCTAATTCATATAAGTATATTTTTTTTTAATAATATATTTTTTTAATTATAAACAAAAAACTGATTTTTTCGTTACAACTCTAAATTAATGATATTTTTGAAGTACAATATCGATTCTCAATCATTTGAAAATTTATATATTTTAAATATGTTAAATACATCGTATAGATCTAATTATATTTTACAATGTGCCGAAATATTTTGTATTTTTCATAAATTGTTACAAAGTTATTGACGTTTACCTAAGCAACATACATTTTCATAATACCGACACCATAATTGCATGTAATATCCACACCCTTTAACCAATCAGCGTTATTTGTATATAATGTGCATGCCACGCCATGCATTATGATAATATTCATAAATGAATAGACATACCATATAATATACACATTTACTTGGAATTGATTATACTTGGAATTAAATAGTCTTACAGAAACTATATAAAACTCCTATGTACGTACAACATTCGCATTATTTATAATATTTTCGAAAATTAATCTTAGGACGTATTTTAGAACGTATGAATTGCGTGTGTTAACTAAAAGTAACGCGCATTTAATTCTGGTTGGATAGTGGATATTAAATAATATATGGTATATCTAAATATTGATATATTTAGGGTGTCGATTGTATATGCCAAGGTGTCGGTATTCTACGACGTGCCTATAATATCGACACCCCTGTTATCTCAGAGTTAAACAAATTAAATTAAATTTTAAAATAACTATTATATGTATATACCTACTTAATACTTATAAATAAAATTTGGAAATATTTAATTGAGAAATAATAAAGTTATGATGATTTATTGTTAGGGTGTCGGTATTCGAGTACTTCCCCTACACACATTGTAAAAAACCTTGACGATTTTATCTTTCAATTATGGGTTAAAAATCATAACCACATTTATTTATATTATATATGTTACAGTTAATATCATAAGATATTTAAAATATTAATTGGATATTTCCATATAAAATATTTCCAAATCCATATATTTCCTATAGAAAATCATATATGATACAATTTATAAAGTGATAATATGGATAACGATAATTATGGTATACCATATATCTTATATATCATATATATATATATATATAATATACCTTAAATATATCTATTTTAAATATAATGTATACTCAAATAACGTAAATATTAATGTTAATTCAATAATAATCAGCAACACCAACACAAAGTATTACTCCTGGTAAGTATTAAGTATACTATTCAATATATAGGTATATATATATATATATATATATATAAAAATTGAATTTAATTTTATTAACATATTTATGACACATATTATAATTTATAGTTGTATTGGCATCTTATAATGCTTCTTTTAACAGTTATAACCATGGATACTCTTATAAGAGTATAATTTAATACCAATAAAAGATAATGTTTCAAATTTTATAAATTATAAAAAATATATTAAAATATTATTTTATTTTGCGATCATTTATTTTGTATAATTAATCGGTCTTCACTTATTATTATTGTACCATATATATATATATATATATATATATACACACAATTAATTCAACTTTTAATTAATATAATTAAATTAATAATATAATTAGAACCGGTACAAGATATTGCTACCCGTAAGTATTACAATTAATTAATTACACACACACACACATATACATATATATATACACACACATGAATTATGTTAAATTCAAGACTATACTACAAGTACGTAAATCCTGGTAGTCGTTACCCCATACATACAGCCTGTAGGCTACAGCCGGAGCAGCGGTATACATAAATACATGGAAGTATTCCCTATCTTCGTATAAGGATATCACATAATAATAATAATATCAGATTCAGTTGATGACCAAAATCAAAAACCCAGGTATGGTATAGAAGTTCTATTGAGATTATCGAGATAGCAACCTGCTCTTGGTAGTGAGATATGTATACAAAAACGAATAAATATAAAGAGTATAAATATTTTGCAATTCTATTTTGTTCATTCGTGTTCTCTCTCATAAAAAATAAATACAATACAATTCAATCTTTCTCTCAATACCAAGAAACCATCATGTATATAACAATACAATAATAATAAAATATAATAAAAATATATGATAAAATATTAAAAAATGTAAAAAGCTACTAAAATAATAAATAATTTAAACTATATAAAATTAGACTTACACGGGATGTTAATCTGTATGACTACCTTAAAGTATAGACCGTTGCAATGAATTCAATATTAATAATCACTAATTGTATGATCGTTAATTAACATTATAATGATAACTTTTGAACATTTGTATACAAATAGTAGTGGTTATTATAGTTGTATTTTTCTAGGTATTACAATTAATTACGTATTATATTGTAAAACCTTCCCGGCATTTATGTGTATTCGTATTCTACCTTCGTATTCGTATTATAATATTTAATAGTATTATTGATTATTTAATTATTATTTAATAATATAATAATTTCATATTTTATTTTTATAGTTGAGGCAAAACTGGGAATAAAGCCAAGTTATATATATATATATATATATATATATATATATATATATATATAAATATTTATATATATATTCAATTAAATAATGTATAATTATATATAATATATACAATATAACTTCCATAATTATAAATTATGGAAGTTATATTGGTTATATATACCTATTATACTATATATAGTATATATATATATATATATATATATATATATATATATATATATATATATATATATATAATATTATATTAAAATGAATACATAACATATTATTAGCATAACGTATGTATGCACTATATAGCATACAAGTATACTATATATAATAATTATTTACTGAAAGATTAACAACCTATGTATAAGTATGTATTACCTTGTTACCTTGGTCCCTTAGCCTGTTGAGCCGTGGGGGCGTGTCACGTTGAAACACAATTTTCTCCACTTCTTCCGGTCATATACAATTTCATTTAGTTCATTGAAGCCTTTTCCGGTCCATTCTTTTATATTATCTATCCATTGTTTTTTTGGACGTCCACGGGATCTTTTACCTTCGACATTACCCTGAAGGATTATCTTGGCAAGTCCATCGCCTCTGGTCACGTGTCCATACCATTTCAGTTTTCTCCTTTTAACTGTTGTGAGGATATCGGTGAAGGGACTTGTTAATGATGATGATATTCGGTTTATTATTTCTTGATTAGTAACTCTATCAAGGTATGTTATACCGAGTAATTTTCTGATGTTCTTCATTTCGAATGCTAGTATTCTTTTCTCGAGTTCAGCAGTTAGAGTCCATGTTTCACATGCATACAGGAATATCGAGTTGACAAGAGAGTCCATGAGTTTTAACTTGTACTTTAGACGTATGTCTTTATCATTCCATATTATCTTTAGATTTCTATATGCTTGACTTGCTTGTGCCGCTCTTGACAGGATTTCTTTTCTTGATCCATTTTCGTTTATGATTGATCCTAGATATTTGAAGCTTTTTACGGTCTCAATTATTTCGCCATGAATATCAATGTTTGGTTGACAATTGTCGTCGTTTAACATAAGCTTAGTTTTAGAAGGATTTATTTCCATTCCAAATCTATTTGCGGATTTAAAAAGACATTCAGTTAAATTTATTAGTTCTTCTTCCGAGCCAGCTAAACCATCTATATCATCAGCAAAGCGGAGATTTGTTATATTTCGGCCATTTATCTTTATTGAACCAGTATGATTGCTTAGCGCGTCGTTCATTATATCTTCTAGGAATATATTAAATAAAGTAGGTGAGAGAAGACATCCTTGTCTTACTCCGGTTTTCGTTGGAAACCAATCGCCACATATTCCTTTATGTATTACTGCACTGCTTGCCTTTTCATATAAACTTTGTATTAAATTAATTAACTTTGTATCGATATTATATTTCTTCATTGAGGACCATAGTGCATTTTGCCACACTCTATCAAATGCTTTTCGGAAATCAATAAATATATGATATAGCTTTTTTTGTTGTAGGTTATGTTTCTCGCATAGTATTCTTAGGTTGAATATTTGTTCTATCGTAGATCTATCTTTCATTAATCCAGCCTGTTCTTCCGCAATAATACGGTCCGCTTGTGGTTGTAAACGATTCTTAATGATTTTCAACATCACTTTGCTTGCGTGGCTTATCAAACTTATCGTTCTGTAGTTAGAACAATGTTGAAGATTACCTTTTTTCGGTAGAGTTATAATTAACGATTTTGTCCATATTTCTGGCCAGATACCAGTTTCCCATATATTGGAACATATCTTGTGGAGTATGTCTATCATTCCTTCACCTGCATATGTTATTAGTTCTGCTGGTATATTGTCTACACCAGCAGCTTTTCCATGTTTTAGTGAATATATAGCATTAACTACTTCATCTCTTAAAATACTATCATCTCTCTCTTCTTCGTGTTGTTCATCTATCGTTTGCAAAACATTTTTGTCTCCTCTGGATTCATAATTATATAATTCTTGGCAGTATTCAGTACATCTTTTAATAATATGTGTATCTTCACTCAAAACTTTACCATCTTTGCTTAATATTGTGTTGATCGCTTCTGATTTCTTCTTTGTCAGAGCTTTTATAATTGAATATGCTTTTTTAGATCTGTTACTTGCAAATGAATTGTCTATATCTTTACATTCGTTATTTAACCAATATTCTTTGGCTTGTTTCATGTTCTTTCTTATCCTCTTATTCAGTGAATTATATTCTTGTAAGTGATTACTTTTTTGAGATTTCAATGATCTACGTTTATCACAAAGTTCCAGAATATCTTCTGTTATCCATGGTTTTGTCTTTTTCCTTTTAAATCCAATTACTTTTGTTGCAGTTTCGCTTATTATTCTGTTAAGAATATCAGTTGTTTCATCGGAATTGATTGTGTTGTGCATTAACTTGTTTTTAATTTCATTTTCTATAGTGTCTCTATATTGAGCAAGAATTGAAGAATTATTATTTAGTTGTTCAAGTATGTATACATAATTAATAATATTATTATTATTATTATTAAAACAGAGGCTTCCATTATTAGCACGAAATCCGCTATAAAACCACTAGAACAATCGTGAGTACATACGCATATACACACACACACATACACACACATACATACACATACATACACACACATACATACACACACATACACACATATATACTCTATAAACTTGTATACCTCGCGTATAAATAAATTCTAGCCACCGCTCTATATTATAGTTTATAGAAAGTAGATATTGATGATTTTAAATTCGATATATGTTTTTAAATACGGTCATTTATTTATAGATATAAAAAGACTAGAATATACATATATGTAGTAGTTACAAATGTATTATTTAATTATATAACAAATACAGATAACATGATGTGTATCAGAGTACAGGACTTTAAAAATATATAATTTAATATAATTTAATAAAATTAATAACTATAGTTATATATATATATATATATTGACAATCGTTTCAAAACTATCTGTAACATATTATGTAATCGAATACGTCACGTGGGCTAATTCCACTCCGACTTCGGCAGCTCGTTGGTACCGAAACACTTACCGTCCGGCAACTTGAGAAAGGGAGTTAGCATAATCAGCGAGGCGAAGAAAACGCTCGACAATAAAATCAAGAACGTAGGAGCCACCAGCTATTCGATGAACCTCTACAACGCTGCCTTCGGCGGGGAAGGTTTCACCACGTTACATTATGTATACATAAATAACTATTCCTGTACACACGCCGTTTATGATCGGTATAGTTCTATGGCGTATGTAAATAAATAATGTTAATATATTTATTATTTTTTACGATTAGTTTTGTCTCCCGTTTTATGTCATTTTGAATATCCATTTTCTATATTCAATAAATTATATTATTATTATTAAGTAGGTACTTGTATTTTATAATTATGAACAATTACTTAGTAATAGTATTACAAAGTATTTCCTAATGATTATCTACACACTTATGATATGCTATTTCCAAACAATAATGCTATTATTTCCTAATTGTATAATACGACATTATTTGTATAATTTTGATTCCTAATCTTTCGCATTATTAGTAATATTATAAATAATTAAAATAAATGTTATAAAATAATCTTAGTAATTGATATATACTTATTTTTTCCTAAACAAAATTATAATTAAAACCAGAATAATCCATACAGAGATTTTCCAAAGTAAATATAGGTTATCAGGCGTATACACCTAAATAAACACGCTACCTACCTACTAGGTAATGTTCTATAGTAACTACAATACATTACATTTTGTATCTAAAATCGTAAATTGAAAATGTAAATTATAGTCATAAATGCTATTTTTTATAAAAATAAAAAATGATACGTATAAATGATCTTTATTTAGATATAATTTAAAAACATTATTTGAAATTATTAATTATATTTTATATATAAATTATAATTCAGTGACTATTATAGGTTTCCATATTTATTTCAATTATTAATAGTAATGCTCCTGTGAAAATGAGTTAATCTAATCATCTCTTACACATAATCAATTTTAATAGATTGGGAACTCCTAGCTAGAAAAGTTATATCACTAGTGATATACATTTTCTTTGCAAAACTTTGCACAAATAAAATTTCATAAATTTTTTAATATTAATTTTGATAGAATTTCATTATTCAGATTAAATGAAAAAGTCTAACCTGTCTATTTTTGAGTGATAATCACATTTAAGACAATTTATGATTTGAAATTAGAAAATATAATTAAAATGCAATTAATCACTACATAACCTATTCTATATTACGATAATTATAATAAATATTATAGCTATAGTTATATTTACTACTCATAGAATATCCGTATAGCGATAATTTGTTACTAACGCATTATATTGTATGATGAACTTATGTATTAATGTTCGGAATGCAGTTTTAACGAAAGAGGAGGTACTTTCAATATTACGAATACATGTGTAATGTAATATATACTAGTATACTGGATAACCCAATTGGTTATATATAATGACCATAGTCCGGTGATTAAATATACCGAGATAATTAATTAGAGGCTGCATATTTAAAAAATTAATATGAAAATAATATAAAAAAATCATGTGAGGTTAAAAATGATTTTTCACCAATTTCTGTTTTGAAATTATTATAGAGGTAAGTAACCTAATACGAACACTTTAACATTAAATGGTCTTAACATACTACTCATTATTTGTATTCAAAAATTACAATATATCAATATTATATGATTATAGATATTATTGTGATTTTAAAATTGTATTTAATCTTTGAATTACATAGATAACGGGGGTGTTTGTATTCGGTACCTATGTCCGAATACGGATACCATATATTATAATACGGACACCCTATATACTAATAGATAAACTATATATTATTGATGAATCAATCAGAAAAATTATAATTATAATTATAATTATAATTATATGTATACATTATTTATAATTAATTTTTTAAGAAAAATGTATTCTAATTTAATTAGTTACTAATTTAATTATTTTTATTATTTAGTTAATTAATAATACAATTTAAGTATTTAAATAATATAAATTTTAGATTTTACTTTATTGGTGGTATTAATATTATAACGCACGCGATTTTTATAAAAATCAGAAAATTGCATACGATGCGCGCTGATTGGTTATGGGTGTCCGTATTAAGACATCTAGAGTATCCGTATTAGGAACTTATATTACCTCTAGTCATATGCTTATAACTTAATAAATATTTGATAACAAATATACAAATTTTAGAATGATTTATTTTTTAATAATATAGTGTTATATTTTATCGATAAATGTGTATATTCTTGAGAAGGTTTTAAGTTGACATTTTTCATAAATTTAAATCGTAATAAAATAATTAGTTTATTGGATATATCAGCAATATTTTGAATAATTAAACAATAAAAATTATCTTTAGACATATATATAATTATATATGTAGTATGGCAAATACGTGTATAACTGTGTGTAGGTATTTATAATTATGTTGTGCATGAAGTATACATGTGTTATGTAATTTAGATAAATGTTAATTTAATATATTTTGTGATTTGTGTTTTTTATATAATTTGATTTCTGGTTTGTAAATTTCAATTAGTTGACGTGCCTTGAACGAATGTAAATGTTATGTAATTTGGATGAATGTTGATTAAATATATTTTGTTATTTGTTTTTTATATAATTTGATTTCTGTTTTGTAAATTGTAAAAGAGAGCGTAGTTTATAATTAGATTAACTAGTTTAATCTAGTTATCTAATTAAAGATACGCCCACTACGCCCATCACGTGATCTCGTTATTATCGAGAAGTTCGGTATGATATGGTTTATTAGTGCATACAGCGTACAGTGTATGCCGTACACTGAAAGGCTAGTAAATCATATCATATTAATTGTGAGAACTTCTCGATTGATACATATTTAATCATGCTTGTTGATATTATGATGTTTAATATGTATTCATATTTGTTTTAGTTTGAGGTTTCCTCCATTCGCGATTCGTCCAATACGTCCATCCTCCATTCCCCATATACCCCCATCCACGAACGCACCCCTTCCCTATCTACCCCATCCTCGAACCACACCCCACCCCCATCCACGTCCATCCACGAACCACACCACATTCCCCATCCACGTCCAGTTTCCATTCAATAAATATATAACCTGTCGAGAACTATCATTCTCCGTTTTCCGGAGACAACATATATATATAATTATATATATAATAATACTTTATTCATTAAACATTTTTTTTGTAGTATTTATGGATTCTGAGATACCGAATGTGTCCGTATTCGGGCACTGTCCATATTCGTTTACTTTATGTATACCTATGTATATAATATATATTTACTATATATTATTTCGATATTATAGTATGATACTTTACTTTTAATAAGTTATAAATTTATATTATACATATATTAATTATTTTTATATTTCGTAGGAATGAATAATGAATAACTTCATATATTAACTCAAATTCTATAACTCATCAATATATATTTTTCTCACCCCTTTTTAATACTTTTGTGAGTTAATATATATATGTGAGATATATATATATAATAATACTTTTTAATTGGTCAGTTCGTATTCTATCTGAAATAGATCATATGGAAAACCTATAGGGGAAAGTAACCGAATACTGACAGTGTCCGAATACGGACAATATAGGTATCTCAGATAACATAAATCCTACAAAAAAATGTTTTTTATTTTTTAATTATTCAAAATATTGCTGATATATCAAATAAACTGATTTTTTTATTACGTTTTTAATTTATGAAAACCAAATTTAACTTAAAACCTTCTCAAGAATGCAAAAATGTATCGATATAAAATATAACACTATAGTGCATTATTAAAAAATAAAGCATTCTAAAATTAAATAAATAATTTCTATATTTGTTATTAAATATTCATTTAGTTATAAGCATATATCTAGAGGTCATATAAGTCCTTAAAACGGACACTATATATATATTAATACTGACACCCTATAACCAACCAGCGTGCAACGTATTAACTATTCTGATTTTCATAAAAATCATGTGCGTTATATTATAATACCACCAATAAAGCTAAATCTAAAATTTATATTATTTAGATACTTAAATTGTATTATTAATTACAAAAATAATAAACATAAATATATTATTAACTAATTAAATTAGAATATATTATTCATAATATTAATTATAAATAATGTAATTGTAATTTGTCTGATTGATTCATCCGTATTATAACACAGGGTGTCCGTATTCGAATACGGACACCCATGTTATATATGGAATTAAAAGATTAAATACAATTTTAAAATTACAATAATATCTATAATCATATAATATTAATATTTTGTAATTTTTGAATACAAATAATAAGTCATAAAATGTTAAGACCATTTATTGTTAAAGTGTCCGTATTATGTGCGGTCCACTTTCCCCTAGTATTGTATTATTTTAATTATTTCAATAATATATTACAAGCTAATATATTTAATAATGAATATGTTATTTAAACATGGGTATACCTATGTGAATATATTTGATAACATATAGTTTATATATCCGGTACCAGTATTGTCATCTATAAAGATAATTATCGATAATTATCTAGGTGATTTTGTAAAAATTAATTATATTTTGCAATTTAAATATAATTTTATAGAAAATTTGTGTCCCGGCTAACTTTCCTTTTTTCTCCCATAATATGTATGTATTTTATAAAAATATATATATATATATATATATATATATATATATATGTATTAAAGTTATTTAATATTTATATAACATATATTTTAATATATTTATTATATATAAATTACCATTATTAAATAGTATTTCTATTAATTAGATATTTATATATATATATATATATTTATGTTTAAAAAAAAAATTATAATATAATGTATAGTTACATATCGTGTACAAATAAATATTATACATTTTAATAATAATTTAATTTAATAATTAGCAACAACAGAACCAAGTATAAATCCTCTTGGTAAGTATTCATTACATTAATATAACATATATATATATATATATATATATATATATATATATATATATAAATATATATAATATCAATGTAATTTATGATAATAATAATAATACAATAATTAATATAATTAGAGGCATGTGTACCAAAGATTCCTCTATGTAAGTAATATATATATATATATATATATATATATATATATATATATATATATATATATATATATATATATATATATATATATATATATATATATATTATATATATATATATATATATATATATTACTATATATGCATATATTATATTTGATTGAACATACATTTACTAATAAAAATGTATGTTGTTTAGCGATGCCCAGACTAAGCACCCAGATGAATACAGGTTTATAGACGTATAACTATACATTTCCGAATAACATACATATATATATATATACTCTTTAACATACATTGTTAACATACATTTAGTGTAACATACATTTTTTAAAAGATATTTTCAAAGATATTTAAGACCATTTACGGTGTAACCATCAACCTTTTAATATGTATTTATCAAAGTTCGATGTAAAATTGGGTCGCATTATACTCGCCTGTATTCCTTATTAATCTAGTTCCTCTGTATAATAAGTTGTTACATCATATATATATATATATATACCATGTATAATAGATACATATACCATGTATGGCGTACGCACTTATGTAATGCTCGTTTTACATAATGTATATATATATATATATATATATTATGTATGGTATACATACTGTAAAAAATGTATGACATATAAAATGTACACAATATGCGACATACTTAGTATACAATGTAAATAATGACGCACACATATTCTTCTGATAAATTCCCTTTATTACTGTAAATATGATTCTATATCTTGTACAACTTCTTAGTTTGCTACTATAGTATAAGTACATTGTATTATTTAATACAATCAAGTATGTATATAGTATCATACTATTAGTATGTTTAATAATTATTTGCTCATTATTTACAGTCGGCAGAAAACACGGAATAGAAATGCCAGGTTATTTAAACTTTCTGAAAATAGTAAATAATGTATTATGAAATTATTAATTTTTATTATAATTAAGCTATAGCTAAATATATATATTCATATTAATATTAGAAGACACTATGATAAACAAGAATATCGGCACATATGTTAAGTGTGATGATAGAATAGGTGTTTATCATGGATATTGTTGCTACACCATAAGCGGGTACTTATGGGTATATATATCATAATGATTTTTATTTTTTTTAAATTGGATTTCGGAATGGGGTCAAATATTTCACCTAACAAAATAGTGAATTTAGTATTAAATTACATAAATGTGTATTTTCCATAGAAATAATAAAGGTGCTGATATCATATGTTGAGGATGTATGTAGTATATGTAGTGTATGTGAAATATATCATTAGATTATTTAAAAAAAATTATTCTAGGAATTTTGTTTTCATTTCTGTGAATTTTTCAACAACAAATATTAAGGTAACCTAATTTTTTTTCAATATTATTATTTTCTAAAAATGTAATACATATGATAAAAACATGTTTAATTATAATTGTATATATATACAATATATTTATATATAATTACATCTATAGATGTAATTATTTAAAAAAATAAATTCTATGAATTGTCATAGATTTTAACAAAAAGTCATGTAGAATACGAACACATTTGTCGAGATCATATTGCACCACATTTTTATTATATATTCAAAAGTAACCTCAATTAGTAGATGTATAGTAAGTTAATACATTTTTTTTCATAATTAGATTACTTCAATTTGTATAACTTAACGAGTTGATTTTAAATTAAAAAAATATTTATAATAATTATATAAATAATTAGTAAAAAAAATCCTAGAATATATTTTTTAAATAATCTAATAATACAATTCATATAAACTACATATATTATAGTTGTTCTAAAAATATAATGCATGTATCTTAATTATTTCTATGGAAAATACACATTTATGTAATTTAATGATAATTTCCCTATCTTTTCCCATGTACATTTTTGACACCTTTTATTTTGACACTAGATTTGTGGGTAATAAACCTAATAATTAAAAAATTAAAAATGTATTATGATAACATACACATAGGTACCCGCATACGAAGTTTCAATAATATCCATAATGGAAACGGTATGGTTCGTCACTATTAATGCGATTTATTCGAGATTAATTTAATTTCATAATTCATATATGAAATTAAACATATATAAATTATAATTTATACCTTTTTATACGTTTTTTAAAACAGGTAACGATTTCGTAATATTGAACAAAAATAAAATTACTAAATTAGATACTTAATTTAATCACCAAATATATTAAATACACCATGAAGCAACTGCATTCAGTTGCTTAGTTGTATTAATACAACACGTATCATCAAGGACATCGTGTCGTATCATCATGTCCTTGGTATCATCGCCTCATACGTCGTGTGTGTGTATTATTATTGTAATCAGTATTCAATTGCCAATGGTACAATTTATCCATTAATTTATATTGTATATACCATATACTATATGTAGGGAACATACCATCTTATTATTATGTAATTTGATTGGTTATGTAATATTGTTTTAAATATTATTTATTACTATTATATTATCTATATATCTGTATAAAGATATTTTGTTATTATACATTTATTTAGTTTAGTTTTATATTTATATAGTTTATATTTGTTATCTCGTTAATCTATAGATAGAGTAATAGATAGTATAGAGATAATAATGATATATTGCTACCTTTAAGATATGCTTTAAGGTATGCTTTCCATATCAATATGGCTGTTAACATCAACTCTGATGTATTATTATAATATTTATTTATTGAAATCTCATATATATATATATATATATTGAATACAATACAAATAGCGGATACAAATATTATTATATATATATATATATATATATATATTTGTGTATATATTCGGATATAGTTATATGTGTGTATGGGCGCGTATGATGTGTGTGTGTGTGCGATTTGTGAGTGCGAGTGCGACGCACTCAGTGCGTATGTGTATATGAATGTACGTATACATATATGTATATCAGTTTAATATAAAGTTTAATATAAAATAATACACTAATAAATTGTTTACTATTCTAGATAAAATTTCGATTGCTAGAGGTATGTTTCATAATATATAGTAACTATATATATATATATATATATATATATATATATATATAATATTAACTATACTATAATAACAATTATGTTGGTATACTTAATTTATTAAAAATAACTTATATTAATACAAATTAATATAAAAATATTCTTTTTAAGGAATACAATTGTTTATTGTTTTCATTTTATATTATTTTTCTTAATTAGTATTAATTACTATTACAAAGTACTCGGCCATTAATATAATATTTAAAAATAAAATACGAAATCAATCAACCAATTAGCTTACTATATATATATATATATATATATATATATATATATACACTTGCATATGTATACATACATATTTATTTCACAATAACAATTGTATTCCATTACACAAATGTGTTGGTCTATTCTACAGACTCTCTCAGTAATTTCTTACAAAACGCGTTCAATACTGAATATAATAATTCTATGTTTGCTGTATTTAAAAATATGATGAAATAATAATCTTAATTCCTTACAATTTGACTGATTGATTGACGTTACATAACGATCGTTATACTAATAAATGTACTAATTGAATATTATAACTATATATATATTTATTATTTATATATATATAATATGTATTGATATAGTTATTATGTACTAAAATATACACGAGCTTCTTATGCTATTGTATTAATATTATTAAATTAGCATCTTCCATTATAAGTCGTAAATCGAGAAGACCGACTATTTACCAACAGTTAGTTGTTCTACAAACACACACACACACATATATATATACACAATATATGTACAACTCATGTATATATGTTACATGCGTCACGACGGGGGTATCCAAGGGGCGTGTCCCTATAAATGATTCAAGGGCAGGCACAATGGGCATAGCGAGAATTACCCCTTATAGGGGACATTCACACTAGAGTGTGAATGTAATATCAAATAGTCAAGTGGCCTACTTTTTATATAAACCAACATATTAATATAGTAATAGTTTAAACTAGTTTAAAAATTACTATAGAATAATTATTCTATAGAAATTTTTTTTGATAATTTTTAAATGTATATATTATTTTAAAATTATGCGATTATTATTACTTTTTTATATAATATTAAAATATAGTATATTTAATCATATTTTTAGTCCACTTTTAGTTTTTCAAATCTATTAAATAATTTAGATATTCCCGATTATAAGTATCTTACGATTATAAAATAATATTTTATTTATAATTTTATATGGTATTTAAATTCATTATTTCAAAAAATTATATTCATTTTTACGATTAAATATAATTATAAATAATTGCATAAATATATTTGCTATTTAATATAACAATAATATTAATTTATTAACAAAATGGGAAATATATAGCTGGTATAATAAAATTGTATATATGTATACGAATTTTATATTTTGTTTATTTCTATGTTAAATTTAAAAATGAGTTTGATTGCCACTAAATTTGTAAATTTGAAGGATAATTTTTGTATATTCATTTATTTGTAATTTTTTAAAGATAGTTTGCCACACCTAATTGTAGTAAACTATACTTTTAATATACACTAATCCACATTTATATATATACCATACAAGACTAGATAATGCTCATTATACACATATATATATATATATATATATATATATATATATATATTATAGTAAGCCCAAAGATTTTGCGAAGCAAAGATATAACACTCCCTATGCATGCAACGTAATTTAGTAATATACCCAACCGCTGCTAGCAGTAGTATCGAAATCACTGAAATATATTTAGGTTCGGCTCTGTTTGCATGCAACAATGTTTTCATTGCTCTATTAAATTACATGCAATATAAATTAGCTTTTACTCACTAAATATATACTTATAGCACTTAAAACATACATATCATATTTGTTTGTTATATATTAGTAATGAACACTTAGTTTTCATCATATAAATATTAATTTAAAGCATATTATTTAACATTTAAAAGTGTATAGTTAAATACGAATTTACATTATAAACAACACATAGTTCCTAAAAGTAACCCGCTATAGGTGGCACCAGGGTATTTTGTATACAAATTCTAATTACACGATTTCGCGTAAGTGTTATATCTTTCCTTCGGAAAATCTTTGGTAAGCCTATATATAAGATATATAAATAAAGTTTGTTTTAATTTTCCCATTGATATCTATCTGCAAGCGAATAACATATATTTATATATCAATTTATACCGACATACTTTATTTAACCTACAATATAAATATGCACCATGATTTATATCTACAATATATACAATATACGTTATATGTTTACAAGTTACCAATATTCTACTATTTACATGGACATATTTTACAGATACGATAAAGGTTCAATATTATATATTTAATATATTATATTATATATTATATAATATATATTATATATTTTATATCATATAGTATATATTATATATCATATATTATATTAATATAACTATTAACTCGTATTAGTAATTCATATTCAACTTTATAATAATTAATATTATATCTTTTCATTATAATACTACACAGAAGATACCATAAGCAGGGTAGTAAGAAACCAAGGTTTATATAGAATATATATATATATATATGACAATTATTATAATATTGAGTATACATCTAATCATCTATTATATTTACTATGTATGTTATTATTTAAATATATATTGAAAGTAGGTAAATAATATATAGTATACATTTCATCATAAAGTAATGGGTAATAAAGTAACTCTTTAAACGTTTATTTACTATTGGTTAGGTTAGCTACACTTATTGATAATTAAATACATTTGTTTATAAGACTATGTAGGCTATGATAAGTCACATTGGTCAAGAATAATCGTTTACAAAATTCCTCATTATCTGTAACTTTATATAATCGCATTTATTTTTTAACGGTATTTTTTAAAGAGCATATATTTAGGATATATCACAATTTATTGATCAATACTATATTATAATTAATAGTAAGTTAAGTAAAGTTGCTACTATTAATAGTAAGTCAAGCAAGTCAACACACAGAAAATAACTACATGTACTATTAAAGTGAGTTAAGCTGAATATACTACCCCCTATATAATTATTTTGTAGAATACGTTATTATTATAATGATTATAATGATCATAATGATTATAATGATTATAATGTACAAAAGTATATTAACTTTATTAAGGCTAAACTAAAATATATTTTAAATTATTTCATAATAATTAATAATAATAATTATTTAATGAGAACTACTATTATTAATAATATTGGTTCATCGTAATATACGAGAGTGAACCAAGATATAAAAGTTATTATTAACTTATCGGGATGTCAGCAGAAGGAAAGAAAATAATGAATATATATATATACTAACGGCTCGTATAATCCAATGTTTTATTTACTTCTCTGTTTATTTCTTGTTTTTTCTTGTATCGTGTCATTTTGTCTTACTTTTATCACATTTATATATTTTGTTTACATATATGTTATATAATTATATGGCATTTTGTTTTTTTTATATATATAACCAGTAATACAATACACTTTTTATATGTCTATCTATCTATATACAGTACTTAACAATAGAGTAACATCAATTTAAAAAATTAAAAGTAATATAATTGTGTTATATAAAATGTTCTTATATGGTATATTCAAAAGTATGGAAGTCAACATTATATTTAGTTATAACTGTAGTTCTATGTAATATTAACAATGTGGTATAACCTATATAACCTATATATAACCTATATATAACCTATATATTAGGGATAACATATTAATGACTCAATATTCAATGATTCATTATTTATATATCTATACCATAGTACCTGGATATTATAGTACTATGTATAGTATACTATAGTATACTATACTACCTGGATATGATACCACTATAAATATATATAAATATATATATATGCTCATTATTTTATTTATATAATTTTATCAAATAAGATTTCTTCCTTTTAGTTATTTTTTTTTTAGTTTTGTAAAAATTTATCAAATTGCCTATTATTTTTTATCATATATATTTTTATAATTATTTTCCATTCTCGAATAATTAACAGGGTAGAACTAGATAAGCCTTGCTTTTTTTCTACCCAGTAGTTCGCTACATCTTCTGAGTTATATATATATATGTATAAAGCTTAACTTTATTAATTACATTTATTTATATAATTATAAATTAATTTAATTATTTTAATATTCTAAAAATTATTGAACATATATGTATAATATATTATACATGTGTTATGTAATAGTTATACATATATATTTTTGTATTACATTTATTTAACAATATTCCAAATAATAGAAAAAGATAAAGAAAGTTTACAAAATGGTTATTATTATTAATTATTATTCGTAAATATGTTATATTTTATACATGTAATGTTATTGACAACACGTTATATGTACACATATATGATATATGATGTTAATTTAAAAATGCATTAATATTCAGATGAGGACATTGCCGAAGAACAAGCTATGGATGGTTGTAATGAATATAAATTTATATATATTTATATAATATGTGTGTAAGTGACTGTGTGTGTATGTGTATATATGTGTGTGTTTGTGTGTGTGTGTGCAATACATGTACAATGTATAGTACATAGTAAATGTTATATAATATAGAGTTAATATATAATATATGTATTATGTGTATACACATATCACATTCTCTATAGAGGCATATATGGCCATTGATGGATATGCACCAGCGACGCTTAGCTTAATTAGCGAACTATGCATGGTATGCCATACCCCTATGTGAATATTTAGTAACATATATGTAGAAATTCTATAGAATTTTTATAGAAAATTGAAATATAATTTTCTGACTAGTTATCTTGTTATGCCATCCACGAAAGAGCTTTAGTTAGACTACGCTCTACAATATGTGTACCTTTACCTAGATCAGTGGTTCCCAACCTGTGGGTCATGAGTCATGACCCACATTTGGGTCATTGGGTTTTTTGTTTGGGTCATGACTCATGAGCCAATTTATAAAAATATTTATAATAATATTTATATCCAATATATTATAGTTTATATTATTCCTTTACGATTAAGTTTAATAATATAAAAATAAAATTGTTCATTGGGTCATAGTATATTTTTAAATTAAAAGTTGTCAAAAAAGGGTCATGATGAAAAAAGGTTTGGAACCAATGACCTAGAGGTTATGTTTTGTTAGAGGTCAAACTTAATAACGTAATTATTTATACGTTTTAGGTTTTTTCTATATTAATTGTATATAATATATATGTTGGTGTATGTATATATATATATATATATATATATATATGTATGTATGTTTATATGAGTACATTGTAAAACATAGGTATGTGTATGTGTATGTGTATGTGTCTATATAACAATAGTACAATACACGTTGGTATACCATATAAGTAGGGGCTATGAAACAAGGGGGGACGGGGGGGGGACGGGGGGTATATCCCCCCACTTTAAAATCTAGGTGGACCTCCTATGTATTGGACCCCCCCCCCACTTTTACCACAAGATTTATTTCGATTGGTTAGTCCCCCCTACATACAACATACAACATCGTCCCTGATGTTCGTAAACAATAGATGCCATCTTAATGCTGATGTCACGTGACTACAGTGATGAGAAGGAAGCTGGCGATATTGAAGGCGTTGGACGCCATGAAAGGCGCCCAGATGACCGGCGTACTGGACGCCTCGGCTCTAGAACCCCTGGTGGTGGAGATCTGCAAGGCGAGGAAGATCTACTTCCGGCAGATGGACACTCGCGATCTGGACACCGACTCCGACTTGACCGATAAACTGTACATCATTAGGGACATGGCGATACCGTACTACGTGAAGGACATGATGAGGTTGGTCTGGAGAAGGTGTGATAGTGTGAAGGACATGATGAGGTTGGTCTGGAGAAGGTGTGATAGTGTGTGGGAGAAGATGTGATAGTGTGTGGGATAAGGTGTGATAGTGTGTGGGAGAAGGTGTGATAGTGTGTGGGAGAAAGTGTGATAGTGTATTGGAGAAGGTGTGATAGTGTGGGATAAGGTGTGATAGTGTGTGGGATAAGGTGTGATAGTGTGAGGGAGAAGGTGTGATAATATGTGGGAGAAAGTGTGATAGTGTGTTGGAGAAGGTGTGATAGTGTGTGGGATAAGGTGTGATAGTGTGTTGGAGAAGGTGTGATAGTATGTGGGAGAAAGTGTGATAGTGTGTGGGAGAAGGTGTGATAGTGTGTGGGAGAAGATGTGATAGTGTGTGGGATAAGGTGTGATAGTGTGTGGGAGAAGGTGTGATAGTGTGTGGGAGAAGGTGTGATAGTGTGTGGGAGAAAGTGTGATAGTGTATTGGAGAAGGTGTGATAGTGTGGGATAAGGTGTGATAGTGTGTGGGATAAGGTGTGATAGTGTGAGGGAGAAGGTGTGATAATATGTGGGAGAAAGTGTGATAGTGTGTTGGAGAAGGTGTGATAGTATGTGGGAGAAAGTGTGATAGTGTGTTGGAGAAGGTGTGATAGTATGTTGGAGAAAGTGTGATAGTGTGTGGGAGAAGATGTGATAGTGTGGGATAAGGTGTGATAGTGTGTGGGAGAAGGTGTGATAGTGTGTGGGAGAAAGTGTGATAGTGTATTGGAGAAGGTGTGATAGTGTGGGATAAGGTGTGATAGTGTGTGGGATAAGGTGTGATAGTGTGAGGGAGAAGGTGTGATAATATGTGGGAGAAAGTGTGATAGTATGTTGGAGAAGGTGTGATAGTATGTGGGAGAAAGTGTGATAGTGTGTTGGAGAAGGTGTGATAGTATGTGGGAGAAAGTGTGATAGTGTGTGGGAGAAGGTGTGATAGTGTGTGGGAGAAGGTGTGATAGTGTGTGGGAGAAGATGTGATAGTGTGTGGGATAAGGTGTGATAGTGTGTGGGATAAGGTGTGATAGTGTGTGGGAGAAGGTGTGATAGTGTGTGGGAGAAGGTGTGATAGTGTGTGGGAGAAGGTGTGATAGTGTGTGGGAGAAGGTGTGATAGTGTGAGGGAGAAGGTGTGATAGTGTGTGGGAGAAGGTGTGATAGTGTGTGGGAGAAGGTGTGATAGTGTGTGGGAGAAGATGTGATAGTGTGTGGGAGAAGGTGTGATAGTGTATTGGAGAAGGTGTGATAGTGTGGGATAAGGTGTGATAGTGTGTTGAAGAAGGTGTGATAGTATGTGGAAGAAGGTGTGATAGTGTATTGGAGAAGGTGTGATAGTGTGGGATAAGGTGTTATAGTGTGTGGGTTAAGGTGTGATAGTGTGTTGAAGAAGGTGTGATAGTATGTGGGAGAAAGTGTGATAGTGTGTTGGAGAAGGTGTGATAGTATGTGGGAGAAAGTGTGATAGTGTATTGGAGAAGATGTGATAGTATGTGGGAGAAAGTGTGATAGTGTGTTGGAGAAGGTGTGATAGTATGTGTGAGAAAGTGTGATATTGTGTGGGAGAAGGTGTGATAGTGAGTGGGAGAAGGTGTGATAGTGTGTGGGAGAAGGTGTGATAGTGTGTGGAAGAAGGTGTGATAGTGTGTGGGAGAAAGTGTGATAGTGTGTGGGAGAAGGTATGATAGTGTGTGGGAGAAGGTGTGATAGTGTGTGGGAGAAGATGTGATAGTGTGTGGGAGAAAGTGTGATAGTATATTGGAGAAGGTGTGACAGTGTGTGGGAGAAGGTGTGATAGTGTGTGGGAGAAGGTGTGATAGTGTTAAGGAAGTCACATCCCACTACAAGATTGTCAGGCTAAATGCCAGAAATATCGTAACTTTAAAACCATGTTCTGTTAAGTTGTAATGGGATACCCCCTAGGAATTTATTATATTTCAGGCAAGTTGCCGGAAAGTAAGGGGTTCCCCACTAAAATTGTAGTTAACTTGATAGAACATCGTTTTAAAGTTACAATATTTCCGACGAGTTACCGGAAATACTTGTAGCGGGATATACTCCCTTTAGAGGGATAGTGGGATAAATAGGTAATGTAATAGGGATATAGATAATGTTGGGGTAGGTGTAATCATAACTAAGGTGTATTCATAACTAGACGTCCAGTGGCAGTTCGCTATAACTTATAAGTTCGTGGCAAAAGTTAATGGAGGTCGAGAATTCGGTGAGCGATCATTATATTACATATTAGTCATTTTTATGATGATGATGATGATGATAGGTATTTATTTAGACACTCAAATAATATTATATTCTTGAGAGTGTGAGAACGAGAAAAAACCGAAAAACGAGAAAACAAAAATACGAGGTAAAACAAAGAATTTGGATATTATAGAAGTGGGGGTTTAAATAATGGGGTTGTCAATGATACATTTAATTATTATTTTTTTGAATATTGAGAAGGTTATAACTAAATTGCGTGTAAATGTTTTTATTATTCACGTATATATGTTAATATAGTTTATAAATTGTATGTAGATGTATACAAAATATTATATTTTAAATTTAGTAAAATTCGAATTAAACATACTAGTACATATTATCGATATAGTAGGCAAGTGGATAGTCGATTGAATGTAGTATATGGTACTTAGCGATACCTAGAAGCGCTGCAGTCGTATACTACTAATACACATTTTAAATTATTATTTATATTTATATTTATATTAATAATTATGATACATTTGTATGTATCTGTAATAACAATAATAGTTATATATATATATATATATATATATATAATAAAAACTGATTGTGTGGCTCAGTTGGCTAATGCGTCAGACTCACAAGCAGTAGGATGCATGTTCAAGCCTGGAACAATAATATTGGACTTATAATAATATTTAGAAAATATTTTATTTAATTGTGTATAAATAAATTATCGGCTCATTTCACTTATACATATATCAATATCGGAATAATGGAACATCCCATGTCTAGTTATCGAACTAGATATCGGACGTTCCATTACGTAACATGTTTACCATCCGAATTAGATCGACGCACGCATTGCGTGTGTACGCGACAACTGCACCACGCGATGCTTGCTGGTGCATTCGTACTGTCCCCCTATCTATCGCACCACTCGCCGTGTGCATTTATCTCCCGTCCCATTAACCACGGCTCAGGCACTGCCGGGCCTATGCCTCTTAATACATATGACCAATACCTTCCAACGTCTTCTTCTCTTTATACAACTAATTATCATATGGTATACACACATATACACAAATACATATATATTATAAGTCATGTATTATGCTGATACTTTGGTTATGCTCATATACTTATTATACAGAGCCTACTACAAAGTAAGATACATCAAAACTAAAACTTCGATATTTACACAATTAAAAGATGTTAGTATATTTCGTTAGAATACACATTATTATTTATTACAATTTATTTCATTAATGATTATTATAAATTTATATATAAATATATTACCTGTAAAATTGTTTGCTTTGCAGAGATTAAGAGAGATGCAGTTATCTTCAAGAATTGACCTATCGCTACTGGTACCGTATGAGAACTCCATCAACATAATTGAAGGTATTCTACCATTATAATTATGCAACAACTAGTATGCACTTCGCTATTATTTAATATGCTGAATCGGATACTTTAATATGAAAATTATCATAATATATATATATACTAATTTAAATATTTATTATTCGGATTAGTTACCTGTAAAATATAGTTATAGTATGTGTATACGTGTTATATATATTCAGATAAACGACTAGATAAACATTGCGCTTCTTCGATTACCTCGGTCATGCCTAAATTCTGATATTATTATATATAATATTTATAACATATTATACTATAGTGTCTATATATCATAGAGTGTATATTATACACTTATTGTTATATTAAAAATGTTTGAAATAGAACTATTTATTAACGATTAAATGATATGTAGGGGAAAGTCTCCGACTACCGACCCCTCCTAATACCTACCCCTCTCGTATATCAGTAACTATAAGAGATATCAACAAATAATATACATGAACTGTAGTGATTTAATGATAAATATGAATAAGTTGTTTAAATAAATATTTAAACCTACAATTGTTATTTGATAAAATGTAATATTATGTTTTTACTTTTTAAATATTTGAATAATAACTTTTTTTAAATCATTTTAAATACATTATTAATTAAAAGAAAACTTAATTTTTTAAATAATATTGTAGATCAATAAAATGTTTATAACTATTAGAAAAATAATTTAATTTGAATAAATATTAACCAATATATCTTAATTATAGCAACCCATATGATTTTCCTATTACCGACCCCCTACATTACCCTAATACCGACCCCATGTGATTTATGATATCCAATCAAAATAGATCCATATATTACTTTAAAATTTGTTGTAAATTGTTTATGTATCATTGATATAAATTTATAATTCATGATTCCAGTTGATTATATACATTCTGATTAATAAATAAATATTAAATAATAATATACACTATTTTAATATAATTACTATAAAGTTTAAATTAAAATTTAATATTACTATTAAAAAATAAATTAAATAAAAAATAAATTGCGTGGATGTTATAATTAATTATATTTATGTATATCAATTATTTTATTGGATATTATAATACTATAATTATTTATACCACTATTATTTTAGGGGGTCGGTAATAGTAGAAGGGGGTCGGTATTAGGCACATATATCCGATTACCGACCCCCCTGTTTATTCTTGTAAATATAATTATATCAAACATTTAAAATATCTACATTATTCATTGCCCTAATATAACCCTAATTAAAAAATGTCATATAAATATATTTAATATTGAATAAGTTATTACAAATAATCATTTAGGGGTCGGTAATCGGGGACTTTCCCCTATTTTAAATACTATTTAATCTTTGAAATTGAATATTCTATTAAAGGGGAGGTACGACGTACCTGCTACGCCCCTTTAAATATAACATACAATCAATACCTATATTTCGACTATGTATATGGATATGATATTGTCTGTATATAATATCGTAATTATGTATAATTATATCACATCACACGATACGATTTTAATAAAAGCCCTTAAAACGTACGTATAGGAAAATTTAATTTCAGCGTCGCCTCCTACTTCCGTTTCCTACGATGGTGCATCCTGCTTAACCTCGTGACGTTGGCGGTTCCGGTTATGTTAATCCTATTGCCCGTTCTTCTGGCGGCTCCGGTACCTTTCTTCGATATCACAGACTACGACGATGTGATGTTTGTATCACGTGACCACATTGCAATTAGTTATAACCACACCCCCTCCGTCGCGCGCTTAGTTACTTCATATATATATATATATATATATATATATATATTGTATATATATATATAAATGTATATTGACAACACAGCCACACGTCATTGATGGTTCATTATTAATATAAATGTATGACAGACAAACTGACACTTATGATTGACAGGTACCAGACTAATACGCCCATACAAGGTCTCATACGTAACTGTTCCGCCAAGTACGACCGAATGATTAAGTTGGAAAGTCACAAACCGCTGTTGAACGTTCTCCTAAACAATATCCTGGGCAAGGTTAGCAGTTAGGTGCATGTGTACCTAGACTATGTACCGTGTACTATCGTCGATAGTTAACCTACTAGTGTATTTACTACAAATACCTACTATTATACTACCCATTAAACCAACAGTTTGTAATTTTTTCGAAAATATTTGTAATTTATTTACGTATATTGAAAATTATTGTAAATTAAAACACGAAGTTTGCAAAAATATTTGAAAATAAAATGCAAGTTTGTAATTTTTTTGAAAATAAAACACGAAGTTAGCAAATTCTATATTAATATATTAAGATTATTAAAATATTTAATATTAAGATTTAAAATATATATTTTATTGCAGATACATTTTTTACATTTTTAAAATATCTACTTTCTAATATTTATTTCTGATTAACGAAATAAATATAAAATAGATAAAATCTTTCTATTTTAAAATTCTATTTTTTTTATATTAATTATACATATTTTATATCTAACATCATTATTAATGGTATTCATTAAAAATAATGGAGAATAAGTCTGCAAATACCAATTAATAAACCACTGTTTATTCAGTTAAACTATTTTTGATTTAATCAATGAAGTACAAAATATTTATGTTATATTTAATATATTTATTCTAGGTTTATATATAACAATACATTTTATTTTAATTATATTCTCCAGATAATTTATTTTTGATCTGCAAATGTGTAGATTGTTGTCTACATATTTATTAAATTCTGAAAATGATGTACCAAGTTTGCAAATGATTTTAGAAAAATGTACTTAAATAATTGAAATTTAATTTGTAAATTTCGCAAAAAAGTGTCCACAAAATTTTCTAAAAATTTTCTAAAAAATTATTTTTATATTATTTTCAAATATTGAAAATTATTTGAAAATCATTTTCAAATTTGGTTAACTGATTAGCTATTAGTGTAGTGTATATTAACATAATGTGAATGTACCTCAACTATACATGGTTAATTAACGTATAATTTAAATGTCGATTCTTTTATATCATAATATATATATATAACATTAGCAATAACAGCTAGCGTATATGTCATTTGCACTACTATTAACTATCTAACTAACACACACACACACACACATACACACACATGCACACACAGGGCTACATACAGACCACGAAGATGTTCTACGGAAGCCTGGCTCCAGCCTACACTACAGACCCTGACAACGTAGGCAATCACTACACTATATCGAACAACTACGTGATATCGGTGTTCCTCTCTTTCCTCGTGATCTTCATGATGATCGTCTATAGGTCAGAGTTCATAACAGTGTGGGCATGCTTGTGTGTGAGCATATGGATGGGTGTACATAAGTGTAAACATATATATATATATATATATATATATATATATATATATATATATATATATATATATATATATATATATGTATATTGGATAATATCCAATGCATATCAACATTAAGCTTATTAATGTGTTTGTGTGTATGTATGTGTGCGCATATGTATGCATGTGCGTGTACATGCTTATGTGTGTATGTATGTACAAGCTGGTGTGTGTGCATGCTGATATGCGCGTGTGTGTATAGATAGATAGATAGATGATTATTTATTCACAAATATATAAAAAGATAAAATATATGAAAATATATGAAAATATAAAAAGAGAGTTCTAATTTATGTTTTAGCAAAAATAATAATACATAAATAAATAAACGATAAAATAATATATAAGTAGAACAAAATAGGATTGTTAGATTGATAAACGTGAACACAATAAAATAATATAAAATAAAAATATACGAATATTAAAAATTAACAATAATAAAATCTTTGACTTTACTTCTGAAACATTCCAAGAATGTCATAAGTCTTAGCTTATGGCCTACAAGCATTCAAATAAATATACATATATTAATAAACATACACAATATATATAAATACATATATATACTTATTTACATATTGTTAATATTATTTTAACATATCTGAATGGATAAAAATGTCATGGATATGTACATATACATTATTAAATAAGCGTTCTATTAGCATATAATGCATATTATTGTTATTGTTATTGTTATTTTTATTTGGTGGATTCCTTTCTTCCCATCCAGGAACTTAGATGAAGTTTTCACTTATAATCATATATGGCTCTAATGTCCCTTTGAAGCCGTGTCCTACTGCTTGTGTGTCTGACGCCTTAGCCATTGAGCCACACAGGCAGTTAAAATAGATTTATAAAATGATAAATACTAATATATGTCATATAATCATATATTTTATACTATATTATAAACATATATTTTACATGTAAACTATAAATCTCAACCTAAACCTAAATATTTACAGACGAACAAATTTGAAAACATACGATTCCACAGACACCAGGCAATGTAAATATTCCGAAATAATTCTAGGATCTTGGAATTTTCGAAATTCAGATGAGCAAAGTGTTGATATTAGTAAAGCCTCCATCAGTAAAAGTATTGTGGTTAGTTTTATCTTATATATACACGTATATATTCTACATTATATATTATATTTATTTAGTTCATCATTCACTTTCTCATAATTCATATGTTAATTATTAATGTAGTTTTATTGATAATAATTGATGATACTAATAATATATAAAGATGTCATAAATAATAAATTATTATAGATATTTATTAATATTCATATTAATTATTAATATAATATAAAAATAGGCTTACATCAATGAACTAGTAATATATTATTAGAATATAAAATAAATTATATATGTATTTAAAATACATTCATGAATAATCTATACTTCACTTACACATATACACACATTTAGTATTAGTAACTTACTTAGTATATATGATAATTCAATTTATTTGAACATCAATCTTAATGTTACATAAAATAATAATGATACAACGTGGACTGGTATCTGCAGGGTGATTCATTTATTGAGATATTTATTTTCTTAATTAATATTTAATTAATCATAATTTTAATGTCATAAATGGTTTCAAAATGAGACTACAGATTGTATGTTCACTGTAGCCTAAATATACGGAAATATACTGTATATAGTATTATATATAGTATACTATATAAAACACTATATATAGTATATACCGAAATATACATGTTTATATATATCCATATACGCTAATATTGTATGGAGTACATGTGAATGCTCATATGCTTAGCTCTTCTCGAGGTTAAGATACCCTCTCTTCAGACATAACTAACATTTTTACTATTCCAGTTACCAAATAAATGTGTATATTAATTTGAAACCTTTGGAGGAAAAATACATTTTTATAAATCATCGAATAATTTTATTTATATACAATTAAAAACTCGTAATAAATAATAATTATTATCGTACACATACATATGCGCACAGGTTCAGATATTGCACGACAAGAATGAGCTGCGGCAGCTACAGATGCAGGTCACTGATGGCAAGACGATGTTCCTCAAGAGGATCTTCATACATCTCACCGTAGCGTTCATCATGCTCGTCACCATCATCGTTAGCTATCTGGTGACCGCTAACTTCGTCAAGGTTAGCCACGCCCACTTATATCACGTGTTAGTGTTATTGTTAGTTCGGTGGAGTCCTGTCATCCCATCACGGAATTTAGATGCATTTTTAACTTATAACTTATTAACCATATGACTCTAATGTCCCTTCGAAGCCGTGCATAGTAGACGAACAATTATTTATTGAAAACACTCATTATTTTCGTTCTATATATATATTTAACCTATATATTATCAATAGTATTTTTATTATTAATAATAATAATACAATATCACCACATATAACACAACTATCACCACCTTCTCCAACATATCTTCTACTAACACCACCACCACTAAAAGCACCACTGACTTTCATGTACATTATTACTCTGATCACTATTACTACAACATCACATCACCATCATCAACACCACTACCATCATCACCACCACCTCCACAACCTCCTAATCACTATTACAACCACCATCACTCCCACTAACACCACCACAACCACAATCACCATCACCACCATCACCACAACCACCACCACCACCACAACCACCACCACCACCATCACACCACATCATCACTACCACCGCAATCGGACACAGTCGGACAAGGAGAACGACAATCTAGAGGACGCGATCACACAGTACATCCCGCCCTTCACTCTGTCCTTCTTAAACATGTACGTACCCGTGCTGTACGGCTACCTGATGGCGTACGAAGATTACGGAGGAACCACTCAGCTGTACAATACATTGATAAGGTACCCCCCTCCACCCCCTATGCTTAGGGGTCAACACCCTATTCCACGTGTATTCCTATTCAGCAAAATCACTAACAGATATATAGATTATAAATGATTAATGTAAATATATATATATATATATATATATATATATAGTTTATTATTATTAGTATTATTATTATATTGTTATCGTATTACTATTATCTTATTATTATTTTCTTCCCGCACGAGCGAAGGGGTCTTTTTGATATGACCCTATTTTAGTGCTTAATACAACTTATATCATCATCATCATAGTACACACGTATATGTGTTTGTAATGTTAATAATAATAATACTCTCCCCTTATAGAATCATTACGTTACGTTTCACAACCCTGTTCTTCTACATCATCGCCGTGATGAACAGTCTCAAGTGTCAGACTTGGGATAAGTGTAACGTGCAAGCTGATCCTACTTGTATTAAACGTCAGGTTATATCATCGCCGCCTAATTACCAATTACGAATTACATATATGTATATTATTATCTAGTTATTAATTATTATAATCTAGTTATTAATAGATATATTAGTATCTAGTTATTAATGTTTGATTAGATTATCACGTATTAAAGTAGTAGAGTTATGAAATGTATATATGTAATAAAAAATATATATATATATATATATCATATAAAATATTTAATAAAACATTTACGATATTATAATAATGTTTGAATGAATGCACACTACTAACGCGGTAATGTATTTACAGTGTTGGGAGTCGCACATGTACAAAGTTATTCACCAACTAGGAGTTGTAGATCTATCTATTGTTATTATCAAGTGTTTACTGCTAGATGCATTTAAAAAGTAATATATATATATGTAAAAACACCACCTATTTAATCTACCACTATCAATTCCACGCCCATCATTCTCACCCCACTACCACCACCACCACCACTACCACCACCACCGGCAATGATAAAGTGCAGCCCTATTAATGACCCGTTACGCATATGTACGCAGGAAGTACGTAGAAAAACACAGTAACGGTAGTGTTGACCTTACGACCTTCAACACTCCCGTCCGATTGGCTCACATCGTCTACCATCAAATCCTCTGCTGGTTACACCCCCATTGTTATTTTATGTATCGTTAACAATATTATTAAGTTCTACATCTCCCGGTAGGAGACTGCTACTATTACTCGTTGATTCTTTATCTACGGAAATTAAATATAAGAATCAATGATATATCATAATGATGCCATACATATTAGTTTTAAATTAATATAATTATTATCAAAATACGTTGTATTCGTATGGTAATAGTGTATATTTCATTTAATATAGGATCGGAATCATGTTCTCTCCATTATCTGCATTATCTGCTTTAGTTAGAATTACGATATTGTTCTTCATCTATAGGGTTTATATATATATATATATATATATATATATATATATATATATATATATATATATATATATATGTATTAATACGTGTGTATATTATTTTGTACATTAATCAATATATAAAGAAATATATAGTTAATAAATATATTAATTTATTAGTATGTGATCGCCATTGAATGCGTAGTTACACGCCCCTAACCACGCCCCTAACCACACCTCCTAACGTATGTTCCGCCCACACGAGTAGTACAACCTGCTGACCAATCTGCGTACTTCTACGATGGCCTACGAGAACATTACGCCCCATTTGCAGATCACCAAACTGTTGATGGTCAGCTTCGTGTTCAGCTTTACGCCCGTCATATACATCATGTTGAGGTTTGTACCGACATTAGTAATAGGCGTGTGCGTATGTGCTAGTGAATGATTTTTAATACCGAGACGAGACTTTTGGTAATGATGCCTAAACGAGATTTTCATTTTCGGAAAAAAAACGAGCCCGAGACTCTAACCAAACGAGGCCGAGTCGAGTTGAGACTTTATCTAACTGAGACTTAGACTGCATAGATGCTTTAGATTTGAGCATCATTTACATCACTAGTATGCGCGATTATTTATTTGTATTATAAAAGTTATTGTCTTCTCTTGTAACTTAATAGGTTCAATATCTATGCAATATACATATGGTTAATTTAGTTGTTTAATACCTTGTCTAGAATCAAACAGAGCATCTAAGAATTTATTAGATTACACCCAATATATAATGTGTAATGTATTTTTGTTAATTCGATTTATATTTGAATTTAAGTGCACTTAAATCATAAGCTATTTTATATATATAGATATATTAGTTTACTGTGATTGGTGATGACGGAAATTGAAAAATATGGAATATGCCATTTTAATTTTATTTATAATTCTCAGGTTGGTTTTGTATCTTGATACCACATATAATATACTATATTAATGTATTATGCTGTATTTCAATCTTAATACTATAGTTAACAACTACATTCATAATAGCACATCGAATATGAATTAAATATTCGTTAAGCTACTAGGGTAAACCGAATAAGGACAGTGCCCGAATACGGACACTCTCGGTATCTCAGTAACCATTAATCCTACAATAAAATGTTTAATGAATAAAATATTCATAATTATATAAATAGTCTAAATAAGTATTTTTAAATTTTTAAAAATAATTTTGATATATCCAACGTTTTTAAATTTATGAAAAAAAATTTCAATCTTAAATTATTAAACCTTCTCAAGAATACAAAAATGTATCGATATTAAATATAACACTATATTATTAAAAACTAAAGCATTCTAAATATAATTTCTATATTTTGTATCAAATATTAATTAAGTTATAAGCATATATCTAAAGGTCATATAAATCCCTAATAAGGACACTCTAGATATCTTAATGCGGACACCCTATAACCAATTAGAGCGCAGCGTGTGAACTCTTCTGATTTTCATAAAAATCGTGTGAGTTATAATATTAATACCTATAATTAATTATAAATAATATAATTTTAATTTATATGATTATTTCATCAATAACATATAGTTTATATAATGGTATATAGGATATTCTTATTGTAACATATATGTACCTATATATACCCTATATATACACCCTATATATACCCTATATACCCTATATATACCCTATAGGGTGTCCATATTCGGATATGGGTACCGAATACGGACAACCCCATTATACATTAAAAAGATTAAAAAGATAAAATAGAATTTAAAATCCCAATAATATCTATATTCATATAATATTATATATTGTAATTTTTGAATAAAAATATTGAGCCATAAAATGTTTAGACAATTTATTGTCCGTATTAGGTTATTTTCCCCTACCAAAATGAATAATATATTTATATATGCTTATATTATATAATATTGATATTCTAAATGTTAGATGGTCTCCGTCACGAAGTTGTGGAATATTCCGCTTTCACAGTTCGATCATCGAAGCTCTGGGTTACAGTCAAGAAACGTCTACTTTCATGAGCAGCTATGGAGTTATCGCATTCATGACGTCTGTAACGATATGCGCCATGTTAGTTTTTGTGTTCAATGACTATCGATAGTCGTTATAACGCTTGAATATACTGTTCGTAAAATATATTTATTACATATATATATATTAATATATATTAATACGTATACGTATTAATCATTGATATTTATTTAATTGTTCATATTACTCTTTAGTAATACCTATTTAGTAATGTAGTACATATAGGTCAATTGGTCAAAACATTAACTTCGACAGCTTACATAACTAATCTTAGTGTTTGATACAGATAAATTCTGATAGTACATCACCGGTATGAAATAAAAATAAATTTATAAATATATATTAAATAATATATATATTAAAGGCATTAAAGACGTATATTCCGTAAATTAATAGAGTACATTTCACTATATGTATTCCAAGGAAAGATTATTTTGCAATTATTATCTGATCTCTGTTATATAGAGTATCGATACATTTCACAATAGTTATATTCTGTTTTTACTTCAAAATATTTAATTATAATGATGTATTTTGAATTGTCAATGATTGATTAATAAAAAAATCAGTTATATCGATTTATTTATAAATTAAAACTGTACTATCATTCCATATAGATTTCATATTATATAATATAAAATAAAAAATCATTCAACGTATATACATAGATACACATATATGTATACACATACATATATCATATATCTATTATAGAAGAATACATGGCTTAGAATAACGCTTATACTATATTTGCGATTATTATCCACATTACATGATTATCCACATTACATAATTATCCACATTTCATGATTATCCACATTACATAATTTGTTATTTTAATTATCCTTACGTCTATTATGAATAATCACGATACCACAGCATAACGGTGTTCATGTATGTATCAAGGAATCAATACGAAGCGACATCATCCGCAATAGAATTAAATCTCATTAAAAAAGGTTTGCATGGCACACTCTAATAGCAATATATAATATATTTAGTTATTTAATTAATCACTTTTATATTCTATATTATTATTATAAAAGTATATATACATCTATTTTAATATAATTCGATTTACTATATCGAATTTATATTACATTATTGTTTACTTTTATGTATAAATGATGACGATTACTTTATTCTATACATTTTACTTAATGATTATACAATTACCATTAAGCATGTGTATAGCGCTTAAATAATATATAATCTACTAACTTATTGATAGGTTAAATACACACCAGGGGATTACTAAATATCTACATAATGTATTAACACATATATAATTTCATTAATATTCAAAACCTTTTAATTATATATAATAATATCAAGATATTGCCAAACAAATATAGTATATATATATATATACTATATTTATACTATATTTATACTATATACTATAGAATACTCCAATGAAACTTAATTAATAGTTATCGCACTACTGCAAACAGTAGTACGACACCACAGAAATAGATTTAGATTTTAAATGGTTTTTATACAACATTTGTTCAATATTCTAGTAAGACACATGACATATAAGTTAGCTTTTATTCACCTAATAGATATGTATAGTATTAAAGATTAAAGTATGATATTTATTTATTATATATTAGTAATAAATAGTTAGTGCTCATCGTTTAAATAATATTAAAAACATATTTATTTACATTTTATAAGTTTTATATAAATTTACTAATGTAAATGAAATATTTGATATTAGTATATATCGTTATTTAATAAATGTTTCTCAAATCTAACTCTACGAAATTAAGAGCTTTCAATCTTGAGATTAAGAATAGCATTTTTTTCGAATATAATATAAATCAATAACATAAAGATAAATAATTTGATATATATACCACAATGTACCGCAATATTTAATAACACCGTATCACGTGATAAAACCTGTAACTATAACCTACACATACACACACCCCTCCACACACACACACACCCCTCCACACATACACACACAGATCCTAAAGTAAAGATACGCGCGAAGAAGCGCAAAGCTAAGCGCGCCGTCAAGCACAGCAACAGGGAGTCCATGTTACCGTGGGATGCAGCCGTTCTACAAGAGTTCCAGTTACCGCTCAGCTACGCCGACATCGCCCCGTTACAACAAAACCTCGCTAAGATAACGGCTCTATTCGACGACGACGAAGAAGTTGACGACGATGCCGGCGCTGGGGGGCGTAACGAAGCGCCGACCTATCTATCGACGGTCATTAGCGCTCCGATATACTCGACATTCAGCAGACACTTGTCGAACATCATGGACGGTGGTAACGACGCCAGGGGCAAGAAGAAAACACGCATGAAGAAAATAATCGACGAACCGTAAGGTGAGGTGCGGCCACCGCTATTTCACGGCTATTATATTTATTGAATGGTGCTTTTTAAAGTATAGTCTTTTTGAAGTCTAGTCATTTTGAACGAGATTAAATATCATGGATTTACGTACTTAATAAATTTTATAATTTCCAATATACTTTCACTATGATTGATTGGTGATTTTCTATATATAAAATAATATATTGATATGAATTATTTGAAAAATGAGTTACACTTTATAATGTAGTCAGTTTAAATTTATAAAATATATAAATGATATATGTCAGGATAATAACTTTTAAAAATCATAAATATATCATGAAAAATATGAATATAAATTTGGATATTCATAATCATATATATATATATATAAACAAGTTATATGTGATGGATAGCACATTTATCGCATTATCATCTCTCTGTTTATTCTTGTTAATTCAATTTTATCAACAATTCAAAATAGAAAATTATGTACCATAATAATAAACTTATTTTCAAAAATTAAAATAAATATATAGAGTATTGAATAGGTTATTTATACACATAATCATTAATGGATAATATAATATAATCTAATTTATCAAAATAAACACCGTATTATATAGTTTGTATTTATTAGTAAAACTATAGATAGTTTTCAACTTTAACAATAATTCAATGTAAATATTTAAAATACTGTGTTGCATTTGCTCTTGATTAATATTATTTATAGACAATATTAAAATAGATTTGCATAAATAACTATTTAAATATTTTATTTAATGTCAATTTACCAAATTTATGATTGATTTACAAGCGTGTACGCTCACTATAATATAGATATTATATAAATTCATTAAAAAAAACTAGCTGGTAAATATAATAATTTATTAAAAATAAAAAAATATATTATATATATATTATGTGTATATTAATATAATATTAAAATAGTAATACAGTAGTTTATATATGTAATAATAATTAACAATAATAAATGCTATATACATATTATGTGTATATTATATAAATATGTAAATAGAAATACAATAATTCATATATAATAACGAATCTGCCGAGTATACCCAATTAAACTGCATACGAGGCAATACCTAATATTCAGGATGATACGACTAATAATAATCGGCAGAGTCATCGAAGGTCGAATTAAAGGTCACGATTGCATAACAACGGACTATCCGCGTACACTCGGTCAGTCTAGTTATACAATATTCCTAATTCCCTGGGACGCGGTCCTCTCGTGGGGCGCCTCAGTTCTCCGTATAGTATCCTGGATATACCACGATTATACCTGCACCTGTTAGATATCGATTAAGTTAAATATATCTAGCACTTCCCGATGTATATTATATATATACAGGTGTATTTTACCTGCACGTTTCTTCATTAAAATACTGACGTCTAGAGCAGCTCATCATTTCGGCCGTAAAGGGACACTCGCATTTACAGGTTTTCTCGTTGAAGGTCTGACGTCTGCTGCATCTCTTCGTTTTAACGTTGCACACGCACTGGCAGTAATCCTTGAAGTAAATCTGCGCGAATCAATGGCGTCAATGAATAAAGCGCATTAATCACGTGTTAATGGTGAATTAAGCGTGTAATAATTATGAATTCCCATTTTTTTGTTACACAATAGAGAACTTTTAACGTTATTTTTGTGTCTAAATAAACATTAATTTATATATTAATAAGATAACAATCATAATATACACACTACTTCATAGTAGACCTACTACTTACCAGAATATATATATAATGAATTCAAAAAATAAATATTAAATTAACGACATTTTACATTCGTGTAATTTAATTAATTAACTGCCTACAATTCCAGAAATAACTTGTTAACGTGTTCATTTATTGTTCCTAATAAATAAAATCTAATAATTGGACAATTACAATTTTATAGTATACTATAGCATATACGCTATAGTATACTAGATAAGCATATATGTTTATCTGGTTGAGTGACGTATTATTTGTTATTATGTTCGTCCTTGAATGTCGACTACGTGTGATGCTCTTGTATATGCTTACTTTAATAACACGATTATAGCACATACGCGTTTTAACATATTTCGTATTTGTAATAATATAACGTAAACAATAAAACGTACAATTGAAGGACATGATTGTAGAACCAGAATAATGGATATTACCGGTCTACATTAACGGTAAAACATATCATTACTAAATCTATAAAATATGCTGTTATTAATTATTAATCAAATTCTGAATACATCTTATCTTGATACTGATGATCTTATGAACTATATACCGATATCTCAACTTCCCAGTAGTAATATAATGTTGTTGCCGCTGATATTTTATGTTGACAATAACAAATTACTGGAGCCCTAATGGGGTGTATATAGATACAATATAGATAATAATCTACAATATAAGGTATGTACATCTTTCAGAATATTAATATATATATATATATATTTTATAATATTTATATATACATACATATGTATATATATATATATATATATATATATATATATATATATATATATATATATTAATATTAAAACATCTGATACAATTCTAACATAAGTACATAGATATATATTGTGGGTTATGTACGACGATAACCTATATATGTACACCTATACCTTTAGATAAGTATTACCTAAGTATATTATAGGTATTATAGGTAGGAGATATCTCGATAAGTTCAGTGAACTTATATATCTACCTGGTTCACTCTCATTTATTATGAGGAACCAATCAGATCATTATTGTATGTATAAAATAATGTAATACTGGTTAATTATCTTAAATTGTTAATTCTTAACTTACGCAGCGTCCAGTTATTGTGTTATATACAATTAAATTTAAAAACTAACTAAATTATGTACACGACAAATTTGTATACGATTTAAGTAACAATTACTAATTAGTTATATATTATATCATATATTTATTAACTACTATTCCCACCACAGTTGTTTCGTTTCTAATTGTTTGTTCGTTACGTTTTACACACGTTTTCTATTGTTTAATTCATTGCAAAACTGACCTGAATGTCTGGGTTGCAATCGCTTTCCTGCTGGGTGCACTTGCACTTGCAAGAGTCGTGCATCACAATGTCCCTAGTCGTGTAGGTATAGTAATCTAAAGTATTCGGAAAATTGGTCTTCATTCTTAGGTGGATGAACTACAAAAATATTGATAGGTACATGTATACGAGATATATTTTATGAAGTAGGTTATACGGTGATATAAATATGAGACATATTATAATAATAATAATAATATTTATTTATTGAAATCTCATATATATATATATATATATATATATATATATATATATATATATTAATTCACTTGTAATTTTTCGTATTGATTATTTGTCCTCTTTATTATATATCCTTCCTGCTTCTTCCATTGCCACATTAAATAGAATCATCAGATCATCTATACGATCCATTTTCAATATTAAACTATCTGACCATTCCTCTACTGACTCATTTCAAATTATACCAAACTGGTTTCCCTATATAAAACGATCCCTAATTATACTCCTTTCTATTACCCATAAATCTATATATTTTTCCATTCCTTCATATATATTTGACCTACTCTTAATTCGCTCCACCACCCATAATACACGCTCAACTTCCAGTATTAATCTCATTATCCCACAGCCATCCTCCCTTGCCATCCTCCTTGAATACAATACAAATAGACCAAATGGATACATTCTTATTTATGGATAAGTTAGTCCTGTTTTAATATTCAAAATTTAACAATAATAATAATAATAATATACGTAATAATAAGTGTAGGATAATAATAATAATAAATTGAGTATAAATATATTTAGAAATGTAATTATTAATTAATTAATGTATTCTATATTTCGAAATAATATCCATAAATAATATCCATATCGTCAACACTGTGGTGTTTACCAGGATGAATACGACTACTAAAGGATAGGCTATACCCTAGACCTAGATCAGGGGTGGCGTTGTACAATAACCTGGAAAGTCTTCGTCGAAAACGTGACGGGTAAACAGGCCTGGTTGTTTCCACGGCAACATCCTCCGCACCTCTTCGCGATTATGCAGTGCGGCTGCAGGAATTCTACGGCGGATGTAACATTAGGTACTGAGTGATACATATATGCGTGTGTACATCATATGTACACCTTTGTACAATGTACAATGTACATATATATATATATATATATATATATTAAATGTACGGTACTATGATTATAATATTAAATACACATTGTAATAATAATAATTTGAATAGCCGTATGATACTGTTACTATACATATATATATATATATAAATGCACAAGTACAGTGTTAACTATTATATAGGAGAAAACACGCATGCTTCGCGTGTTTTTGTAAGTCAAGTTAAATATTAAGTTAAATTAATACGAAAATACTGAATAATTTTTAACTGAGTTTTTAATTTAATATTATCAGTATTTTATTAATATATGTCATAACAGATTATATATTTTGTATGTAAATATAATCATATAGTTATTTATAAATTAAATACTGAATATTGTTCCGTATATGGAAGACATATATTTATATATATATATATATATATATGTATTATTATACACATCATTTACATTTACAAGATAGCTATCATCTTTTATAAATAAAATAACATTTTATATTTGAATATTTGAATACTAAGGTTTAACAAAAAGGGAATTTTTTGTTGAATTCCCAAATCGGGGATTTTCCAAGAACGTCCGATATTTTTCGATAGCTTGTTTATTAGATCAGTCATTCGTAAATTCGGTATATGAAATAATGTAAAACTACGTTATTAAATATTAAGATATAATAAATATTATTTAATTATTTCTTAATCATCATTCTCTCTTAGCGAAAAACGTAATAAATTCTACCACTTTATAAATCAATCAATAATGCAAAAGTTATTGAATATCCATATATTAAAATAAATGTAGGTAATATTTGTCAATTATCTATGATTTTCATATGCAAAGTTTTTCTGTAGGATGCAAAGATATTGAGATATAATATCTCGCGAACTATGTAACATTTCTCCTATATATACACATTGGTAAATAACAAAAAAAAATGTTTGATAAATGATAGAATCGAAATATTAACAGTGACATTATTGTAATGAATAGGTAGGTATAGGTGTATATCTTCTCCGTTACGATACTAATTATAAAATAAAACGAACAACAGTCAATTGTAAACAAAATATTATTAATAATAGGTTAATTTATTTATATTATGTACAGAAATGTCATTATAAAATAAACATAAATATAAAAATCATAAATATCATATATCTAAAACTGATATAAAAGGTAATAATGTCGTACATCTTTTAGAGGTAATAGATAATAGATAATATAATATGATATCCTACAATGGTAGTATTTAATGATATCAGTATTTTATTAATATCAAAATATGTCATAACAGATTATATATTTTGTATGTCAATATAATCATATAGTTATTTATAAATTAAATACTGAATATCGTTCCGAATATGGAAGAAATATATATATATGTATTATTATTAAATAGTAGACTACAAAACATCATATGTTTATAGGCGTTTATAAGACAATAATAATGAAGGTAATAACAATTTGAAAATAAATATATATATATATATATATATATATATATATTTAATACAGATTATTAAATGCAACGACAATTTTCAGAAAAAAATAAAGTCAATAAATGAAATAATGTTTGTCCTCAAAATAGTATACACATTACTTTTAATTTAATAAATAATGGTATATATACATATATATATATATATATATATATATATATTATTAAGAATATATAATAAATATGCTGTATAGAATATTTCATCCAGTTGATAAATATTTATTTTAGATAATTTTTATTTTTACATAATATATATATATATATATATATATATAAACATATATGTAATTAATATTTAGAGATTGTTTACGATATAGGATTTCAAGATACATAAACGAGTGATAGATTATAGGGTGACAGCAAATATTGTAGATATTATTGTAACACGTGATCGAATAGTAAAGCCCACAGTACGCCGCATACACTACTGTTTAAACGGAACACCCTATGCGGGCTCACCATAGTGGCGAATTCGGGAACTACACTATTACTACTTATTACTACATCATTTAATATATATACCAATATACTGTCATATATATATATCCTATAGGATAAATAAGAAAGTATATGTATATAGTATATAGAATATATACTATATTACTATATGGATATTTACCGTATATATATATATATATATATATATATATATATATATATATATAATAAAAATAATAATAAGATCAGATTTGGCAATTGCCTGGGTGAAGGAAGAAGCAGAGCTTATCAAGTCTTTCACCCATTTATGATTACGAGGAGAAAAAATTATATAGGAATATAATTAATATCAAGAAATAGTAGAACAAAAAATAGAGTGAACAATTAAATTATTAAAATAAATCATCAACTCATAAAGCATAAACCACCATAGTATGTCAACTTTCCGAATGTGGGTTCATCAAGTCCAACACATTAGGGAATATACTTTCGCCAATAGTATATATACTGGTAACATTTGGAGCCAGCAAATGCATCTATACTACCCGATATAAAATATGACAAATTTATGAATTAAGAGTCAACGAAATACAAAAAAAAACAAATTCCATAATTATTCTACTACATCTTAATATAAATATATAAATGTAATAAAAGAAAAAAATAATTAAAAATAATACAATTATAAATAGTAACAAATGTATAAGTTTATATTCTTTATAAAGAGTAGAACATGATTTAGATAAAATAATAAAAATACAATGATATTATTAAAAAACTCCTCGTAATCTAATCATAATTATAATAAAATATATAAATAAATATAAACATATAATACAATTATAATACAAATATATTAAAAAGTTATTATAAAACAAATAGGAACAAACTATACAACTAAATTATAATAAACATTAAAAATGAAAGTAAAAATTAGAATAATAATAATAATAATAATAATATTACAAATTAGTCAATTAAAATTTTCAATAAGTCATTTTAAAAGTAAATTATATTATAAGTCGGATAAAAGTTAAATAAAATGATGTCATGAGTCAGCTAATAGTTAAAGTCATAGTATTTTATATATATATATATATATAATATATTATCTTGTAGCTTATTTATTTATAGTTAATTTACCAGATGGTTATATATTATGTATTATTTATTAGTATACATATTTATTGTATGCATACATATATATAAAAATTAAACGAAATAACATTCACAATGCATAACGCATATCAGGGCTTCACGTGGCGACTCCGTATTTATTGTCACGTGACAATAAATCGGGGTGTATGCATGAGGGAATTTGTTAATTTATTGTTTCAAAATTTGAAATTGTCGCCGTGCAATTTTCACATTTGTGTGCATACAGATTCATAACAGTTTGCCTATATTATATATATATATATATATATACTATAATTACCCATATAAGTGTTAACGTTATATTTAGCTGATTGACATCGTGTATATTCGTAGAGATATATCTCAATAATTTTCTATAGAAAATTCCTATTTTCAAGAATTTCGTAGAAATAGAAACTTCCTATTTTCAAGAATTTCGTAGAAATAGAAACTTCCTATTTTCACGCACTTCGTAGAAATATGTATTAACCGGTCATATTACGATAAATTACACGCATGCACAAAACGCACGCAACCCAATCTAGGTATGTGATAATAAATACGGTGTATTATATTACTTACTCTATACGAGTAAGCACTATTACATAACGCTTCGATAATAACTATAGTTATTTAACAGTCTAGAAATTGTTTGTAAATAATGATTCTTTTATATATAAATATATATATATATATATATATATATATATATATATACACATAGTATGTGGTGACGCAACGCTATGACGCAATAGCTTTAACTAGAGCGCGATATCGTATACCCCCGCCACACACACACACGTGACCACTAACCGAACGAGCTGTTGAGGGTGACCGAGATGATGGTATCGGAAGGGTTGCATTCTACGTTACGGATGCGCATCATGTCGTTGACCATCTCCTGGGGTACGGGCGCACCTGCTGAGGACACGCGCGTTTCGGGGTATCAACGGGGGGTAATACAGTAAATACAGTAAGTGGATACGTATATATATATACATATATGTTTACATGAAGGTAGTGTATGGGAATTGCGATAGGGGCGTTGCAGGCGAATCCTACTAATATCAATTTAGAATATTATTTTATTTATATTTATATTGATAATTATTATTTTTTAGTTTAATGTACTATCTGTACTGCAAATAATAGTTATATAATATATATATATATATATATATATATATATATAAATAGAAAATCACTTATTACTATATTATTATCGATAGGATAAACCAACTCTTTTAATTGACCTATATTATATATATATATATATATATATATATATATATTAATATAAGTATGACGATATAACTATCATGAATTTATTATATATATATATTGTTATATATGTGTGTGACTATAGTATATACATACATAAATGATTCATTTTTTATTTTTATTTATTTTCATTTATTACAATAATAATTCAATGAAATTGATATCTAACAATGTGTCTATATTTATCGAACTAATCATCGTATATCACATGACATCTATAGATAATCACGTATTTAACTGCATGCATATTTCCCTATTTGTTAACATGGTGACTTATATTATTACTATATTTATTGACAATATATCACGCCCCCATAAGTTGTTCCCCATTATGTAGGGAAATATGCATGGAGTTAAATACGTGATTATCTATAAATGTCATGGGATATCACAGTAAATAGAAGTCTCACTATTGTGGTTTCGAAAACCTTCATTTTAAAAGGTGTAAAGACTTATTATTTCAAAATAAATTTTATAAGATATTATTATATAATTTAGATCGATTATAATTTTATTCAACATAAACAATGTTAATGAACAATTATAATATTATTAATTATATATAAACAACATATTTAAATATTATATTAAGACTTAAAAAAATATATTTAGTGAGTTTTCAAAACCAACATTATAAATATATTCGAGACTTTATGAGGATTATTTTTTTCATTTATAATACTATTACAGCTTATTTTATTATTTATATTACACATATATACATATATAGCACATTATAAATTATAATTAGTAATATTAGATTATATACAGAAATATTAGAAATAAGTGTCTCAAAAATGTTTATTTAGTAAGTTTTGAAAACCTACTATATACTTTTTTTATGACTTAATATTTATTCAAATTCAACGTATAAATATTACTAATTATTAATAAATTTAAGTAAATCTATTGAATCTAAATTAATAAAAATAAATAAAAAATATTGAATATATTTTGATAAATTTATCATAATAAACAAATATTTTTTTTTAAAAACAATTTATTTAACCTATATATAACAATGTATAACTATAATATATATATAAAATACCATATATTTATAAATAATTTATAAAATAATTAAGATCATATAAGTATTTAGGGAGTATATTTATATAAGGGTACATATAAGTGATATATGGACATATCATGCATGATGTAACATATAGGTATAATTTAAGTAACACCTAAGTATAATATTAATATTATAGATCTATAGTTTCGGCAAAATAAAACTGATATAAAATCAATATATAAATTAATTGTCTAGCCATAATATAGATAACATTATAATATAAATAATAATGTGAATAATTAGAATTATATTTAATATTCTAGGATCATATTTGTATATGCATATTATATTTAGAGTCTTTTATACCATTTTATATATGTTTTATAATTATATATTAAGCTGGGTTTTAACAAATGTATTTGAGATCTTTTGTTTCAAATGTGTTTTCAAATGATGTCTTGAAAACCTGTCAAAAAACTAGCCGTCGACCATGTTTTAAAAACTTTGAAAAATGAATATGTTTGATACCAAAATAGTGAGACTTCTATTTACTGGGATATATATATATATATATATATATATAAAGATTATTAGTTCTCTATATAGAGATACTACAAACCCCTCTTGTTCTAAATGTAATATCATACACTGTGAATGCTAGTACTGCATGTATGTGTATGGTTGCCATTGGTTACTGCAAAAGTGTGGACTAACCACTAGTACCACCGCGAACTTTGGAATTCCTACTGCTCTTGCGGAAGTTTGAACTTAGCGAGAAGTCGAACAAGAGAACTTTCCCTATAGTTGGAAGGGAGGAGGACATTATTAGTAACTCGGTTAACGTATAACCCGGTTAACGTATAACTCGGTTAACGTATAACCCGGTTAACGTATAACCCGGTTAACGCGTAACCCGGTTAACGCGTAACCCGGTTAACGCGTAACCCGGTTAACGCGTAACCCGGTTAACGTATAACCCGGTTAACGCGTAACCCGGTTAACGTGTAACCCGGTTAACGTGTAACCCGGTTACGCATATGTATGTACAGATTGCCATTATACCGCCACTATATACACAATAATATTTTATGTTTCCGAATATTGAATTAATAGACGGAAGATTATTCTGCAGCTTATATTAAGAAGATCCTTATAATAAAAATATAAATTATTGATGATATAATAATAATAAAATATAGGTATATATTGTCGTGCATTCCGTGTACTTACTTTGATTTCCGTGGTTCAACCTATTCAGTGTTTGTCCTAAGTTCAAGTCCTTCAGAGAGTCGAAGAAGTCATTAGATATCATCCTAGGCTTCAGCATTATCGTTCTGTACTGAAGGACATACGAACATTACTACCGGTTTTGTAGGTGTTTATTTATTTATGTTAATATATTTTACAAATTATTGAATACGATCAATTTTTTTATATATATCTATATATATCAAAGTATAAATTTAGAATTGGAAAACATTAGTTACGGGGTAAATGCTACCTAAATATATATATAATAATATCTATAAAGTAATAATTACGAAATTAAAATATTAACTATATATATATATAAATTATGTATGTAATATTTATAAATTAATAATTTAAATATGACCATTTTACAAAGTAACCGCAAATAAAATAAAATACACAGTAAATATATTTAATAGTTTATTTTATATATATATATATAGTATATATTATATATATATACATATATTTATAAATGTAATAGACAACTTATATAATATTTTCCTGTATATATCGTGCGCTATATAAACACACACATGTACGGCGTTCATTGTACGCGCGAATATATTACAAATTATTGTAAGTTTGTGATGTCCTTCCATCCCGCCCATAAACTAAGATACAGTTTTTAATTATAACAAAATAATCTAACGTCCCTCATAAACCGCTTTCGTATTAAGGCATGCCTGTTTCAACAAGGTCATTTTATTATACAATATTATATAATATCACTTCTATTGATTTTGAAATGTATCTCTATATATATTGGATTATAAACAAATACGGAATTGGTAGACTCACTATTTGTACACATCTATTGATATAGTATACCTACGAACAACATGCATACGATATGCATATATGCAGCCATGGGTTATCTACAATACTATATTAGGCTATGCATTAAATACTACTGTATTTGATATATCTATAGATATAAATAGCAATATACTTATGATACTTATTTTCCACATTGAACTCTAGACAAAATCATATTTCGTCCTCACATTCTTAAAAAAACCTAGAATGTGTCTGTGTTTTAAGAGTAAAATATCATACATTTAAAAATTCTTCGTCTTTCATTAATTTATAATTTTTAAAATACGGAAGTCACTTTCTAGAAACTTTAGGAAGATACTAATCAATGATTTTGTTTTCTCCTGAGTTAACTACTGTTATTCCCTAATGAATCTACTTCCTACTAAATCTACATTTCTACTATATCGTATTATCGGTTCCACAATATGTACTATAGTACACTATATATAGTAGGTACGTACTTATAGTAATATATGTACTTAAAATAAGTATACTTACTGTATGAAATGCTTGTAGCACTCTGTGTGTGACTTCCCTTGTCATTATGTTGTAAACTTCATATTTTATCCCTAATCCATGGATCCCTATGCATACATCTATATATTCTTTCAATCTAACTATATATCTTATCTACTTAAAAAATGTACCATATCTTAGTTACTAACATGCTTCAATCGTTATTTCCCAGAATTCTAGTAAAAATTACCTACATTCTAGATATTTTAGAAATTCCGGTCCCACTCCATGACATTCCATCCATCCAACTATACGTTATATTATACCATCACATGATTCATAAATCTTACTTATTCTTTTCAATATTAGTATAATCTATAAATTATCCAACTTTTAATATAATAATATATATATATATATATATATATGGTTTTACGCATGATGAAGCCTATGTATAATAATAAACCTTACTAGGTTCACTGTGCTGGTTCCTCCTGGCCTGCAGTCCATGGACACAAAATAGACCGGAAACCAATAATACGCATACGTACCACGTGACCCGCATGACCTCTACGATTGCTCAGATGTCGTATTATCGTGTTCTATCGTTTAAATGCACTCTCCCTCTCTCCTTGATCTTCGGTGCACGGTTTGAGATATAGAGAAGACGCGGATATAATTTAAATAATCTTGGTTCTGATTTCTACGATGTCGATAGTCTGCGAATATAGACCGACTCTCCTTCTCTCTCTCGATCGAGTAATACGCCGTAACACTCACAAGTACGTATTATTACAAGTATAAGTAGGTGTATATTAATACGACGTTATACGTTATACGATGTTAAAGTTAACGATATTTTATAAGAAAAATTGTTTACGGAATAGCGTCCCGTTACTTGGAACACTTGATGTTGTTTGAGATTCTGGCGGGATACTCTAGTTTTTATAGTATAACTGACCACGCCCATTTTTCTCTGAAGATTATCGTGATTGACGGGCGTTTCCCCGCCCCCTCCCACTGTCGTTAATCACCATCCTAGCGTCACTGTTGTAAACATCGACTAACTTGAATAGAACGCTATATGCCCCGTAGATCAACCCATATTATTCCCTATTTTACCCCATGACGCGAGTAACTTGTTTATGTTACGGGAGATGATATAAACAATCGCCTCGTAAATAAATATGTCTCCTCCCACTATATATATATAGTAATATACGATTAATATATAGTAATATTATACGATTATCTTTAATAATGTGTATCGTGTATTATAAACATCCGTATATATGTATATGTATACAAATATGTATATGTATACGTATACTTATATGTATAAATTGTATGTATATATATATATATATATATATATATAGGATAGGATAGGATGGTTTATTTATACACCAAATATGGTAAAGAAAGATTACCCTCACTGGTGTTGTGAACGAACAAACAAAACGAAACAATAACATTAAATAAGGTAGCAATATAATATATAAAAATAGAGATGGAACCAGATCAACATCAAGGAGAGGGTTACTTTAATTTTAAATTTAAATAGTCTTTGAGACTATTAGCAAATACGTGAGGCGACTTCAATCTTCTTAGGCGGTAAGGCAACAGATTCCATGTAGTAGGAGCCATGCTTGTAAAGGAGCGAGAACGCATCACGTTACGAGTAACAGGTAAGTCAAGTAGTGTGGCATCAGACGAGCGCAGATGTAGGAGGATGTTGCGACGAGTGAGCAATGCACGTAAGTATGCAGGTCTGCCTAGGAATAGTGTTTTATGTGTTAAGCAGAGAAGTCTAAATTGGCACCGTTTTCTAAACGATAGCCATTTCATATTGCATTGGTGGGTGTCAGTTAAAGCATGATCCCGTCGCTTAAGCCTATGAACTAATCTTACGGATGAGCGAATAATTCGGTCAATTTTAATAACTTCAGAGTTCTTAATTCCGTAGAATAGAGAACAGCAATAGTCTATTCGAGATAATACTAGGGCATTGAGAAGGCGCTTAGTGATGTTGGGCGAACAATAGTTTCTAATGTGACGAATTTTTCTCAAATAGAGATTAGCGGATTTAGAGATTGCATTTATATGAGCACCGTACGATAGAGTACTATCAATTAAAACACCAAGATTGCGCACAGATTCAGAAGGTTTAATAATTATACCGTCAATTGACAGAGTAGGGAAAGTGACAGGTACCTTCGAGATGTTAAGAAGTTCAGTTTTGGAAGTATTGACTAAGAGGTCATTAGTTAGTAACCAGTAAGTGATCTCAGAAGTACAATCTGACAGCTCAGAGTTAGAGTTCATAGAGCCAATGGGCAGTTTCAGTAGTAGTTGAATGTCATCAGCATATATGTGGTAATATATATTAGGGTATTTGCGAATAATATTAGAGATAGGACGTAAGTATATAGAGAAGAGAAGTGGCCCAAGAACTGACCCCTGAGGGACCCCTTTAAGAATATTGGTGGGAGGTGATATGAAGTCATTGATTTTAACAGACGAAGTTCGATCAGTGATGAACGACATCAGCCACTTAAGGGGGGAACCTTCAATACCAAGTTCGATGATACGGTTAATTAGGATCGAATGGTTGAGCATGTCAAATGCACTAGAAAGGTCAATCAGGAGTAGTTGTACGCAATGAGAAGAGTCAAGCGAGTTATGAATCAGGTCAGTGACATGTGTGAGGGCAGTCTCAGTAGAGAAAGATTTTCTATAAGCACTTTGAAAGTAATCAAGCAGATTGTTATTTTCAAGGTAATTAATGAGCTGACGACTGACCACACGTTCCATGATTTTACTTAATATTGGAAGTTGCGAGATCGGTCGGTAATTGGTCAATACATCTGGATCAAGATACGGTTTTTTTAGAATGGGCTTGATAATGGCATATTTCAAGGAACTGACCATGATTCCATCGTCAAGTGATTGAGAGATCAAGTAAAGTATTGCATTTTCAGTTATAGGGACAATGTTCTTAAAAACAACGAGTGGTAATGGGTCAATTGGGGAAGTGGAATTAGCAGTGAGAATCAAGTTACGGATTTCGGTAATAGAAGGAGGAGTGAAACAAGAGAGTTTGCAAGATATAGGGTTAGTCGTTATATGAGCATAAAGTGTCATCGGTAATTGCGCCAATTTAGAGCTGATGTTGTCGAATATATGGGAGAGCTTAGTAGACAAGGAGGAGACAAAAGAAGAACACAGAGCAGCATCAGGTAGTGCAGTAGACTTAGATTTGATGTTGGTACCAAGGATGCTATTAGCCATTTTAAAAATTTTTCGAGTGTCATTTCCACAAGCATTAAATTTCGATTCATAATAGGACGTTTTATGGAGATTTAATTCATGTTTATAGGCTTTCCTCGCTATCAGAAATTTAGATTTGTGAGAGGGGGACATGTTAATCTTACTCTCAAGTTTCCTTAATGAACGTTTCATTATAGCAAGATGAGAAGAAAACCAAGGTGATGAAGTATGTAGAGTGAAGTAACGAGATTTTAAAGGAACTAAGTTATTCAAAGTAGATGAAAGACAGTAATTTAAAAAATCAAACGATATGTGATCACTGGATAATCTATTCTCAAATTGTAGGCCTAGTTCATGATAGTTTAATTTCCTCAACTCCCTATAAAAAACTAATGACTTAGTTGATACAGGTTTACTTAGAGAAATAGATGTATGAATCAGATAATGATCAGTTAAGAGATCAGAACGAATACAGGGTGAAATGAACTGAGTGGGTGTATCATTAGGAGTAAAAATCAGATCAAGAATATTGCCACTTGTGTGAGTAGGACAGGATATATGTTGATGAAGACCAAGGGATTCAGTTAATTGCCTAAATAAGGAATGGGGTTGAGACATGGAGTCAAAATGATAATTGAAATCGCCCATACAAATGAATTTAAAAGAGCTAGAATGTAAGCCATTATTTATGCAATCAGAGAATTCATCAAAGAAGATGGAATAATCAGGCCTAGGAGGCCGATAAATAACTATAATACGAAGTATATCGAAAGGGAAATTAAATGTGCAAGATAAGCAATCACTATAAGAAAAAGTAACAGAAGAAATGGAAGGCGTTGGTAAGTCCATATGAATTAAGATACCAACGCCTCCCCCACGACCATAATTACGAGGTTGGAGATAAAGATTATAACCCGCCTCGCAGCACAATGAGAATATATCCGTATCATCAATGCTAATCCAGGTTTCAGTGATCCCAATAATAGAGATAGGTTTAATTTTTAGATAGGAAAGGAGTAGTACAATATTAGAGCGAAGAGATCGAATATTAATAAGGGAAATGCTAATTACATCAGATAACATACATAGTCACTTTTTATTAGACTCAGTCTCAGATTTTGATTTTGAAAAAGCCGCAAAAGATATCTTCCATGCGGATATTTCCTCTTGCGTAGGGTTATATTTATCAGATATCCAGTCAATCTTATCATTGATAGTTCTTCTTAACTCATAACAATTAGTTCTTTTATTAAATACCGATTTGAGGGACTTAATGGAACCTGATTTAATAGCATGATAATACAGCAAGCCCAATTTCCTAGTATCGAGTGATAATGACTGGAATATAAACAGTTTATCATATTTATTATCAAATTTTAGATCTAAAAACCTATCTCTAGAGTATTTTGAGTTGAAGTTTATTATGGCAGTGCCATTTATAAATTTAACATCAGAGATAGTAGCGTTATCGATACTAAAATACTTAAACATATCATTAATATAATCCATATTACAGCTAGATTTCGATATATTTTTTATAATTGCAGATAAATCATCTATTTGAGTATGTGTTATTTTACTCGGAATATTATTAATCTTAGATGTCATAGAACTAAACGAAGATTCAATTGAAGATTTCAGTGTATCAGCATATGTTGTATTTTTCTTAATAATATTATTAGAATCGAGTATTAAGGATTTTATATTATTTATTTGTACAGATAAAGAGTTCAACGTGACAACATCAATGGAAGGGGAAGAAACATCATTTTTAGATACCAGACAATTATTACAATAAAATAGAAAATTTTTAGAATTAAAAATCGCACAAGCATATTGAGGAGGAGTATTATTATTAGTCCACGCGGAGGGGAGAATATCGGCATTGAAAAGGCATTTATGATGAATACAATAATTACAATTGGTACAAGAATTGCTATTCTCAGTGCTACATGGCTTATCACAGTAGGTACAATTGGTCATATTAGCTAATATAAGTTAAATTAAATTCTAATGTAGTATGTATGTATCTAAGCTTGCTATATGAGTATGAATAGGTGATGTAATTGTGAAATAAATGCTATTGTATATCTATGCAGGAATGATGTATATATATTATATATACACAGTCATAATGTATGAATCAATAGTACAGTAAACAATATCAAAATTAAATCATACAGGCAATATAATAGAATAAATAAAACAATAGAAGTCAGTTGTTTACATACTCGAAATGCACGCGATGCGGTCTGGTGATTTTATAGATCTAAGGTATCGATTTATCAATTAACACAGCTCTGCAATCTCGAAAAACCTAATATAACGTTTATAATTATAGAAGATATACTCAATATGATTGATATTCTATTATATATAAGAAGAAAGCTATATATTTATATTGCGCATACACTATGAAATATCAATGGGATAATTGTACACTAATCTCGAGGTCACGACGGTTTAAACACGGGTTACCGACAACCAGAGCAAGCCAGGCACGGGATGATACTCCTGGACAGTGACCGAGATATGTAGTCGTGTAGTACAATTTGATGATATGCGAAGATGTGTATATCTCAGTATACAAGCGTGTGACATATATATATATATATATATATATATATATATATATATATATATATGTATATATATAGGGGAAAGTCTCCGATTACCGACCCCTCTCATATCTCAGTAACTATAAGAGATATTAAAAAAGTATATATATATATATGAACTGGTAGTAATTTAATGAAAAATATGAATTAGTATTTTATTTTAAAACATATAAAATCCTACAATTGTTATTTGATAAAATGTAATATTCTGTTTTTACTTTTTAAATATTTCCCCTAAATTACCCTAATATCGAACCCATGTGATTTATAATAACCAATCAAAATAGATTCATATTTTACATATTTTACTAAAATATCTCGCAAGTTGTTTATATCATTGATATAAATTTAGGATTCATGATTCCAGTTAATTATATACATACTGATTAATAAATAAATATTAAATAATAATATACACTATTTAAATATAATAATTACTTTAAATTTAAATTTAAATTTAATATTACTATTAAAACATAAATTCAATAACATATAAATAGCGTGCATGTTATAATTAATTATATTTATGTATATCTACTATTATTATTGGATATTATTATACTACAATTATTTATACCACGATTATTATAGGGGGGTCGGTAATAGAAGAAGGGGTCGGTATTAGACACATGTATCCTATTACCGACACCCTGTTTATTCTTATAAATATAATTATATCAAAAATTTAAAATAGCCACATTATTTATTGCCATAATATTACCCTAATTACAAAATTTCATATAAATATATTTAATATTGAATAAGTTATTACAAATAATCATTTAGATGTCGGTAATCGGATACTTTCCCCTACTTATCAACCTTTACCATGTATATACATATCACATAACTTCTACTCTAACTGACTAACTATATCGTTCACCTAAAAACACAAATCTATATCAATTACTATAATTTATAGACCGTCTAAACCATAATTTGCTTCCTTTCTAAGTGAGTTTAACGATCTTGCTCCTGGCCACATAGTCACCCACATATCATCCTACTATTCTTGGTGATTTCAACTATCATTTTAATGCTACCTCAAATCCACATATTATGTTCACTAATTTAACAAATTCATTATCCCTATCACAACATGACTTTATTTCCCAACTCATTAGGGTCGCATGAACAGGGGGGATCTTGGGTGTCAGGACCCCCTGTTATAATCAGGGGGTCTGGATATCTTTGAACCCCCCCTGTTTTTGCACCAAATTATAAAAATAATTTAATACTTTTTAATAATTTGTTAATACTTTATAGAAAATTGTATGTTAGTAGAGAGTGATTATTAGTAAAATACATATTATAATCTTTGAGTTGTAGTCACAATATTATCTATGCCTTACATAGTTCTTCTCTTCTACAATCTTTTATCGCAATATTATTTAATATTTATTAGATTTAATTTAATAATTGTTAATAAAACATGGACATAAGTTCATTCTATAGAATTAATAATAATAATAATAATATAATATATAGTTTATTAGGTAAACAAAAAATAAATATATAAACAAAAATAATGAAGAAAAAATAGATATAAATTGATAACCAAAACGACATGGTACAAAAATTAACAATAGGTTTATAATTAATAAAAAAACGCATTGGTTTATGCATGCCGAACATAATATATATGAATATTATATGCAAATATGCGCATATTATATGAAGTAAAATGAAAATAACATCAAAGAAAATCAGAACTCTCATCTCCACCATAAAGATAACACCGATTAAGATAGGAGGTCTCGGGTTAGAGGTTGGATAACCCATATGAGGTGGATCAGGCCCCAAGGGTTGGTCATTCCCTTAATGTAGTGGTATTGACATATCCTGACATCAAAACCAGCATAACCAATACAGTGAATTAGAGAATTCTGATCATCTAATTATACTACGAATCATTAAGGATTTAAAATAGGAAACAGTTTCATTGTAATATCAGATCGGGTAGTTTGTTCCAATCTGAAGATATTCTATTACCAAAGTATTTGAATAGTGGTTTGATCCTTGATTTCATTCTACTTATTTTTATTGACGGGCCCCTGCTAGATGATACGTATGTGCTCATGATGACCGATACCGGTAAATCAACGAATCCTTTGATGATTTTATAAGCCAGAGTAAGATCGGCAATTGTTCTGCGTTGGGAGAGTGAATGTAAATTTAAGAATTTTAATCGATCAGAATAATTTAAATATGATAAATTACAACGATAAAATAATTTTTTAGTAAAATTTCTTTGCACTTTTTCAAGTAAGTCATTATACCCAATATAGTTAGAATGAGGATTCCATACAGAAGAACCATACTCTAGAATTGGTCGTATATAGGTTAAGTATGCACATACTAAAGTAGAGTACTGGTTAGTTATGAAAGATCTAAATATCATATTCGATATTCTATATGCTTTAGAACATATCTCAGATATATGAGTATACAATTTTAGATTATCTGTGAATATTATACCAAGATCTTTATAATATGTACAATATTTTCATAAATTATCATTAAGATAATAATTTGATTTGTTGGACACATTTACCAATACGCATAACTTTACATTTGGAGGTTGCCAAGTTGACATCCATTTGTCAATATTGGCAAGTGTTAGTTGAAGACTTATATCATCAGATGACTGTAGAATATGGCCAATGTTTGCATCATCAGCAAATAGACAGGTATATGAAGGTTTCTCCACACAGTCGGGTAGGTCATTAATGTATATTAGAAATAGAATTTGGTTAAACAGAAAAAGGTTTATTCGACTTAAGTTTAGAATTGATATATTTAAAAAAAGAAGATTTATTATTAGAATTAAGAGCATATTCTTAGGTTTTTATATTATAAAGTTTAATTTCTGAATAAAGTTTAAATTACAAATTCCGCCATTTTACATAATAAGATGGGATAGATTTAGATAAACTATGAAACTTTTTACATTCATTGATTAGTTTTTTGATATGTAGGGGGTGTATAAACTGACCCCTTTTAGTAACGGGTGTACATTTTGAAATTATACCATTTACGGTTGAAATAAATATATCAAGTAAAGAGGAACAATTCATTTTAGAATTTAACACTACTGGCTAGTCAATTGTAGACAGTTCCAATTTTATTAAATTAAAATTAGCCTTGTTAAATTTTATTTTAGGTACAAATGTTTTACAGTTATAATTACTACTAATTTTATTATAGATAATTGATGATGATATTGCTAAATGGTCACTTATAAAGTTATGATATTCTAAAGGATTAATTGCTTGGATATTAGATAAAATCATTTTATTATTAGTAAGTATAACATCTAATACATTGAATTGACGAGTATTGAAATTAACAAGTTGGGTTAAGGCATATTGTTGTGAGAAATTTAAAAAATATTTTTCAATTGTTGTTTGAGATGAACTAATCGTTTAAAATTAAACCAATCAATTCCCGGGAGATTTAGGTCTCCATAAAAAATAGTTGATTCCGTAGTATCAATAATCCTAGACATTAAATTACATAATAATATTGTATTCTCGTAATTCATTGATGGCGGTCTGTAGAAAATACATAATCTAAAATGTAATACATTGATACAGATTAATTCAAAAGTGTTATTAGGTAAATTAATTTGATAAGTATTATAATGCAAATTTACATAAACAAGAATTCCACCACCGTGGGTATTATTATTCCTATATAAGCGGTATAACGTATATTTGTCATTAGGATTTAATAATGAATTAAATATATTTTTATTCAGCCAGGTTTCTGTAAATATAAGGATATCATAAATATTAATATTAAGGAGGGATATGAGCAATGGTAGCTTGTTGCATATACTACGTGCATTACAATAATACACCTTAATAAATGACAATTCTGTACAGGGTTTTAGTCAATTATTATTACTAGAAGTGAACGAATTTTTCCATTTGGAATATTATGCTTCTGAATATTTAAAATCACAATCCCAATTTATAGTTGTTTTATCATTATTAATAGTAAATGATCTAAGTTCATATTCAAGATTTCGATTATTAAAAACACATTTTATATTTCCGGGTATAATTTTGGCACCGGAAATTAGAATTCTACGAGTAAGTCTATCCTCAAAAATTTGATCAGGTCTAATAAAAACTTTCTGGTATTTTTTATATTTATCAACTATATTCGAAAAGTTTTTCATTATTTATTTAACTGTATGAATACTATTAGATATCGAAAGTTTATGAATAGATATATTATCAGAATTTATTTTTGAAAGATTTGAATATTCATTGAGACCTAAATTATTTAGCAAATTATCTGTGGATTCCTCTAACAGACCAAAAATAACTATGAGAAATGGCCATTTGTTTAGTTATTGATTTTGCAAGATATTTACTATTAAGAGCATTAAGTATGATTTCAAGGTGAATGAAAAGGTGAATTAAACATCTCAATTAAATATTTCGGAGGAGAATTATTATTTGGAAATTTAGATTTAGTTAACATGAAAGCATACATATGTGTAATCTATTATTACATGTAATGCAACTAACATAATTATCAGCACAATTTTTGGTACAATTCAGGCAAAATGACATTGTAATAGAAAATAATATGGTTCTATAATAATTATATATTGAATTCAATGCATGTACACCTATAAATATATTTATATATATACATATATAAATGTACTAACATACAGGAATATATAGATTTATATGCATTATATGTGATATTTTTATGACATTTGCAAATTCTTGGAACAATTTAATAAATATTTGTAGGGGAAAGTAACCTAATACGGACACTTTAACAATAAATGGACTTAACTTTTTATGAATCATTATTTTTATTCAAAAATTACAATATATTCATATTATATGATTATAGATATTATTGTAATTTTAAAATTTTATTTAATCTTTTAATTCCATAGATAACTGGGATGTCCGTATTCGGTACCCATGTCCGAATACGGACGCCCTGTGTTATAATACGGACACCCTATATACCACTAGATAAACTATATATTATTGATGAATCAATCAGACAAATTACAATTACGTTATTTATAATTAATTTTATGAACAATATATTGTAATTTGATTAGTTAATATTTTATTTATTTTTATTATTTTTTAATTAATAATACAATTTAAGTGTCTAAATAATATTTTTTTTAGAATTAGCTTTATTGGAATTATTAATATTATAACGCACGCGATTTTTATGAAAATCAGAATAGTTCATACGATGTGCATTGGTTATAGGGTTTCCGTATTAAAACATTTAGAGTTTCCGTATTAGGAACTTATATGACATCTAGATATATGCTTATAACTTAATGAATATTTGATAAAAAATATAGAAATTAAAAATACAATTTTTAGAATATTTTAGTTTTTAATAATATATTGTTATATTTTATATTAATACATTTGTATAATCTTGAGAAGGTTTTAAGTTGAAATTTTTTTTGATAAATTTAAAATCGTAATAAAAAAATCAGTTTATTGGATATATTAGCAATATTTTGAATAATAAAAAAATAAAAAATACTTTTTTAGACTATTTATATGATTATGAATATTTTATTAATAAAACATTTTTTTGTAGGATTTAGTGTTTCTGAGATACCGAGAGTGTCCGTATTCGGGCACTGTCCGTATTCGGTTACTTTCCCCTATAGCTTTTTATGGCTTTTTCAAATATAATTAAAAATAATAATAATACAAGATATGAATATGTAAACTTTATATAAATGCAATTATACAGTATAATAATAATAACGAATTTATAAATAAGAATAATATAATATTTATACAAATTATTATCTAAAAATATAAATATGATTACTTATCTTTATCAGAATATTAATCGTAAAATAAAAAAAGTAGTAAACAAAATTAGATGTTGAAAGTAAAAATGTAAACAGGAAGCCAGTTAACATACATATTCCCATATAATAATGTTTATATTATATATGTATATATATATATTATAATATTTATTTGTATATAATATATTTAATTTAATATTTTGATACTATATATATAATATATTATATATTATAATCAATAAGTGATATACAAAATTTAAACTTAAATGTTCGAAATAAAATGTAATTATTTTAAAATTTTATTTTTTAAAGATGGTTATTAATTTTGTGTGTACAGTTATAAACCAGTTGTAATTTTGGTCTATCCGGAGTGTAGACCATTGATATAAAGAAACTCTTTCTTTATATTGATGATGTCGCCTCCTCGGAATGACGCCTCCTACTTTATTTAGCGGACGTCGTGATAATGCGCTAAGTAAGGTTAATAATCTATATTTAACTATGACTCACGTAACATGAATCATGATCATAAGATAATTTACTATGCTCACAGTTATCTAGGTCAGCAAGGGATTATAATTATACAATGCTTGCTTGATTACTATGCATTTATATTCAAATATAAAAATATATGTACAGTGAACGTCGTACATACAGATATATGCGTGTAACCATATGTTCATGCAAAGTATACCTGTATGTACTATGTGTGTGTGTATATGTAGGTATGAGTGTGAGTGTGTGTATATATCTTTATAAAATTTTACTAGATAAATAACTATTATTATTAGATTTATTATTATATTAGTAATAAACTATATATATAATATATCTGTGTATTTCAATTTCATACACTACATTTATAATATATGTATCTTGTACTTGTGTTATTTTATATACTATAGTGTATACAATAGTATGATTGCACTGTGAAATGCATTGCAGTTTGCATTTCATATATCTAGTATGTTATTTGATACATAATATGTAATACATACTATGTATACATTATATATTCAAAACATATATTTAGTTGTAATTAATATATTAATACATATTTACATATGTTTGACATAATTTGACAATTTGATACTTTATATAAAATATATTATAATATGGTATAATATAAATATGATTATTTCATAAATTTCTAAAAAAAATGCCTTATAGTAAAAACATATATTTTAATATATTTTCTTAAATATATTCACAAAGTGAGTAAACTTGGAATTTTTATGGATATTATTAATCAAGTTGTAATTACTAATTATATATATAAATTGATATGCCCAGTTATACTATACATGTATTACTACTAGTATATGTATATTATAACTGGCTATATTACTACTTATTAAATTACTACTGCAGTAAACACATTTATTTTGAATGTATTTAAATTACCACAGGTAAATGTATACAAGGTTATGCATTGTTATAAAATTACAACTGAGTAACAAAATATTAATAACAATCTTTAAAATCTAAATTTGTACTATGAATACATTATTATTTTGAATATTTAATATCACTTATTGATTATAATATATAATATATTATATATATAGTATACAAATATTAAATTAAGTAAATTATATACAAATGAAGTGTACCCAGTAAAAATTTTTTTCGAAATAAAGTTTTTAAAACAAACAATAATTGATGTTTTTAAAACCTAGTTCATGGCTAGTTATTTGACATGGTTCTAAAACTTACATACTTTAATGTTTCAAAAACATAATTATTTGTTAGTTTTTGAAACTGATATATACGAATGTTTTAAAAACAAAGAATCAAATAGACTTTGATAGAAAATATTTATTTACATATAACAAATAAAAAATAATATATTTTACAAATTACATAATTTGTATTATTCCACAGAAATCTTGACCTATAAATGAGTTATTATTAAAATAAGATATTAGGTATATATAGTTTTATTTTGTACCTTATTTCTTATCTTTACATTTCAAAATATTTTCATTTGATTCAGAAAAATAATCTCTATATTTGTGTTTATTTCAATTAATCGTTCCTGGCCAATTTCCAATTTGAATAGTCTTTCTGAAATATAAAAAATATGTAATGATTGATAATGTCAAAGTCTATACCAATTTAGGACATATGTTAAATAATGGAACAAAATTAAATATGAAAAAAATAAATGCATAATACTGATCTTTATTATACTACTAAGTATAGTAGTATTCATATATGTATGTAATTTATATAGTATTTTTGAAATTAATAATTTACTAACTATGAAAAATGTTCATGGCGGATATCAAACTGGTTTCTGATTTAGTAAAAGTCTAGGAGATCGATCAAATAAACCTAATATATTAGGTATGTATATTCATATATGAACGAGATGTATATTGAGTCCTGGCAGAAGATTGTCGGACTACTGAAAATGTAATAATAGTATTTGTTAAGTTATGTATGGAATATGAATGTCTATGGGGTATATATATCGTGTATGTGGTTTGACTAAAGTATAATCTTTATGTGCATGCATAAGGCGTATGCCTATATATAGAAAGAATAGCGGCAAGGCTTATTTATATGTATTAAGGGAATTAAGGGTACTTTATAGCTCTTTGCAATACAGCGGCGGATATCTATATATATATATATATATATATATATATATAATCAGCCGTCTACACGTGGGTTGGTCATGCGCGACGGCATACAGTAATATGCGACACATTGTGCGATGCATGTGTGCGTATTCATAAGGTACTAGAATACGCAATACGTGCGACAATGTTATGTTAACAATATCGATATGTGGATGTGTATATAATAAAACAAACGTATTGATGTACGTATACTATATAATATATATGTACTATAGTACGTGTATTGGTATAGTAACAATATTGATATATATATATATATATATATATATATATATATATATATGTGTGTGTGTAGTAAAGTGGTACAGTTTATTAATCGAAACAAAGAACTATTGAACATAATAATAATATAACATAATAATAATAATAATAATAATAGTACCTACCCGATGAAATGCAGAACGAAGAATGAGGCAATCTCACCGAGTAGAATTTATTTTATAGAAAAATAACGAAATTTACTTTACAGACGATAAAAATATAAAATACCAGAAAAACAAACATTTACATGGCTATGGCTATGCAATTAACACAGAGCGTGACACCGAAATCTAGTTTAAAGTTTTTATGTAGATATATCGATTTATGTTACGTAATTCTAAATGCATGTAAATGTATATCATGATGCGTCAATCAATATATCTACAACTTTGTCTTTATAACATATATATATATATATATATAATTATATAATTATATTCTAACAATTTAATTATATATTATAAATAATATATAAATATATTATATAAACATTTATATCATTATATATAATATGATATAATTTGTATATATATATATATATATATATATATATATAATTCAGGTATATAATATATATATATATATATATATATATATATAGGCATGTACCGTTATAGGTATATGTATATGTATAGGCATGTACCGGTATATAATATAACAATATTCAATAATAATATTCGTAAACTGTAATAACAATATTCACATAATAATGCATACAAACCTTGATTGTGTGGTGTTCTTGACGAGTAACTTGGTGAACGAGATGTCGAACGAGACCTGACTACTTAAGTTCATAATAAAATTAATGTTGTATTTATTAATTTAAAATTATGATTTATATACTTCATGAATATAGATATTTAAAACATGTATGTTTCAGAAAGTTAACTATTTAATGTTTTAAAAACATATAAATTATCATTTTTTTAAAACATTAATCTTTTTTTTTTAAACATTTATATACATAATATTAATAATAGTATATAAATTAAAGTTATAATAATATAAATGTTATATGTTGATTTATTTAAAATTATGTTTTAAATACTTCATGCAAATAAGATATTTAAAACATATATGTTTAAAAATCTCATATATTTAATGTTTTAAAAACATGTAAATAATTTATTTTTAAAACATTAATAATTTGTTATATGTTTATTATATTATACTAAATTATATATTTAAAGATTACTAATAAAATACTTAAATACAATCTATAATAAGTACTCCAATTAAGTAATGCATTCATCTGTTATATGTAAATGTTTTGTATATATAAATAAATGCATGTTTTTAAAACTATATTTTCGAAACAATTATTTACTGGTTATACTATGTATACATATATAATATAAAAATTATTAAATATCTTTTAATTGTATTATTATTATAAAGATAAGTACGTATTCATTTATTTTTTATATTATCTATTATATTAATATATATTAAATATTAATATCCAACTTATTTGAAATACATAATAGTTGTCTTTAAATTATAATCATATCTTATTTAGATATAATTATATTTAGTATTTGTTTACATTTTATTATAACAAAATAAAAATCCTAAAAAATAAATAATAATCACAAAGATAATAGAATTATAAATTCGATAAATTAATTAAATTCAAATATATATTACATACTGTTTATGTATATTCATACTTAGCTACATTATTTACTATTTATAAAATTAATTAACTAGTAGTTTATAATAATATTATAACTGATATTCTCCCGTGGATCTCCCTTGGGAATTTGCTTTTGGTAGTCGGATCTACCAACCTTCATTTGAGGTTAGCTACCAACTTACACCTAGATAGTCTACTGCTGTATTTACTTACATACAGATCCATCAATTCTACCTCGGACGATACACTGCCTTACATCTCAGACAATCGGACCATCATTGCCCGGCTGCCACCAAGCATACCAGGGGCCTACTAAAGTCAACCGGTGCTTGTCAAGTTAACTCGTCATATAGCAAAACGGACTGAATACCAAACTTCTTCAAAAATATCCCTGTTACGACCAGTTTTTATACATTTATTATTATATTTATTATTATCTATTTCATTCAATTTAATCCCACAATCTCAAGTATACCATGTCCTCAAATTGTTCACATTGTAACCTTCCCGCATGCGAATATTATCTCAAATGTAAAACATGTCCATCTATTTTACATTATAATTGTTTATACCCCGCAGCTATTATTTCTAAATCCTGGTTTCATTCTAAAAACCCCCCTCCCGCTTATGCTATTGCTATATTTAATTCACCTAACTTCATCTTCTCATGTTCCTCATGCCTAGCCTTAAATAAGTTTCCTTCGACTAATCATACAACTACTCCACCCATTACTATGCCATATTCACCTTCTACTTTAACTGACAAATCTATACATAATACTTGTTCCAAGGTAACGCCAAATATAACATCTGATATATATTCTTCTACTACGACTATTAATATCCAGCCCAAGCATAATGCTAATACCCAGCCCAATGATAATACTTCTAGAAACATTCCAAAGCTAATGGACTTAAAATTTTCCTCAAATCACACACCAACCCCTATATTATCTAGTTCAACTTCCTCAAAGTCTTCATCCATACGCTCCATAGATAATTCCCTCATACTAGTACTTGAACACCTTCTTCCTTATGAAGTTAACTATAATTTCATAGTATCATTAATTGACTATATAAAACTTCCACATTCTTATATTACTTCTGCCTCATTTCTTACCAGTACTGCTATATTACGTTTCACTAATATTTCTGCTCGTGATATATGTTTCTCCTCCCTTCTAAAAATCTCACCACATAGTAATTTTAAGCATATATTTATTCGTCATTATTTACCTGACTCTACTAGACTTCTTGGTAAGGTACTATATCATGCCCTAAAACAAAAACTCACGCCCATTTTGTATAAAGTATTTTTTAATAATCGTTCCCAAACATTTGAACTTAGGGATAAAAAAAATCCTCTTTCATATCCCCCTTTTCTCATCCCTGAATCTGATCTAACAAAATGGTTTGATTCTTTTGATCACTATAAGAAATCATTTATAAATAATTCTTCCTCTCAAGCCTGACTATCCTCTAATATAGCCTTGATCAATATTCGCTCCTTGAGATCAAATATATCCCTTCTGTTCCCATACCTTAAATTACAAAAATTTATTATAATCGCATTGACTGAGACCTGGATTTCTAATAATGACTCTGATATATTTGCCTCCATCTTGGACTTTGGATATACACTCTATCTCGCTCCACGACAAATGGGCCGTGGTGGTGGGGTAGGATTTATGATACGTAATGATTTTTACCTATCTCCATCCATTTCATTCCCCCCCTTTTCATATAGTGATTGTATTTCGCTGACCCTCAAGCTTCCTAACTTAACTCTACATCTTACCGTTATCTATCGTCCCCCAAAACCTGAAACCAGTTTATTCTTTGATGAATTTCATGATTTTATCCATAAACTTCCTTCATCTTCAACCTATCTACCAATAGTTCTTGGTGACTTAAACTATCACTATAATTCTCCCATCTATCCCCATGGTGACTTTAAACTCCTAACTGAGTCTCTTTCCTTGTGCCAACATATATCATTTCCTACCCATTCTAGTGGCAATACACTTGATATGATATTTACACCCCTATCCAGTCCTCTTATTAGATGTATAAACCCTAACTCCTTTCAAAAAATTGAACTACTAACTGATCATTTTATTATTGAATTCTCTATAAATCTAAAATTCACAAATATTAAACGAAAACGTATTACATATAGAGATGTTAAGTCTATCGACCTACCAAGATTTGTAAACAATATCAAAACTGAGATCTCTTCTTCAACTTCCCTCTGTCCGGTACTCCTAAACTCCACTCTCCTAAATATTATCAATATACATGCACCTACAAAAACTACATTAATTACCGACCGCCCTTTTTCTCCCTGGTTCTCCCACGAACTTTTCATCTTCAAGAAGAGTGTTCGAAAATTTGAGAAGAAATTTCTTAAAAATCCTTCTACTGAAACTAAATTAGCACTATCACTAGCTAGAAAAAATTACAAATCTACTATATCTCGTTCAAAATCTATCTATTATAACAAAAAGATAGCATTGATATCCTCCAATCCTCGCAAATTATTTAAAATAGCAAATAAAATTCTCTCTCCTCCAGATGAAAAAATCCTCCCCATTTTACCTAACACGTCAAATTTTCAACTGTGTTCTCTTTTTGAAAAATTCTTTAACCATAAAATTGCAAGCATTAATAATATTATTTGCGCATCTACTCAACTCATACTCAATCCTACCATATATATTACCCATCATATTGACTCATTAAGTACATTCACTATTCCTTCACTGTATGAAGTAAATGACCTACTCATGACATCTCACTGTACCTCCCCCACTGATCCCCTACCTTTATCATTATATCACAAACTTTCACCCTTATTTTCTCCTATTTTCTTGGATATTATTGCGAACTCACTAAACTCTGGCCAAGTTTCACCCTGTCTCAAGACTGCCATAATATCCCCTATTCTAAAAAAACAAAACTTAGACCCAAACTCATTTAGCAATTATCGCCCGATCTCCCACCTACCCTTATTAAGTAAAATATTAGAAAGAATTGTTTCCAAACAACTCATAGCCCATGTAAATAAAAATAATCTTTTCGACCCGTTTCAAAGCGCTTTTCGTAAGGGTCATTCAACCGAAACAGCTCTCCTACGTATTACTGACACTATATTATCTACCTTAAATAGCAACACGTGTTGCCAGCTAATCCTACTTGATCTATCATCTGCTTTTGATACCCTGGACCATAACATATTAATCTCGCGACTTACTTTAATGGGTATATCTGGCTTAGCATTAAAATGGTTTACTTCATATCTCACTAACAGGAATATCTCTATTATGATTGACAAATCTTACTCGCCTCTTTCTCCTCTTAACCACGGTATTCCCCAAGGATCTGTTCTAGGTCCATCCCTCTTTTCTATTTATATCCGCCCTATTGCTGATCTAATTAAGAAATTTCCAAATATCCACTACCATATTTTTGCTGATGATATCCAACTGTTTACCTTTTTCCCTATAAATTCTCATAATACCATTAACTCTGAATTAATCGAGTGTGCTAACTCCATAAGATTATGGCTCCTCTCCAATAAACTACTAATTAATTCCTCTAAGACTACTGTACTTAACATATCTACTTCTGAAACTTCCTTTCCAAACTTTACTCTAAATAACATGATTATTTCTCCTTCTCATTCCTCCAAAAACCTAGGATTAGTATTTGATGACAAATTATCATTTAAGAATCACATATCATCCATTACAAAATCATCCAACTTTCATCTCTTCAGAATTAAAAAAATACGGACATCACTTTCCAGAAACCTTACTAAAACTCTAATTAATGCTCTTGTACTTTCACGTATTGACTACTGTTCTTCCCTACTGAATTTACTTCCTGCTAAAGCTACTGCTCCACTTAATCGGATTATCCGTTCCTCAATACGTACTACTTACTGTTTAACTCGACTGGATCACTCTACTACAACATCTCATCAATCATCTCGTATGTGGCTACCATTCTCCCTCAGGTGTAAATTACGTATACTATCTATAATCCATAAATCAATATATTCTTTTACCCCTAGCTATATCTCTGATCTAATTAAAAAACGTACTATATTATCTTCTCTTCGTTACCAAAATGCTCCTCTACTTATCTCCCAGAACTCTAGTAAAACTTCCCTAAATTCTAGAGCTTTTAAAAATGCCGGTCCAACTCTATGGAATTCCCTCCCTCCTACCATTCGTTCTATTAGATCCCACAAAAGATTTATAAATCTTACTTCTTCTTTTCTCTCTACCCATAATCATTAAATCATCCAACTTATTATTTGTATCCGTGTTATATTAAATTTATATCATTATTAAATCGTTATTGTATTATTATTATCTTATTATTATATAACACTATACTATATCAATGCAGTCTGTAGTATATACAACTACACCATATCAATGCAGACTGTAGTATATAATAGTCCTTTATATTGTTTATTATTGTTTTTGCGTTGTATATTATTATCAAATTATTATCTTATTACTATTATTTTATTATTATTTTCTTCCCGCACGACCGAAGGGGTCTACATGACCCTATTTTAGTGCTAATAAACTCAATATCATCATCATCATATGGGAATAATATATAAATTATAAAATATAATATATTATATATATATATATATAGTATCAAAGTATAACATTAAGTATATTATATACAAATAAATATTATAATATTACAACTGGATTACAACTGTGTTTTAGAGCATTACAAAATATGACTATATATACTTCTGGATAAATGACATAGAGCTAGAGAGATTTTCTCTAGCTATATGATAAATGATAACACCTATCAATTATATAAGTATATATGTTTATATTTAACAATACGATTATTATATTACCTTATTAAATCAACTTGTTGTATATGATAAACAATCTAAATATTGATAAATTGTTAATATAGCAAGTATTATCCAACAAAGTAAATAAACAATACCGTTAATTTCAATTTTCGCGCCAAACACAATTACATGTGCAGTGGGTGATGCAACGGGATAAAACCCAACCCATTTGGGCGTGTCTTGTCGCAACGTTTCATTTCACACATTATCACGACATGTATGATATAATACATTGGTTGTATGCTATGTACTAGGGATGTTCACGGGTCACAATTGTGATGTTTCGAAACAGTTTCGAAACCAGAGACAACTGTTTCGATACCAAACATTTTTTAATTCAGATGTTTCGAAACCAATAATGAAACCAGATGGCAATGTTTCAAAACCAATAATGAAACCAGGTGATAATGTTTCGAAACCAATAATGAAACCAGGCGAAAATGTTTCGAAACCAATAATGAAACTAAAATATAATAAATATATATATATACATGCCCATATACATATATGCCCATTTTTCATTATAACGAGACAATTAAATCCTACATTTCATTATCTCGACTCTCGAGATGTTGAAAGTTTATAATAAATATTGTATTAAACTCGAAAAATTGACTTTTTGCCATTACAATAGAAATATTTTTAAACATTTAAAAAAAAAATATTGTTTATTAGTATAATAGAAAATTTTCTATAATAGACTCATATTGTAGTTTTTGTTAATTTTTATTAAAACAAAAGTTATAATCAAAAATGTATATTTTTTAATATATATGAAATAATTAAATACTTATTCCCCTAGTTGATAGGTACAGTGATATATTACAATGTACATAGGACATTTTGTTAGAACCCGGAATTGGAACCCTAAACCGAGTCAGGGGTAAATATCTAATATATATATAATAATATTTTACATATTTATCACATATTTGAATAGTATATGATAATTAGGCTACATATTAAAATACATATTAAATTAATTTGTATTTGAATTAAAAATAATTGTAGTTATTAATGAATGATTTACTTATTATTTACGTATTATAAACAACATACAATATAATATGATGATATAAATTATATATTATATATGTATATAGTATATATACTATACGATATATTCTAACATTTATTAAATAAAACTGGTTTATATCGACGTATACGTTAGTTATAAACTATAGTTATACAAAATCTAAGTATATACATATAAATAAATATTCATTAAATAATCCAATCTGTATTTGTTTACGTTATTAATGGTGAATGTGAATTTATAACGTGTTTGCATTGCGAGATACGATGTTACAGGGATTGGGATAATATTATATTAAATATAAATTAGATATCATATATGATGTATATTATATAATATCTATTCAAAACCCGAAACCGGTTTCAGTATATTCAATAAAATTCTGAAACCGACCCGAAAAACAGATTTAAAACCCGAAACCATTATATTTCATAAAACCCGATACAAACCCGAAACCGACTCGACCCGTGAATATCCCTACTATGTACATTTATATTAAATATATCTATATATATATATATATATAATCATATTATTAATAGTTGTTTTACCTAATTATGTCTTATATAAATATTTCAATATAATAATGTATATTTCCAAACCAATGAACTAATTAGTTAATTAGTGCATTAGTACTTTAATATGGGATGTGAAATAAATCACATACATATTAAACAGAAATAAGTGTATACATTAACACTATTAGATAATATATATATATATATATATATATATATATGTGTGTATGTATGTGTATTTGTGTATGTGTGTGTGTGCGTGCGTATGTATATATTATACAAATATATTGATATAGAATTATATTAATAATAATTCTTATTGATAAGAGATATATTTTATAAAATATAATATTGCATAGATATAGATATAGATATACAATAGATATCGATGTTGTAATATCCAATGTGTTTATTTGACTTATACAATTGTATACATTAATATATAAATTTGAATATATGTTGAATACATATATTAATGATATCCAGTGTTTATTTGACCTATAAAATATACAAAATTGGAACATACACTGAATACATAAAATAATCATATCCAAAGTGTTTATTTGACCTATAAAATATACAAAATTGGAACATATATTGCATAAATAAAATAATTATATCCAGTGTTTATTTGACCTATAATATATACAATATTGGAACGTTGTTATATATTTTACGTTGACGCGCAACGCATTTGGTTGCTTGGGTATATATAGTTTATTGTTTTTTTTCAGGTATTAGTTATTACCAGGACCCTATAGATACCACGCATATAGGCGTACGTGCGCTAATATCATTATTGATAAATGCTAATAATCAAGATTTACGCATGTGAATAATAAGTATATTAATATATGAGATATATGGACAATTTCTGTATAAAAAACGTGATCTAAAAGTCGGCTAATTTCTATTTACGAAAATATCGCCATATTAGAACACTATTTCCTTAATAATATTACTAAACGCCTTTTAAATACACTAGTGCTATTTAGAATCGATTATTGTTTTACAGCATTACGAATTCGGAATCCAAAAAAGTAGATAGGATCATTTAATCTTATATAAGTTAACTATTTAAGCTTAAGCGATGCGATCACAATATTACTAATATACGCCAATATAATATTAAATAGGCTACTATTTAGAAAAAGTTGTGAATATTATATTTAATTCATATTATTGTTCCGTTTTACACCAATGAGGGTATTCTATTAATATACTGGTGTTTTATAAATAAAAATCATATCTTATCATATACTATAATATAATATATGTGATATATGTAATATACTAAAATTAATAAATAAGAACATAAATGTAATGAATAATACTTTTATTATATTGATGAAACCATATTACAATATTATATATATTATATTCATTAATCTCATTCAATTATATTCGACACGCTGAACACGTACATAACTGCATGTACACCTATAATACATGTACATGTACAGTATACTTATAACACATTCATAGTGTGTATTGTGCATATGTAAATATAACACATGTACACTATATAAATAATACTTATACAGTATACATTGTACACACAGTACGTTCACCATATCTGGCAGACATCCCCCCGCTTCACCATACGAGTGCCGGCCTTACAAGAGAACGCCTTCCTAAAGTCTACGCTATTCACCAGGGGGCTATTGATTCTGAGGTGGTTGGGTGCGTGCGAGTCTGTCTTCAATTGTCTCAACATCTTATCATCCGAGAGCAGCATGCAGTGAGTCTAACCAATGAAGATATATTTATAGTTAACTAATATCGATTACGAGTATGATAAGTATATGAATGAAATATGCAATTTATCTAACGTGATTATTAATTATTTAATATGTTATTATTATTCGTTAATCTTAATACATTATTGACAATAATAAGTGCAATGAGATAGCTATGTAATATATATATATATATATATATATATATATATATATATATATGTAGATAGGTGTGTCGTACATTTTACGTATACGACGCCCGCCTCGCACGTTATTATTATAATGATCAGTTGAGTTTAATCAATTGAATCCTGAGTTGAGTTAAATAAGTTGATCATTATATATAATGAGTATATATAATTAGTATACTAATATCGCTCAAGGCGGGCGTGGAAACCTAGTGCGCGAAAAATACATCTCTAAATTTATATATATATATATATATTATGGTATGTTCATGTTATCATAGAAAAGAACCCGCTTCTAGTTCTGATCTATCATTTTAATCTATTAATCTGTGTAACTAATTCTACCACTATGTATCAATTCCTACATATATTCGCCCATATCTATATAAAAAAAACTCCCTATCTTATAAAATTAGTTTATCAGGTAAACTCTTTTATCATCCATAACTATTAAAATAGACCCTTATAAATAATACAACTATATTTTATACATACCAATTAATTTGAACTACGCCTTATATATAATTATATTGACTTTTCACTTACTCCTATTACCACCATTTTAGGTATCCTTAATGACTGGGAATCTTCCTACTTTTCATTTTTATCTCCCATTTCCTCATCTAGTTATTTGTCTCTTAATAAGAATTCATATACTTCCGACCCTAATCCAACAATACAATAACCAATAATCCATTCTGGGCCATATTTCATACATTACTAAAATTGCTAATTATTATTTATTTAGAATAAGATGTATCCGTAAACATATTACTCGTCAGCTGTGTGTTGTCTTCAGCAATTCACTTGTAATTTTTTGTATTGAATAATGTTCTTCTTTATTTTATAAAGTTACTGTTTCTCCATTACCCATTACACAGAATCATCGGATCATCCATACGATCCATTGTCAATATTATACTATCTGACCATTCCTCTATTGAATAATATAAACTTCTACCAAACATACCCAATGGATTCCTAATATGACATATTTTTCTTATTTATGAATCTATATATTCCTCCACTCCTTCATATATATGTAATATACTTTTACTTTATTCCACCACACATGATACACGTTCAACTTCTTGTATATATCGTTATCCCACAGCCATCCTCCCTTAAATGCATGAAACTGAATCATCAGACTATCTATACGCTCCATTTTCAATATTATATTATCTGACCATTTCTCTATTGACTCATTTCAACTACACATTCTACTTCTAGTATATATTTCTTTATCTCACAGCTATCATCCTTTACATTATTATATCTCTATGGAATATACTCCCTTACAAGATACATCCAATCTATAACCTCATTAAATACTAATTTTAAGTAATATCTATAAACCATACTGTATTATCATTATCATTATATATATATAAATATATATATATATATATATATATATATATATATATATATATATATATATATATGTATATAAATTAGTATATATTTGAATTAGGTAAACTTTAGCAAATGAGATGTAAAAAAATCGCTCGTGCGGATAATTTTCGAAGCCTTGTATACTTTGTACTCTACCCTTTTCTTCTATCAATGATTTATAGGCCTATTTATACAGGTTAAATGTTAATATGATATAGTATAATAATATGTATGTATATATAATATATATATATATATATATACATATATATATATATGTATATATTAGGTAGCGAAGAATAACTATAATATCGCACTACCACTATCCAAGTTAATGCTTCTAATAAAGGAATTAGTGCCATCCTACTGCAGAACTCGAGACCTATCCATTTCGCTTCCAGAATTCAAATAGAAGCAATACGAAAATATGCAAATATAGATCGTGAGTTACTATCTGTTGTATTTGGAAGTGAACGTCTCCATCACTTATTTTATGGAAAGGATTTCACAGTCGAGAGCGACCGCGAAATACTTCAAATGACACTAAAATTACACAAAATACAAATATTCTGCCCCTGCAAGACTACAACGACAACTGTTACGTTTACAAAACTACCTACTAACTGTAACATACAAACCAGGTACACATTAATACTAGCTGATTCATTATAGTACCATACCTCATAAACTTTCTCCCCGATAATGATTACATTCTATATACTGGTGACTATAATGACTGTACCCACAAACTGCTATGGAATAACATATATGAAGAGTGGCCACAACTCAAATGACAACTATCACATATTCCATGAGAATATTGGACATATAGAGACGATTTAACATGCGATGATACACATATATGCAATGATATATAAATCATGGTTCACACTAACTATAGACTATATATAATCCGCCTTTATAGTACCCACCAAGGTATCCTAATAATGCCAATGATAATATCTACTGGCCAGGAATGAGACAATATATTACTGATATTGTCACTAATTTCAGTGACCTTCAAACTTACGCATCTAAGGCACAGTGCAGTACCCTCGTAAGAAAGAACATATTATCAAACTATGGCAACATTTAGTTTCAGATTTATTTTGATTATTTATTTCAGCTAGGAAGATAAACTTATATGTTTACTGTAGATATGATATCGCAATACCCTGTTCTATATTATCCCACAAAATGTACAGGCATAAAAATCATAAGAAAACTGAAGGAATAATTGTCCATGTTTGGGTTGCCCGAGAAATTATACACTAATTCAGTTCTACATATTTCAGAAAATTCGCAATTGATTGTGAATTTTAGTACATAATCTCAGGCCCGTATTACTTTAATCAATTGTGTTATGAGTAATAACTTATGACATTACGTAACGTTCATACAATCAAGCAGATACTCGAGAAAAGCAAATATATACTTCAAGCTCTGCAATTACTACTCACCCGTGCATGATATATCACCTTGTTATTTACGGTCGCTCATGAACCAAACACTCTAACAACCTGATCATATATTAAAAAACTAACTTGACCTGACCTCTAAACAATATGAATAATACATAGAGGAAAGAAGACCATCCATTCTAAACTTATGATAATTAAATTAGTGTATACCAGAATCCACATATCTGATTTTTTGGGAAACAGATATAATATAACGTGTACGAAACGATACTGACTCTTTACTGATGCTCAACGGCAGGACCCTCCTCCGAGAATTACACCACATACGACATATTCCCCAATATATTACTAATAAAATCGTAACAAACTACCAGACTCTGATACAATTACCAAGTTCCAAATACTATAAACTATACTACAAATCCAAATGAAATATCTTCGACAACCAATCAATACTGACCTTTAACCACTATATATATATATACAACTAATAAATAATCCTCTATGGAGACTTTAGATCCTATACAATGGATTCAAATCGATTAGATAACCACCAGACTGATATATTGCATTATGATCTGCTAATACCGACGAAAAGAGGCCGAATGGCAAAATCGTCACAAGTAAGCTCTGGTCGTCGGAATATTGGATCTCCCACTAATTATCCATTCGGGAGAATAACGGATGTTATACACATCTGATATGATACCTCCGTATTATCGATATGTAATAAATAGATTCGCCCATATAATTATGTAATGTTGACCACCTCTATATATATGCTGAGTTTTTATATAAAGATACTCTTTCTATAGAGAGGCACAATATAATGTATTAAATAAATAAATATACATACACTTTGCAGCTTTATGTCATATATATAACTATAAATATTATATATAATAATTAATATAATAAATTATAAACTATATATTACTGCGTCTAACCAAGAATGCGACTTCTACCCCTAAGTTGTCCGCTATATTCTCATTCAAAGTCAGTAATCCATCGACCTATTGGTTGTAATAGCTATTTATTATCATATGCTAATACTATCATATATTTAATTGCATCGAATAGTATATTCTAATAATTAAATTTACCTATATAATGTAATATATTACCATGATATAATAATAAAGTATAATTTCACGTTTTTAACAAAATATAACTATTCAATTATACATATATTATAATTTAATCGGATTTGATATAAGTAAACATAGATACATTTAATAATATTATTATACAATACAATAATTAACCCTTTTATTAATGGCACCGCGAGTGACACGATATCTAGAGTACTGCTTCTTAATGCACTCCGCTCTCCTATAGTATTCCGTATTAGTAGCATTGCTCCACCAATTCCCTTTGATGCCTCGTTTATCATACTTGCGGTTGTAATAGTCCAGAGAATGCATCATTTCGTGCGCAATTACAACTCCAATTGCTCCGTAGTTAAGAGCTCTGAAAATGTATATCGTATATATATATAAATAAATAATAAATCATATTTATTATTTCATGTCTTAAAATCATGAAATGACGAAGAAGTTAATAAACAAATGCATTTTTTTTCTCGAGAACTTCCCCAATCATCATATTCTAGATAAGTTATATTCTCACGAGTAAAAATATGTTAATATAAATAATTAAGATGTAAAGAATAACATATGTATCAATAAATCATATTAAAAAATATATTATGTAAAGAATAAAAAATATGTATCAAGAAGACAAGTTTAAAAAATAAAAGATGTAAAGTTATATAAAAAATCACAGAAACGAGTTTAATTCTGAATTCCAAACTATAAAAGGAATATAATAGCTAAACAACCCAAAATGAAAATATAAAAACTAAAACAAATAAGCTGGAGGTATAATAAATAGTACCCGTAAAAAATAATAAAATAAAATAATCAATTGTTTAATATTTGTTTAAAGTTTTTTATATATTTTTTGTAATAATAATTTATTTAGAATACACTCTTCCATGATTTAGGGTCTTTAAATGATAATGATTTATGATGACGGATTGATTTTATATAATGTAATTTGAAATTATGAAAAGTATTTTTGTATAAATGGTTATAGGAAATAATAATGATTTTTGCTTGGTCATTTCTTTATATGTACAATATGCATGAATACAATATTTGTATAAGTTATTAAATATATATAATAATTATGCTAGAATGGAAAAAAGATAAATCTTCATCAATACTAATTACATAATATTACAAAATAAAAACATCATATTGAACGCACGTACGTTCGTACCAGAAGTTTAATTCAATTCAACATAATATTCAACCTACAAATATTTAATGAATAACATATATAGAACTATATAAATAGTCTAAATAAGAATTTTTAATTAATCAAAATAGTGCTGATATATCCAATAAACTAATATTTGTATTAAGTTTTGAAATTCATGAAATAAAATGTAAATTTAAAACCTTCTCAAAAATATACAAATGTATCGATATAATATATAACAATATATTTTTTAAAAACTAAAGCATTCTAAATATTATATACATAATTGCTATATTTTTTTCAAATATTAATTAAGTTATAAGCATATATCTAGAGGTTATATACTTTATTTTCACAATGATTAAATAAATAATCTGTATCGAATTTAGTGACCCCATTTATTTTGATTAAAACTTATGGGTTCAAATATAATATTCTCGTTTCGGTATTTGTCAGGCTTATGTATTTGATAAACTAATCTTAAACATTATAATATAGTACATATTATAAAACATATAAAAATGTTATTATAAGTATATAAAGTGGATGTCATTATAATTTTAAATAATATAGAAATTCATATAAAATATTTAATATTTAAACTCGGAAATAGTAATAAAAAAAACAGGGAATATATTCTGTTTTCTCCAAATATTTTGAAATTAAATATATCACCAAAATGCGTACTTACGGTAATATGTAATATTCGTTAAAATAGTTAATACATAATATTCAAATAGAAAAGGTCAACTTTTCTAATGGTATTTAAGAAGAATATGTAACAATCTTTTTAAATAAATAAATATGTATTCATATACATATTCATAAACATATCAAAACGATATGAAATAGACAAAAAATACTATGTAAAATAATACATATATAATAATAATTTATGATTTATACTTACAGAGGGAGTTAAAATAAAGTTAGGGAGTTATAATATATAAAGTTAAAATAAAACCATACAAATGTTATATATATATATATTAATTCTATATAATAGTAGGTTTAACGTTAATGTATACGTTAGTGTATACACTTCAATTAATTAATATGAACATGGATATAAACATATTGATTATATTTGTAAATATCAGTTTTCTATGTATTACACTTTCAGATGTATTACTATAAAATATACATTAACATTATTAAATATATATACAATTTATGTTAATCAATTATATAATTTCATTAATAATGTGATCACATTATTTAATATTTAATAACAGTTTTAGTTAGTACATCGTATTTATGAATGAGTGCAGAGAATATTGACTTTATTATTAATTACAAATGTATAGATTATACAAATTCATCATATATAATTATAAATCATAATAATTATTAATAATTATGTACCTTAACAAACGTAATAATATAGATTAGAATACATTATAATAACTTCAACTTAGAAGATTACACATAGATAATATCATAATTTTTTAATCACAAATAAGTATAAGTAAGTTTAGCTATAGATAATAATCTACATTAATATATTTTATAAGATTATCATTTATAATAATTATAAACTATTTATATTTGTAAATAATTAAATGTCATACATTAGTATGCTAATACGATTGCAAATATAATTAATAATGTTAATTAATCTTTTGATAATAAAGTTACAATATTTGTTTCTATTTTATCGTTATAAATAAATTAAACCACACATGTATGAATTCATTGGATGAACTTATTTTGTTGATAGAAATATATAGTTTGATATTGATATGTTTCATTATTTATTTTTATCTACACAAATATATTTAGTTTGGTGCGTTTTCTTTAGTTTTAATATTTTATTTTTAATATATATAATGATCAAATTTACATGACAAATATCATAATATAAAATTAATGAGGATCTATTATTATAGTTTAAAATATTATTTCATTATTATTTGTATTAGTTGTATTATTATTGGTTTATTTTATTATAAATTTGTTGTTGTAATATATATTTTAAAATATATCATGTAAACGCTACTAAACCAGCAAATTATCGGCCCATTAGCATTCTACCTAGCACGCTCATTCTTTCTACTAATTTAACTTTCTATTTACGTTCAAATAATTATATTACTAAATTTCAATACGGATTTTTAGCTGGAAAATCAACTGAATTGCAACTAATATCTTTTTATAAAAAAATGTATGAATCTAGAGATGCATTCCTAATATCGGATATTGCATATATTGATTTAGCATATGCTTTTGACAAAGTATCACATTCTAAACTTTTGCATAAATTATCTTATTATGGCGTTAGTGGTAATCTTTATTAATGATTAAAATCTTATTTACTCGATAGAAAACAACGTGTTAAAATTAATGATAGTTTCTCTAACTTCTCACCAGTTATATCTGGTGTTCCTCAAGGGTCCGTTATAGGTCCGTTGTTATTCTTAATTTATATTAATGATTTACCAAATATTATAAAACTACCCATATATGCTTCTCTCTTTGCAGATGATGCTAAGCTTTTATATTCTTTTAAGCCCATAGAAAGTTGTTTACCTTTACAATGTGCTCTTGATGAACTTAGTGATTGGATGAAGAGGTGGGATTAATGATTTACCAAATATTATAAAACTACCCATATATGCTTCTCTCTTTGCAGATGATGCTAAGCTTTTATATTCTTTTAAGCCCATAGAAAGTTGTTTACCTTTACAATGTGCTCTTGATGAACTTAGTGATTGGATGAAGAGGTGGGAACTAGAAATTGCTCCTACTAAATGTGTTGTCATGCGAATTTGTAATAAAAACCCTGTTCATTCATATTTCATTAATGATTTTAAACTGCCTATACACACCTCATTCAAGGATTTAGGCATAACATTTAATGATAATATGAGTTTTAATACTCATATTAATATTATATGTACTAAAGCACACTTAATTATTAATAGATTATTTATATGTTTCATCACCAATGATTATATATACTTGCTTAAAGCCTATATATCATACGTTAGCCCTATTGTGGAATCGGATTAATCTGTCTGGAATCCAGACAATGTAATTCTAACAATATAGAAAATATTCAAATCTATTTCACTAAAATACTTTTTATAGATGTAACCTTACTAAACGGTCTTCTTAAGATAGAATTATTTTTCTCAATATTAAAACTTTATTTCATCGCAGGTTATTAGCTGATCTTACTCTAACATATAATATACTGAACGGACTTGTCGATGTGGATGCAACTGATATATTTGATCTATATAGCAACAATTGCAGAGGGCCTAAAGTGAAGATACGAAATAAAAAGTGTAGAACAAATGCCCATCTGAATTATTTTAGAAATAGAGTTTGCTCTTCCTGGAACGCGTTACCCTTTACAATTACATCTTGTAAAACCGTAACACTTTTCCGTGAAAAATTAATTCACACCAAATGTATCAATCATGTTATTGTTATTCCGTATTAATTGTACCAATATATAGTATCTGATATTATGCTTGCTGTCAGCAGCTTAACGCCAGGATACGTCAACCAAATTACTTACTAGGGACTCATCCACCCTTGGGAATTGATCCATCCCATATAGGCCTTGCCAACCCGAGACCTTCGGTTTTTTTACCTCTCCTATTTGACAACTTGCACTATCGGATACTATATATTGCTTTAACGGCTCGTATAATCCAGTGTTTTATTTTTATTTTACTTCTCAGTTTATTTCTTGTTTTTATGTATCGTGTCGTTTTGTATTACTATTATCACATTTATATATTTTGTTTATATGTTATATAATTATATGTTTATATATAATTATAACTTTCTTTATATAGGTATACCTATAACCAGTAATTCAATAAACTTTTAATCTATCTATCTATCTATCTAAATATTGAAATATATATATATATATACTATATATATAATATATATATATATAATATATATATATATATATATATAATATATTACTATTAAAGATTAAAATTAATATAAATATATGTTATTGTAATAGCAATATTTGTAATAATTATTTTTATACAATATATATATATATATATATACGTACTCTGTATAATTTTGCGAGTAGTAGGGAGTCATTATAAAATGTGTAGGAATAACTACTGCATTCCTTAAACTTGTATAATATATTCCGTCATCAATTAGTATCCACCTATCAAATTAAATTATATTTTTAATATTAGTTATATTAAAATATTAGATTGAATCTTATACATATTATTAGTTATGTTTAAACTTAAATAGCATTCATGATTATCCTATGTTTATATTTATAATTAATTAAACTTGAACAATTTATTTGTTCCTATAGTAATATCTAATATTTATATTATTTATTGCATATAATAATATATCAACTGGTTACATTGCTTTTAAAAAAAAATAAGTATTCGTAAATTAATATTAACATTCGTGTTTTCCCTATTACCTTATCTCAGTTCGCATATTTAAAACAGACAACTATTTTAACGATATTTAATTAAGAACCAGTGCTAGTTATTGATGAATATGCCGCGAGAAACAGATGTGTAAAATGTCTCACTAATATATTCCTCACAATTATTTCCAAATTGTTGTTAATATCGACAATGTAAAACTCAATAAAGATTATGATCATATATATATATATATATATATATATCGATACCAGATGACAAGTTTACTCTAGATAAAAAGACATTTAAGAATAGCAATATCACGAATAAACGCCGGAATGTCATATAAATTGGTAAAGGATTTTCTGATAAGGGAAACTACCAGCTAGACGATATCACTTATTCTTATATCGTATAAATAATGATGTGACTAAAGAGTCAATTAAATCATATATATTCAAATAAATGATCGGTTGAGAAAATAATTAGGTAAACTTTGTATAATTTTGCAAATACAATTTTTTTTCAAAGGAGAGAACCAGAGATTATCTCGTATTCTATACTCACAAAGAGGGAACTCTAAAAAAAAATAACACAAATTTTTAATAAATAAAATTACAAATAATAAAACGAAAAAAAATAAACTAAAATTTAAAAACACAGACAATAAAAATATAATTAAATTATTTTAAATTATTCTAAAGTGTAATACCGTATATATATATATATATATATATATGTTAATTGTGTATTATTTATTGTTTATATTATATTTATGTATTCTATAAGTGCATTTATTTCTTATATTGTAATCATTTATTTTATATTCAAATATATTTGTTATGTGGATTGGTAAGTTCCTATTAATATATTATGTATAATATTAAGATATACGTAATTAATTAAATCATATATATTTAAAATTTAAAATTTGTTATATAAAAAAATCAGTTTTATGTAATTTATATAAATTGTGTATACGATTAGGTATTTTATTAATTAATCTAATGTTATTTTGGTTGTTGTATAGATATTTTATTAAGATCACTCTTATAATTTATTCCACAGATTATCAGACAATACATATAGTAGGTACTATTAGATCATTATATAGTAGTAGGGTATTCAGGGCCGGCTTAAGCATACTCTGGGCCCCGGGCAAAAAAAACACATGGGCCCCATAATAATTTTTATAACATATTAATAGGGTCATTCTAGCAATAACTAATATATTTATAACTATTAAATTTATATATATATATAAATGATATAGGTTATATTATTATTCTATGCATTCTATGCCTAATACAATTATGTACAAATATTTAAAATCTTTAAATTTGGAGTTTTATAAATGTTAGTTTTTCATATATATTTACATGTTTCGTGTGAAGGATGTGCCCTTAAGATATGTATAATATATAGAGGGGGAACTCATTCACTCCATGGATGGACATATATATTAAGTTGCACCCTTACATTCATTGCAGTATAATATTGTATAAGATAATAAATAAATTAATTAGTAAAAAATAAAAATGATATAAGTATAATTAAATATTTATATTACTCGATTTCATCTCTAAAAAATGAGTAGTATGTATTAATTATAAATTTCATTAATTAGCTTTGATTATAAAGATAATGTATCCATACTTAAAAGTATTTATTATGTCAGAAAATGTCATAGAACATTATTTATAAGTTTAAGTTTCGAGAACCTTAAGCTATTATCTCTCAAGTTTAATTATTTGCCATTAAAATACAAGGTATATTCGGATGAAAATGTCCACATTTGTATATACATCTATCCCACCATATATTGTATATAATAATGTTTGGATAGTCCATTCCTTTGAGGTGTATATCAATACAGTATAATATATATTAAAAAAATTGTATATACCTACTTATAAATTAAGTTGTCAAATATTGGTAGAAAAGAGTTATTTTGAACTTGCATATGATGTATGATGTAAATTCAATATTTAATCAAGTGATATCATTATACTAATTCTTTTGTAATTTGTTTTTTTTTGTATACTCAAATAAAATCCTCATAATCATTTATTTTCTCGCCTATGTATTTAATAAGTATATACATATTTTTTATTACTGCTATTATTTTCTCAATTGAACCTAATTGCAATACTTTCATGATCGACTTTATTCTACAAAGTAATTAGCTTCACGTTTTTCATAATATTGAAGTATAAAATTCTTGCATTTTACTGAATAAATACATTGACTCTATTAATGTAATTTACGTAAAGTACATATATAATATCATATATATATCGTAGTTATATAACTTATGTAATAATAGGAAGTCCACAATATAATGCACTATAGTTATTATATTATAATAGCATTATAATGCTATAGATTGTGATGACCATATTATATTCGATAATTCTTTTAATACAAAATAGTATATCCTTTCTTTAATCTAGATGTTAAAATATTATATATTTAGGTTTGCTAAATAAACTATATTGATTTGGTATGAAACCAAAAATATTGCTTCAATTGTAGTTGATTCAACGGTATTTTGCCCAACTAGATTTAACAAAGGCGCAGCTCAGGGGGTCCGTATTGCCAATAGACTATGGTTTATTATTAAATAATGCATTTCATTTAATATTCCAGACATATTGCTGAAATTGTCATAATCTTGAGCTCTATAATCTTTTATATTTATATTATTATTAAAAAATAATCTAATAAATCATTGGCTAAATATTTACCAGTGTGATAATTAATCTCTAGGTAGGGATTAAATCCTATCCTTTTTCTCCAAATCTCATTTTTACATCAATAAATATTAAATAATCATACCTTACTTGGCTTTATATGATGACGATTGTTAACTGATCTATATGTGATATATCTTGAGTTGAGTCCACTGATATACTATATACTATATAATATTTTGAATTTTTATTTCTTCAATAATTTATATCTCACCTGTTCTCATTTTAATATCGTCATTGTGGGCGTGTATATGTAAATAGATATACGAGGGTGATGTCAATATAATAATTCATTTGTAAGTAGCCTACTAGTTAGCTAATTACAAAAAAAAATCCTTTAGTTTTATATATATAAATAATATCCTTTTCAATAAATATAAATATAATTTATATATGTAAATATTCTAGTAACATTTTTTTTTACATAATTTCATTAATAGGTAATTATTAAAAAAAAAACTATAAAGTAGAATACTCATATTTGAATTGAACTATATACATATATATATATATATATATATATAATTATATATATATATATATATATGTATACCTATATATATACACTACAAAATATAATAATATATACACTACAACAATTGTTCTTAAGAAACATATTTTTTTAATACGCCCGCGTAGATAGAGAAAATTTAATTATTTTGAGAAAAATAATTTTGAAAAGATATTTTATTAGTCTTAATTACTATTATACATCTATATAAAATACCGTTTTTTCGTAATTTATAATCAATATAATTCTTTAAATATGTCAGAAATTATAGTTAACATATATCTGAATCATTTTAATTTTATTAAAAAAACGTTAATATATATTTGTGTTCTCGATATAGTGGTTAATAATCCTTTAATACATTTATCTAGTATCATTAATCGCTTCCAGGTTTATCAATCAAATATTTATCAATTCGTTTCATACTATTTCATCTGATATTCTGATATCTGTGAGGTAGTATATGGTGTTCACTATTAGCATGTGCTCCAACCTATTCATTTACGTGTTACCATAATATCTTCATGTAAATTTTGAAATTTTTGTAAAATTCACTTTTCTCATATGTCTAAATAATTCATATTTAATTAATTTATTATATTATTTTTATTTGTTTAATTAAAATTAATAGTATATAAGAAAATAGAATGTATAAAAATACTGTTTATAAATATTTTTTTTTTAATAAATAGTAAAAAAATGTTTCTCAAATAATTTATGGGCCCCCCAAAATGTTGGGCCCCGGGCAATTGCCCGGTTTGCCCCCCCCCCTTGAGCCGGCCCTGAGGGTATTAGTATAAATTATAAAGGACATTTAAAAAAATAAATATATTAATTTAGTTATTTTTATTTTTAGTTCCATGATATATTTTTTGTACATTAATTTATTATCGATATGAATCCCTAAAATTTATATTTATTTACACATGCAATGGTTTAATAATTAATAATTAATACATTTATTTTAAAATAATGTTAATATTATAATTAACATTTCTTTATTTAATAATACATTTATTATTGTATGATGTACCCATAGAGATGAATGCTATCTAGATAATTAAACAAAATTAGAAAAAAAATAATCATAAATAAAAAGTTATTACAAAATATCCATTTTTCTCTATGGTTTACATGTAACGCCGGTGTCAGATTATTAATTTTGAAAATATTTGTATTTTAAAAAGTAAAAAATATATCAAAATTAAATATTTATTTTTTAAATTTAATTATAAATTATTTATCAACTCTATATCTAATCATAGATATTTTATTTATACTGAACATCGTCTTGTTAAACTGTTTTTTCATTGTGAATTTTTAAATACATCACATTTTTGTATAATTGGATTTTGATGCTAAACTAAAATTCAATTTTAGTAATATTTTACACAGAAAAAATATTGTAATGTTTGATACAATTATTCTAAAGTATTATAGCTATACGTGCGTTAGTTCCGCGTGGAAATATTGTTCTTGTTTAGACCATATTTTATCTACGCATTATAAATGATCGTAATAATTTTTTGAAATTAATTAATTAACTACATTTTGGTTAAATAATTTTAATTATATTTTTAAGTGTACCAATTATATTCTGTACTTGTATAATAAAATTAATGTTAATATAATTGTTTATACAAATTCGGTTGAGATTTCATCTATTATAGATTCTATCAGGTGTTAAATCCTAATGGTGTTAAATCGGTAAATCCTGATTGAATTTTCCTAGAACATATTTCTAATTAAAATATCCTTATTAGTATTACTTATTAATACTAATTTACGTCACTCATATTTTCTAAATAAACCCTAATGTTATCATATATTCTAGCAATTATTAAAAAAATAAAAGATCGAATGACTCTTCTAATTATAGATCTATATGTATATATATAATATTATTATTAAAATAATTGAAAAGGTGATATATATTCGATATTTTCTTTATTGATTATACTTGATAATCAATTTGGATTTAAAATAACATTGGTACCGAAATGTATGTTTTTACTCTTAAGAAATACTTAAAATATTACACTAATTATACCACTACCTTTGTAGCTTTGTTTTAGATGCATTTGAAGCTTTATACAAAATTAATCACACTATATTATTTCATAGATTAAAAGATAATACTGTTCCATCTTATATAATATATTTTTAAAATTATTTGTATATAAATTAGAAAATCTACATACAATGGGTGATAATCAGGCTTCGCTAGCTGAGTTCAAATGAAATTTGGTGAAAAGTGTGCAATTTTACGAACTGGCTGAGTGTATTCACACTTTTCAAGATACAAAGTAAAAGATAAGTTTCAGAGACAAGTTCTTTTCCATGCAACAAAATCTAACCTAGCCCCATCTAATGTCAAATGTACCTTCAATGACTACACTAACTCCTTTGAACTTCGTCATTTGACCAACTCCAAGATAGACTGGAATAAGAACCCAATTTATATATCAAATGACACATACAATACATGGTATACATCCTACAACGCATATAGATTAAATACCAATTCACTGAATTCATCAATCAGTAATTCTCAGTCATCACATCAATCTTCACAATGACATTCAACCACTCGACCTAATTATCTCAGAACAATCTCAATTCCTAGCACCTCAATAGATACCACACTATCAATTCTACCATTTATTCACAACACATCACAATCTCAGATTAATGCAGCCATCCTTAATGTTTCCTCCATACGAAATAAAGTTGATCACATACTTGACCTATTTAATGACCTTCATCTTGATCTTATTTGTCTCACAGAAACGTGGCTTAAGGATAATGATATTGCAATATCTGCATCCCTTAATATTAACAATCTAAGTTTTGCACAACTTAATAGACTCGGCCCCCATCTTGGTGGTGGTGTTGGCATCCTATATAAGACAAATATTAATCTAATAAACAGTACTGATCTCGCACTAGAAAACTCAGAATCATTTTCTTGTACATTTCACCCGGCTAATTCACGTCAATTCACCATCATAGTTATCTATCGTCCACCTCATAAGTCAATTCCTAAGTTTCTCCTTGAATTAGAACACCTCCTGACTACATCCACTGATCATACTATCATTCTCGGTGACCTAAACATCCCAATTAATCTTGACACTAATTATACCAGGCAATTCAATATATTAATAGACTCATTTAACTTTGTCCAACATATAACATCCCCAACTCACATAGCAGGCAATACACTTGACCTTATAATTTCCCATGCACATTCTAACCTCACCAATTCCCACTCAATAAAGAATCTATTTTCTGATCATCATTTAGTATTCTTCCATATTAGCTCACCAAGACCAACTCGACCCATTATAAATATTAAATATAGAAAATATAACAATATTGACACCAATACTTTCATCACTGAATTCTCTAAAAAATTTAATAACACACAATTTTCAAACTCAGTATCAAAATTAGAAATATCTCTATCAAGAACCCTTGACGAACTTGCCCCCATCAAATATAAATATATAACACAACGTCCAAATTGCAAATGGTTTAATTCTGAACTTTCATCATCAAAACGCAAATTACGACTATATGAAAATTATTGGAGAAAATCTAAATCTCTCAATAATTACAATATATTTATCAAACAACGTAGCCTATATAGAACCCTACTCAAGAAGTCTAAGAAATCATACTACAATAATCTATTAAAAGAAGCATCAACTAATTCTAAGAAACTTTTCTCCAATTCTAACCAGCTACTTGGTAGAATATCACTACGTGTTCTACCAAATGAACCCATAACAACGCTAATAGATACATTTGACCAATATTTCAATACTAAAGTCATGAATATAATTAAATCACTCCCTACACCATTCAATGAACCATATAATCTACCTCTATATTCCCTTTCCTCCTTCACATTACCATCAACTACTACCATTGAAAAACTCCTCAGTGCAGTAAATACATCTTCCGAACTAGATCCAATTCCTCATTCTATATTAAATAAGTACCACATTTATCTAGCATCTTATTACGAATAAATAATAGAAAACTCACTTACCTCAGGCATTTTTCCAATCTACATGAAAACAGCATATGTTACACCCATCATAAAAAAACCAAACCTTGACAAATCAATCCTCCCCAACTACCGACCAATCTCCAACTCATCAACGCTCTCCAAAACCCTAGAACGAGTTGTTGCTCGTCAATTAAATTCGTATCTCCATGAAAATCATATATTAAACCCATATCAGAGTGCCTATACCAAGCACAAAAGTACTGAAACTGCAATGATACATATCCTTAATCACATTCACCTATCTGCTGCATCACCACATGGTTCAGTGGTCATTCTCCTTGATTTATCAGCTGCCTTCGACACTCTTGACAATAATATCCTTATAAATCGACTAACTTCTATCGGAATCACTGGTACTGCACTTGATTGGTTCATCTCATACCTAACTGATCGTTTTTACCAAAAATTAGTATAAACTCACTAATCTCTAAACCTCGTAAAGTTACTCATGGAGTACCTCAAGGATCGGTCCTTGGTCCACTCCTATTCAATATCTACCTACTTCCCTTATTTAGAATTATTGTCAAATACCCCACTATAGACTACCACTCGTATGCTGATGATATACAGTTACACTGTAGATTGATAGACCCCAACAACGACATAAATGTACTTAACAACTGCATTACTGATATACATAACTGGCTCACCAACAACTCATTATCACTAAACTGTCTTAAAACTGAATCAATGCATATTAAAACATCTACCACCATATTCATTCCACCACAAATTACCATTAACAATCTGAGTATTTCTTATGCTAATAAAATAAAAAATCTTGGTATATTAATCGACCCAACACTACAATTCAACATCCAGACTAAATCACTATCACAGTCAATTAACTACATACTACACAACTTACGAACAATAAGACCCTTCATTAATTTTAATACTGCAAAACTCCTCGCTACATCCCTCACTCTCCCCCGCCTCGATTACTGTAATTCATGTCTCTATGCCTCCTCACAATCTATAATAAATAAACTCCAACGTCTTCAGAATTCAGCCATCAGATTCATATTCAACATAACTAAATATTCCAGACAACATATATCCCCTTTGAGAACCAAATTATATTGGCTGCCAATAAAATCCCGTATAATTTACAAAATCGCACTCACCATACATTTAGCTACACATCATAACACACCAGACTATCTTGCCAACTTACTAACTCCCAACACAACTATTTACGAACAAAGACACATAAACAAATTCAAATTAAAAACTCCAGTTCTATTACATTTAACATCTTCCCAACATAAATCTTTCTCCATCCATGCTCCAAAAATCTGGAATGATCTACCTCACCATATCCGATCAATTGACTCAACTGTAACATTCAAATCAAAGCTCAAAACATACCTTTTTGCCCAATAATATATTGAAAGCACGTCCGAAAACTTCAATAAAGAAGTTGATGGAAGTGCCTAAACCAATTAGGTAACAGGTAACAGGTAACAAGTGAAGAAGATTTTTATAAAATAATATTAAATCTTAATTTATACATAACATATTATTACTTTTTAGGATTAAATCAAGTTACAGATATTTACAAAACCAATTAAAATAAGATAAATAATTTATAATTTATTTATATATTATATATTAATTATTTTATCATAATGTTTTCATTGCAAAATGCCTTATAAATAAAAATCAGTTAATGCAGATCTATATTAATTTTTATTTATATGAAAAATACTAAAATAAGATTCCAAGATGAAGTACCTACACATACGGTAGCCAGTCCAGCAAAGATTAAAATATAAGTTCAACATTTTTGTATTGAGTTCTTATTTTATCCCATATATTTAATAATGTAGAATCGATATTAATGTTAGCTAAGAATTCATTGCTTTATTGAAAAGTTAGCACAACGAAAGGGTCTTATCTATATTTATAGTTATAAAAAAGTTATACAAAAAGTACATAACATACTAATTATAATATGATTATCTCTATCGTCGTTCTTTAATCCGTAGTTGATAATATGTTTGAGATTAAAAGAATAATCTCTTTTTGTCATTATTATATTTTAATGATTATTTATGGTTACATTATTAATAATTATAAAAACATGTATTGTAATTTATTTATTCTTAAAAATTAAATATGTTTGAAATACCCAATAGGTGGTTATTTATCGCATATTATTAATAACACATGATACATTATTTTGATTTACAGAAATAAAAATATTGGTATTGCGTGTAAAAGTAGAAAAATACAAATACTGGCTGCGTGAAAAAGTGTGCATTCGTGAAAATTGCACGCAACTAGCGATGCCTGGTGATAACACATCAGCTAGAGTCACAGTTGCAATGTATATGTATCATTATTGTATCCATCAAGGAGGAATTCTTTCACCTTTGCTATTTAATATTTATACCAATACTATGATTGTGAAATTAAATCAAATAAAGATAGGATATTGTTTAAATGGGAATGTAATTAATAATATCTACTATGCCGACGTTACAGCATTATGTTCACCATCACTGAAGAGTCTGATATTGTTAATAAGTTGTTGTGAAAAGAATGTAAACCATAATTTATAATATATAAAATTAATACATCTGTCATTGTTTATATATCATCTTTTATAGTTATCTATATACATAATCTAGTAAAGTTATACATAGGTAATACACTTTTAAATTTTGTAAAAGGTGTATAAATATATTGGACATTGAATATCAGAGGGCGTGTCTGATGATATTGATATATATATAGTAATATCAAACATCTATACAAACATAGCGAGTAATTTTAGCCATTGCTCTAAAGCTAATAAGATTATTCTGTTTAAATCATTTATTTTAAATTTCTACCATAATAGTATTTGGTTATAAAATAAAACCAACATGCGTATTTTAAATTAAGTAATATAATAACGGTTATCGTATAGTAATGCGTACAATTATATGCGTAAAATAGAGTATGATTGATGTTTTTATATGACAATTTAATAATTTAATAATTAAATTACGTAATCTTATAATTCACTTTATCAACGAATACGCATTTCTCGTAAATCGTTAATTGTTCAACTTAATTATTATAATATTATGTGTTCATCGACACTATTTAACTTATATTATACATCTTTATTTAGATAATAATACTATAAATAATACTATAGATTTAATTTGCATATCATATTTATTGTTCGTTTTAATTATATGTATACACCATGTACCTCTGATATTCATGTATGATTCATATTAAATTAATTAATAAAAAAGATATATATATATATATATATATATATATATAGAAATAATCACATGTCACAACAATTCTAGGATAAAAATCGAGTCAATAATATATACGATCATATTAAATTAAAACCTTTATTACTATAACAATTATATACAATTCATCACATATCGGTGCTATAGATATACCTAGCTTATACTATAAAAGTATTATATTTGTTATCGTTAATACTAAGTATTAAGTTGTTCAGTTATTATTATTATCATTATTATTTCCATTAATATCGATTAATTTATTAATAGATTTTATAGACCCATTAAATACAAATATATATGATTATTATAATATTTTAATAAACGAAATGTATTAAATTAATACTGTTAATAATATCTAAATTGTGTATAGTGTATAATTATATAACCTCTCAGAATCAATAAGTTTCTGATAATCTCGTAACTTTAATATGTATCCAAATTTTCTTAAAGCCAAATAATTTCCAAAAAAGTCATCTATTTTTATGTTCAACTATATTTATTTGGATGATAAATGAATTAATATAAATTAGAATATATATATATATATATAATATTGTATTTTAATATAATTGATAATTTAAATTTATTATTGAATATTTATCTAACATATTCATAAAATATATCAATTTGTTCTGTATCGAATATGAATGAAGGGTCTCCGATATGATCGACTATGTTTTCCATCTATAAATATAATAGTTATATATATTAAAGTTATACATCGTAACAGTATGTAAAGCGATATTTCCGGGTTCGATCCCATGTGATATATGCAGATATATGTAGTGTTATTGTATCCGCCTACTATAATCGTATAGCGTGACTAAGCCACGCCCACTAATATCTGAAAAGATATATATATAACTTACTTAATTATTCATCTATTATAAGCACCTTATATAAACATATATATTAAACATATACCGTTACACTTTACTACAAGACGAGGAACCTCCGGATTAGGTTAGTCACGTATATATGTATAGTAGGCAATACGAATCTCTATAATACTACTAGAGAAGAAATAAATTAAGTCCAAATAGCTAATTTCCTATATGCAATAGGAGAAGATGCAGTCGATATATATATATATATATAATTCATTTGATATTGAGAATACAAAAGATGAAAACAATAAAGATAAAGAAATAAAACTAGAAATTATAATAAAAAGATTCGATAACTATTTCATACCTAAATAGAATACAACGTATGAAAGGTATTGTTTCTTTAAAAGACAACAACTAATAGATGAAAGTATTGAAAGTTACTACAGTTGTTTTTCTTGCTAAATTATGTTCTTTCAAATACACGAAGGAGTCCCTTATTAGGGATAAAATAATAATCGGTATGAATGATGAAACACTCTGACAGGGGTTTTTACAAGAATCTTTCAGTAAATAAATAACGGCATAACATATTGTCGAATCATATAAGATGAAACAGATATACGAGAAAAGAATGAAGAAATTACTAGAAAACAGAATATAGAATACGTGAAGTCTGATTTCAAGAAGAAAGATTATACGAAAGAATACAAGAAAAGAGATTGCGAATATAAAAAAACTAGCCGAAAGAAAGACTTGTGGTAAATGTGAGAAGACACATGCATTTAGAAACTGTCCAGCTTATAAGTCGAAATGCCATAAATGCAACAAAGAGGAACATTGGGCAAAGTTATGTAGAAAACCAAGTGAACGAGAACATACAAATACTTATGAAAATTACGAAGTTAACATTCTAGATATAAATAGGTCAACAGGGAATTATAAGTTCCTCGGTGAAATAAATGTACCTGAGAATAAATTATGGACGAAATTGATAAAAATCAAAGCACCAGGATTTAACCAAACATGTGAATTTAAAATCCACACGGGAGCAAGTGCAACTATTCTCCCTTATATCAACAAGTTACCCCAACTTATAAAAAGTAATATATAATTGAGAGGACCAGGAATGGTACCCTTGGAAACAGTTGGAATGTAGACGGTCGAAATGAAGGAAGTACAATAAGAGAAAATATCGTCGTATTAAAGAAATAACAAATTGGTCTATTATCGAGAAATATGTCCATTAAATTAGGACTAATAAAACTAATAGTCGAAGTTCACCCACACAAAGAATTATTTGAAGGACTTGAAAAATTAAAACTGTACCAATACATTTACGAGCGCCAGTTAAGGACGAAATTGATAAGATATACACTTAGGGGTAATAGAAGAAGCTATTTACCCAACAGGTGTTGTCCTATGGTAATGGCTATGAAGTCTCAGGGAAGGATTATAAATGAAGTGATATGAAGAAATTAAATGAAGCTGTAAAGCGTGAGCTGTACCTTATGGCCACTGTAGAAGTAAGCCTGGCCAAGATACATGGACAAATTGTCAGTAAACTCGATGCTAACTCAGGATTTTGGCAGATTCCACTGGAAGAAGAATCTCAACAATTAACTGCCTTCCTAACACCATGGGGAAGATATATATATGAAATTACCATTCAGAAATATTCTGCAGAGAAATGGATAAAATACTGAACAATTGTAAAGGTGTCGTCATACACATGGACGATGTACTAATAATGAATAATGACATAGAAGAAAATGACAATAATTTAAATGAAGTACTCAACCCAATAGAAGAAGCTAGAATGATACTAAATAAAGATAAATGTAAATTTAGAAAATAAGAAGTAGATTTCTTAGGCTATAATATAGGAAAGAATGGCATTAAAGCGGTAGAGAAGATACAAGGTTTAAGAGATTTTCCGAGACCAACTATCGTCAAATGCGTACGAAGCTTTCTTGGCTTGATAAATCAATACGCTAGATTCAGTTCTTAAATATCGGAGACAAGCCATTCCATTAGAGAGATAATTAAGAAAAACCTAGTTTTTATATTGGAAGAAGCACAAGAAAACAGCTTTAGAAAACTGAAAGATATTTTTGAGAAATCGACAATATTAGAATTTTTGACATAAAGAAAAAGTGTATCATTACAACAGATTCATCAAACCAAGTTATAGGTTCTATACTCTCACAAATAGATGAAAAAGGAAATAGACGAATGATTGTAGCGGCGAGCCAATATTTCACTGAAACAGAAAATAACTATGCATTAATTGAAAAGGAAGCCATATGAGTTGTTTGGGGACTAGAAAAATGTAACTATTACGTAAACGAAGTAACAATGACCATAGAAACAGATCATAAACCATTGATATCTCTTTGGAAAGAAGGAAGTCGACAAAATACCGATTAGAATACAAAGGTATAGATTAAGACTCATGAGATATGTAATTGACATGAAATATATACAAGGAAAAACAAATATTGGAACGGACGCTCTTTCAAGATACCCAGCACAACGAGAAACTTCAAATATCCTAGAGATAGAAGTTAATGAATTAGTAAAGAATACATTTCAACAAGGGAGTTAAATTAAATTAAATGAATCTTACAACACGCACACAAATAATTAAAAAAAATATAAATCTAATTAATTACGAGACACCTATTGCATTTTCTGGTACTAGCGTCCACTACCCAGGACTTAAGTCAATTACCTTATTTTAATGTTTTTTTAATGCCGTATTAATTGTTTATATTATTAGGAAAAACATTTTATATATAAAAGTGAATTCACAGTATTCTAGAACTATATGATTTCTAATTCAGTATTTATCGATATATTAGAAATATTCTGAGGTATATAAATTATCGGCCACTACTCCGTTCACTCCTCTACTTATATATATATATATATATAATCAATAAATCTCACATACAGCAACTGAAAAAGAAACCGGATATAAACGACATATCGAAATCAGCGGTCTCTCAAGAGAGTTAAAAGACATATGTTCACAATGAATAAGCGCTAAAATAATGATGTTACAAAGCAATTATAATGAAGAGTTAAAAATAACTATAGAGAATTAAATAAAAGAGTAAAAGTAGAAGTTAAAAAAAAAGCCAAACGACTGACTTCGGAAACTATGTATTCATGTGGAAAACAAAGGGTGCCTCATAAATAGTATTATGGTTAATATATATATATATATATATATATATATATATATGTATTTGTATAAATAATATTGACATATCTAATCGTATATAATACACAAATAAAACCTTATCAATTGCATGACTGGCTGATACCTCGTCTAACCAATGTGATGACCTGATTTTATCTAAAAATATAGATTTTATTTTTACAAACATTTCTTTTACCTAGTTTATATAATTCAATTTATTAATTATAAATATACATTACTGACATACTTCGATTAATATATCACCTTAATTATATCATTATGTGTCTCAGAAGTTGGATACAATGAATCGAATGCATAACCCATCATCGGTAATGCTGATTCGATGCAATACCACGCCAAGCTTGATTTACCTGTGATATCGTTTTAAATAAAGCCATATTGTATTAACGCAAATCTAAATATATATATATATATATATATATATATAATTATATTAAATGTTAATTTAAGATATACTATAAATGTTAATCTCAAAATAATTACATTAATATATGTAATATAAAACACAAGTATATTTAATTTATTATATATTAATTTACGATATATTAATTTAAATATATTAAAATAATTATATCACGAGCACTACATATTATTTGTATGCTATATATAGCGTAGAGTACAAATAATTAGTAATTGATGGTGTATACTTGCAAATAAGAATACTATTTAAAACACATCATTAATAAATATAATTTAGTTTAAACATACAACATCCTTATTAATAACTTTCATTATAGTTATTTTTATATAAAGAACATATATCCTGTAACGTAAATTGAATTATTTATAAGCATAGACATTAGAGTGAGGTAGACAGTGATTCGATATCTCAAAAGCGTAACAATTTGAAAACCACTGACGCCATTACAGAAAACCACATTTACAATATTCAAATAATTATATTATTTTTATATTTTTTCGAATACAATTATCTGTTGTTGTGTAATTAATTGTCATAACTCTCATAAAAATAAACCTAAATAAATTGCCTTTTACAAGTAAATTAATTATATTATGATAATATAATATTTTCTTATATTATTATTATAAATATGCTAATAAATAATCCTATATGGTAAATAATATTATATTAGTATAATAATTATATAAAATGTATACGCGATTTCACGATCTTTTTAGTAGTTCCTCTATTGGTTTTAAATGGTGAATTCGACTCACGCCATTCTATTTTAAAGTTATGCCGCTATAAATATGATAACTCTATAAAGTAGAATAATTATACTAGAATACTAGAATATTCAAATATATAGAAGAATATTTTTTTAAATATAATTTTTATATTTTATCGCGTCATTATAATAATCGTGAATGCTCATCTTGGCCGCCGATATATATCATAGTAAAAGTTGGGCGTGCTTATTAATATTGTGTGTGTTAGTTAAAATAATTATTTCACTGGTTTGGTTTGGTGTATCCATAATAATGGCGTTCAAAATCCAAGAAACGCTCATAAAATGATCATACCATTTTATATATTTAAAATTTGTGTATTTGACTGTCAACCATTTACAGTAATATAACAATAATTATTTACATTGTAGATATATGCATTTATTTATAATTTAAAATAAATGTCTAGAATATATATATATATATATATATATATATATATATATATATATATATATACACATGTGTATATATATATACACATAATATATATGTTGCGTATAAATATATATATATATATTTATATATTAACGATAGATAATTAGACAGGGCACCATATATTGGTGTTTATTAATATAATTATTCAAATTAAAGTTGTTGGTTACAACAAATTTATTGTCGTAATAGTTCTCGATATATTTCCCAAAAAGTAGGGTATCGGGTATCGAACGAGTTTATCCATTTGTAAATAAAGATTATATGCTTGTATACAAATATTTATGTATACCTATATGTTATGCCCTACTTCTTTTATTATATAAATAATATAGACGAGACCATACAAGTTCCAGATATCTTTATTCAAGTTATATTCTACAAATATGTTAGATAATTCCTCGACGCGGTCGCTTCGATTTCGAGTGATAAAAAGCCTAGAACACAATCGGTCTCGCTATGCCCACGATATCTTTAGGGTCGTGAATATACAATTACGCATGAATTCTACTTAGTATACGGAAGTAATTAAGACTTTCAGAGGCAATCATGTTACACGTGTTTCGGGTAATATTTCTTAGAAGTCGATGTCTGTCATCGTATTTGCTGGTTCCAGGTATTGCACTGTTGTCGCTGTTCATTGTTTCTCTTATCTCCATCATTATATAACATAAATCGACGAATTCTCCGCACCATACTCAATATAATATGTGTCTATATACGATTCATACCCACAATTATACCCCAAAAGAAGACGTTTGATGCATATGAGGCTAGGCTATATCCAAAAGAGACACTTAATGTGTATGGGCTAGCTAGGCTATATCCAAAAGAAGACGTTTGATGCGTATGAGGCTGGATAGACTATAACCAAAATCAACGTTTGATGAGTATGAGGCTATATCCAAAAGAAAGACTTAATGCATATGGGGATAACTAGGCTATATCCATAAGAGACACTTGATGCGTATGGGGCTAGCTAGCTATATCCATAAGATACACTTAATGCGTATGGGGCTAACTAGGCCATATCCAAAAGTGAAGCTTGAAGCGTATGAGGCTGGATAGACTATAACCAAAAGCGATACTGAACTTAATAAACTATAAAAACGACATTCGCTTATATCGTCTCCTTCCTTGACTTCAAAGTCCTCCATCGTATATTATATATATATATATATATATATATATATATCATATTACAATATAATTATTAATCTTATATTAAAATATTATTAATATATTTAAATATATTTAAAATATTTTAACAATATTTATTTACAATAATTACATTACTATATTAAATTAATTATTAAATAATTTATTTATTACATTTTTAATAATATTCTATATGTTTTACCTAACAATTACTTATAAAACTAATACAAATTATTTATTCATATGACATAAAAAATACTTAAAATTATTAAGATAACAATTATTTGAAAAATTAAAATAATAAATAACCACCACAAAATTTACTATTTTGATTAATTTAATATAATATTTATAATTTTTATTAATAAAATATATTTAAACGAATAATGTGTGCACAATTCATCGTAAAATATTAATTAATAAATGATCTGCAAAATATTTGTTTTTAATAACAAATAACTACATATATATATGTATGGACTAATTTTATTTATATAATTTTATATTGTTTTATATATAACTTTTTTATTTTAATACTGATTAAAAAATGAAAATATGAAACTCATATTACTTTTTAATTCTCTTTCCAATGGTGGTAATTATTTTATTCTGGCATCAATAAAAAAACTCATTATTATACTTTGAACATATCAATCGGCGAAATGTAGTCTTATAGATTTACTATTTCGACCGAAAGATGGAATAATAGTATAATAATTTAATATATTATGTGATATAAAAATCAATAATAGTGTTATTAACTATATTTATATAAAATATATAATATATTAGTAGTTAAGGAGTAGGAAAATTATAACATAACTTTAAAATATACTAATATATTAAATATTATTTTGTGGTTTTCTGTAATGACGAATGCTTCTACATGACTGTTACGCTAAAATAGGTCACGTGACGCGTCGAATAGTAATCTACCTCACTCAATATCTATGTTTATAAGTGACTCGAATTCACATCTATTAAACAATACAATGACAAACTAACATATATAAATGCAATAATAATAATACTAATAATAATAACAGATGTATATATAAGTACCAAATGATATAATTTATCATTATCTAAGGGAAGGTACCACATTGTTACTGTCAATACATAACTTATCGAACTTACAATTATTATACAATAATTCAAAATAATATAATTTTAATCTATCAGTTCTATATATATTTTGAATAATTTAAATAATCACATCATCCTTGTACTTATTTTACAGTAAAAAATATGTGATTTTATTATTATAAATTACTTACAAATCACATTTAAAGCGTATTTAATAAAATAAATCACGTTTAATATATATATATTTAAAATATAGCAAGATTAAGTAATACACTGTATTAAATAATTCATTGTATAAGTATTATATAATACAATAGGTATAACCTCGAGTTAAATAATCAGAAGCAACTGGCCTTCCACTGTCTATATTGTTTATGATTTCAAAACATTTGTAAGTTATATAATTAAATATAATCCTATGAAATAATTATTAATAGGTATTATATATAGACTATATATAATATATATATTATATATATATATAATATAATATATACTAATATATATATATATATTTATATATATGTATATATATATATATATATATATATATATATATATATATATATATATATATGGTTATAAGTGGACATTAGGGACATTAGAGGGACATTAGGGACATATATGGTTATAAGTGAAAACTTCATCTAAGTTCCTGGATGGGATGAAAGGACTCCTCCAAATAAAAATAAATAAATAAAAATAAATATATAATATAGTAATGTAAATAATAAACAATTGCGGGAATTGAATAATATACATAGACATTCCTGGATATTATAATTTATTTATAATTACAATTAATATAATTACTGTAATGTGTCTATTATAATAGATACGGAATGACTTCCAATACATAACAAATAAAGAGGAAACTGTATACATAAAGTTACATATTTATATGAGAAATAAGATTAAATAATAGTTAAAACATATGTATAACATATATAATCCCAAGCAACCAGAAACTGGTTGCCTAAACGTAATATTATAGGTAACATATTATGTTCCAGTAGGTGGTAAAATTATAGGTAGTTTGTGAGCAAATAAACTGTTTCCTTTTACATATAAAAAATCAATATTAGAACGTATATTTTTACCCATAAATAAACATCTAGTGTTCCTTATATTTGTACCCATAAAATATACACACAGTAAAAAATGAATTATATATAAATATATGTGAAAAATAATGGTATATTTAAAAAAAAGAAACGTTAAATAATTCATTCATTTATTACAGAAATAATACACAACATACGGATATGATATATATATATATATAACACGTGCATAATATATATATATATATATATATATATAATAATAAACTGAGAATGTAGAGGTATATTTGTAATGATAATAATATAAGTATGTATATATATATATGATCATATATGATTATAATCTACATATATAATATAGATTATGCGTATATAGAAGTTTCTGTTCATTATAGATCAGTGTATAATGCCATATATATACGAAGTTCAAGAAGACGATATCGGATCCTATATATATCTTTTACATATTAATGGAGATATTCACCTATCCAAGCAGGAAGATAACTACTGATGATCTTATTTATCCTGAAATTATAAATTGTATATTAATATAAATCAATTCTCATGATACAATCATATTTATATGTGTATACTAACTTATAATCTTGCATCTTAACTATTCAATTGGTTAGATTAGAAGCTGGCTTACAAGTATAGATGCATGGAATTCACGAATACGATACCGGAGGCAATCCCGGATAACATACGGAAGACGTCTAGGGCGATAACGGAGATGATCTTTAATATATTCATGAATATATTCATCTAGCCTAGCAGGAAGAAAACTACTGATTATCTTATTTATCCTGCAATTATAAATTGTATATTAATACATCAATTATCATGACACAATAATATTTATATGTGTATAATAACTTCTAATCTTGCATCTTGACTTTTAAATTTGTTGGTAATATATAATTAAAAATTAATAATATAAAATATTTAATAAATAATTATTAATTAATATATTAGAATTGAATAATTAATAATCATTAAAATAATAAATAATTATTAATATATAATTACTTATTATTAATATATAATCAATTATTATTAATTAATAATAATTATTGATAAATAAATATTAACATAATATATAATTAATAATTATTAATATATAATTAATTGAGATTAATTAATAATTAATTGTTATTAATTACTAATAATTATTGTTAATAATTATTAATTAGTAAATTAAAATTTAATAATTAATAATTATTGAAATAATATATAATTAATAATTAATAATTGTACAGCACTAATGTATAAATACATATATACATATAATATATATATATATATATATATATATATAAATATATATATAATCATATTATTAATAGTTGTGTTTTATCTAATTATAACTTATATTATATATATTCCCATATAATAATATTTATATTATATATGTATTATATTTATATACATATTATAATACTGTAATATTGATATATATAATAAGAGATATTTTTATAAAATATAATATTGTATACAATTATTATAACTATACAAGTGGTAATTTGTAATAACTATTTATATGCACTTTCAATATAACTAATATTATGGATGTACTAAAACCCAGTTGTAAACCAATTGTAATCCAGTTGTAATTTTTATTTAAAATATTTATTTGTATATAATATACTTAAATTAATATTTTGATACTATATATATATAATATATTACATGTTATAATCAATAAGTGATAATAATGTTCACAATAATAATGTATTTATTGTAAAATTCTAGGTTTTAAAGATTGTTATTAAAATTTGTTTGCCCAGTTGTAAACCGTTGTAATTTTATAACAATGCATAATACATATTTACACATGTTAAACATAATGCGACACTTTGATAATATATAGTATAATATATTATAATATTAATATGATTATTTCATAAATTTATGCCTTATATTAAAATATTATATTTTAATATATTTTTGTAAATATTTTTACAAAATTGATTAAAATTGGAATTTGTTGGATATTATTAATATAGTTATAATTCATAATTATATATATATATACGATTTGATATGCCCAGTTATAATATACATGTATTACTACTAGTATATGTGTATTATAACTGGCTATATTATTACTTATTAAATTACTACTGCAGTACAACTATTTATTTTGAATGTATTTATTATAACTGGTATATGTATGCAAAGTGTTTATTTGACCTATAAAATATAAAAAATAGGAACATATATTGAATACATATAATAATTATATCCAAAGTGTTTATTTGACCTATAATATATACAACATTGGAACGTTGCTATATATTTTACGTTGACGGTCAACGTTTTTGGTTGCTTGGGATATAGAGTTATATAGGTGCAATATAAATTCCGAAGAAAATGTTGGTAAATTAGAATTTTATAATAATAAACACGCAAATATTGAAATATAGACACAGGGGAATAACTGAAGTTATACACATATATAGTAGATGATAGATTAAAGGGTGCTTATGGGTATATAATCAAATGGGTTATCTGATTAGGTTTAAGAAAAAGTTACATGTGATATCACATAGTTTAAAATGGATGAACCCAATCCAAGTTGATCTCAGTTTAAAAATTAAGTTGTATTTAAATTGGATACATGAATCCAATTTTTAACTAATTTAAAATGGATGAGCTAATTCAAAGTTGATATGAGTTTAAAAAAATAATTAGGATTCAACTGGGATATAATGAACCAAGTTACAACTAGTTAAATATGGATCAGATACAAATCCAATTTAATCTTAGTATTACAAAAAATAATGTGGATTAAACCGGGATATACTGATCCAAGTTACAATTAGTTAAATATCGATGGGTTAAATACAAGTTGACACTATCTAGATCCAAGTTTGGATCTGTTCCCCCCAGTTTTCCAGTTATATTCGAGTTAAACACTAGTATTGAATTCTGGAATGATAATTAAGGAGTAGAACTTAGGCTATGGTAATAGATTAGTCATTACATTCCATTACTCTCAGGTTGGTATTAATTAGTTATTTAAAGTCCCCATATAAGTTTGCGCATTTATGGAAGATATATTCATTTCAGTCTATTATTTATATATATATATATATTAATGAATACGAATACATTATATTTAAATCATTATGATATTATAACTTAAAGAAATAGAAAGAAATAAAATATAATATTAGTAACAAATAATAAATAAATCGTATTACTCATTATAACTCAGGGCTATTATTTACACGGTAAATAAAATCATTGCAGACTGGCATATACAACTACATGTTCATTGTATCGTTGAAGTATTTCAAAATGTACATTGATTTATCTACGTAGATGTAATAAGTAATATATTATAATCAATACACTTTTTTTCTCGAGTGGTCTTCAGCATATTGATTATGTAATCATATAGTTGTTTATAATAACCAACGTTAAATATTCATCTTTAGATATAGATTTATCAACCAAAAAGTGATACAAATACATAGTAGATGGTAATTTAAAGGGTACTTCTGGGTATATAATCAAATGGTTTATCTGATTAGTTTTAAGCAAAGGTTACATGTGATATTAAATAGTTTAAAATAGATGATCCCAATCCAAGTTGATCAAGTTTAAAATATTAAGTTGTATTTAAATTGGATACATGAATCAAATTTTTAACAAATTTAAAATGGATGAGCTAAATCCAAGTTGATAAGAGTTTAAAAAAATAATATTGATTAAACTGGGATATAATGATCCAAGTTGCAATTAGTTAATTTTAGATTAGTTAAATATAAATTTACACCATTTAGATCCAAGTTTGGAATAGTTTTCCCCAGTTTTCCAGTTAGATACGAGTTAAACACTAGTATTGAATAATGGGGTGATAATTAAGGCATAATACTTAGGCTATTGTTAATAGATTAGTAACGAAATTCTTGTAAGTTTGGTATTAATTAGTTATTTTTAATCCACATAAAGTGGTAAATATTTTGTTCAGGAGTGAAATTGATGTAATAATGTAGTTAAAATATACAAGTTTGCGCGTATCAGCGTATATGTATATATTCATTATAAATATGACTGCCTAAATCATATTATGCAGACCTGTAGATTTAATTATAATAACATTATTCACAGGCATAATTATGTTAACGCTCTTTTAATCACTCTACTTAATAAGTACAAATTTACAACTATACTGGAACAACACATACGAACACAACTTGGCTTACGCAAACCTGACTTACTGGCTTACCGAAATGACATTGTTTATATTATAGATACGCAAATCTCAACTGATACAATAGATACCGATACTAATTACCGACACAAAACTGACTACTATAACAAACCTGAAATATTCTCCTACGCAAAACAACTTACCTGTGCAAAGCAGGCTAAACTAAGTGCCTCTTGTTGGAACTGGCGTGGTATACCCTCATCCCTAACGTCTAAATACCTATATTCGTTAGGCCTGAGGAAGCATGATATTACGCTACTCAGTATTCGTGTCATGACAGGCAGTCTAAATATTTTTTGCAAATACTGCTGCAATGGATTATTGTAAAATCCTTAATTACATGGCCTCTCCCTTGCCTACTTCGTCATATTTGTATTAATATGTTTTCGCTAATAAATGGGATAATTGGCTCTGGTTATTAACTAACCATTGTCCGAAAAAAAAAATATATATATATATATATTAGCAAGATATATTTTTATAAACTATTTATATAGAGATACAATTTAATATATGAGAGCATTTTTTACTTGAAATATAAATAAATATCATTTATATAAATATGATTAAAATATATAAATCATTGAAATATAATTAAATTTTACAATTGAAAATATTAATATAGAATAGATGAAAAAAGTAAAAATTGCACATATAACGAGCGGACCACCTGTCCTTGATATTAGTAGTGAACACTTACTTGTCATCATATACATATTATTTTAAAACATCTTATTTTACATTTAAAGTATATAGTTTTATAAAAGTATATACTAATTTACATTATAAATAACTCTGATTTGTCAACTAATTTATGCAATAATATAACCTATGAATTAAACAATGTCGCCAAGTGTTATATATTTTCTTATAACAATCTATGATATATGGGAAAGTAACCTAATACGGACACTTTAACAATAAATGGTCTTAACATTTTATGACTCATTATTTTTATATAAAAATTACAATATATTAATATCATATGATTATAGATATTATTGTAATTTTAAAATTGTATTTAATCTTTTAATTCCATAGGAAACGGGTGTGTCTGTATTCGGTCATGGGTACCGAATACGGATACCCTGTGTTATAATACGAATACCCTATATATCACTATATAAACTATATATTATTGATGAACCAATTAGACAAATTACAATTAAATTATCTATAATTAATTTTAATAACAATTTATTCTAATTTAATTAGTTAATAATTTAGTTATTTTTTATTATTTATAATTAATAATACAAAATTATAGATTTAGATTTATTTGTGGTATTAATATTATAACGCATTCGATTTTTATGAAAATCAGAATAGTTCATACGCTACGCGCAAAAAAGGTTATAAGGTGTCCGTATTAAGACATCTAGAGTATCCGTACTATGTACTTATATGACAACTAGATATATGCTTATAACTTAATGAATATTTGATAAAAAGTATAGAAAATATATATATATATAATTTTAGAATGCTTTATTTTTTAATAATATAATGTTATATTGTATATCGATACATTTGTATATTCTTAAGAAGGTTTTAAGTTGAAATTTTTTTCATAAATTTAAAAACGTAATAAAAAAATCAGTTTATTGGATATATCAGCAATATTTTGAATAATTAAATAATAAAAAATACTTTTTTAGACTATTTATTTAATTATGAATATTATATTCATTTTTTTGAGGATTTATGGTTTCTGAGATACCGAGAATGTCCGTATTCGGTTACTTTCCCTTCGTATGGTTTACAAGTAATGATTTACAAGATGGAATATAAAGTATGGTATACACGTAGTGAAAAACTATAACTATATCGAAAATACGAAGTCTTATTAATCGAGCATTATGATATAATGTAAATTATTTATTATTCGTGAATATTATTTGATGAATTTTACGATAATTGTGAAGGAATTTGTATACAGGAAATCAATAATAAATTAAGATTAAAAAAGTATGCCTATACCGATATACCACTAGATCATAATATGATAATAATCTAAAATAAACTTTGTTTACACGCTTTCATTACACTTCTAATGGTATTGTTATTACTAGCATTTTGATTCTGTTGAGTTTCCATGTTGTCCGTGTGTACAGGCCACATCATTGTATTCAAATCTAACTAATATATAGAGAGGTAATGTTATATATTTATATATATATATATATATATATATATATATATATATTGTATACAAGAATATGAACTATTTATAAATATATATCGATGAATTCGTTTATCAAGCCATACAATGAATAATCTACGTATTTGAGACCATTCTTCTAGTTCCTCATACCAATACTTACGTACCTGGTTAATTTAACAAACGATTATCGTATTATACTTACTATACTTCTGTCCATACTATCTATTATTTATTCCACAATATACTTTTCGAATTGTCCCTCATATATTTCTGCTCCTCTTGTATAAACATATTAAATTACATTTCTTAGAAATCATGTTTCTGATCATCTCAATAGTTTCTTAATCATTTTGAATAAATATAAAATAAAAAATATTTTGTAGACTATTTATATAATTATGAATATTTTATTAAATACATTTTTTTTTCTAGGATTTATGGTTTCTGAGATACCGATAGTGTCTGTATTCGAGCACTGTCCGTGTTAGGTTACTTTATCCTACCAATTTTCATTATTTTTATTTATGTATATACGATATTGAGAAATCATTTATAATTTATTTTTACGCATGAGTTTATGGGTCTACATGATTTTATTTTTAGTGCATAATAAATTGTGTATCATATATATATATATATATATATATATATATATATGTTTATTATTATGAAAAATAATACCATCAGTGTATGTTTATTTTCGAGTTGGTCATTTACATTTACATCCATATCGAAAAATACATCCATTCCATCTGAATTAACTTTTGCCAAGGTATCATATTTCAAATACATGTGTATATGATATTATATAGAAGAACTTCTTAACACGGTAAGGTCAAGTATAAAGTGAGATATGGAGAATATATGTTATTTTATCTAGTATATATATATATATACACATAAACTTGAAAATTCCAATTTTCTAATGATTTGTCATCATACAAATTCCATTCTCCAAGTGTCTTTAAATAATCTAAAATTGTATTAAGATATTGAATATAATGTTGCTTGATAATTTCTCAAGCAAATTAATATTCAAACGTATAATATATTATTATTTATAACTATATAATACCTTATATTAATAAACAAAGAATAATACTACATTTATCTTTTTTAAAGTTTCCGAAAAAAGTAACTACAAATAGTCGAAAACAGAAGATATTAACTAATTAATCAATTTAAATTATCAAATACCTCTAATATTAATTATAAATATCAGGCATAATGGTTAATTTAGTACATATACTATATTATAATATTAAATATTTAAGATAAATTATTTCTGAAAATATTTTACGTGAAATAAATTAAAAATATAAAAAATGATACAGGTAATTAATGAAAAGTAGTATACAATTGAAAAATTAACTATTTGTTTGTATTATTGGTAGTAATTTTGATATATGTTATTAATTAATATATAATTAATACTATTCACGATTTAGATATATATACACAATATTTGTAATATATATATTAAATTACAGATTTATAATTCAACTTTGCGTATTACACATTTAAGAAGTTACGAATTAATTTTCCAAATATGTGAATATTCTAATTTGTCAACAAAATGTATTTATTTTATTATACTTATTATATAATTATAGATTATTTTCATTAATTATTACAGTAACTGAAATACAAACCGTTTTATAGATTATAATGATTCTTAATATGTTTCTTAATTATTTATTTAATACAATAACGTATATATATATATAGTCATATATTTTTATTGTTATTGTTATTTTTATTTGGTCCTTTCATCCCATCCAGGAACTTAGATGAAGTTTTCACTTATAACCATATATGGCTCTAATGTCCCTCGAAGCCGCTCTCGTGTTAAGGCATCCATGGTTTTAACGAGAGCCGATCATTTAGTTATACACAATTATATAAGATCACTTCTAAATAATATTTTAAGACCCATTTTATAAAATTAATTAATGGTCCGGACGAGGGTCGAACCCGTGTCCTACTGATTGTGTGTCTGACGCCTTAGCCACTGAGCCACACAGGCATTTATATATATATATATTGAATATGATTTAATTATCAAAAATTCAATTACTTATTTTATATTTTTAAATAAATTAAATAAACAAATTCTATATAAGTAGTAGTATTATTGATTCATCTAATTTAATTCATTCATACTCTAGAGAGTTAGTAGCATACTTTAGTTTATGAAACATATATCGGAGACAGAAGCCTGATTTAATAAGTGCACGCAGTATTCTGACATTGAATATATTATTTATTCATTTATTTATTATGCTATTATTATATTTTTACATTTATTATTTATTTTGTATTGTTCGCGTATACGCTAATATATATACCTATATATATTTTAATTATTTACGTCTTGTTTATTATAGTACTCTTGTCTTATATGTATGTAACGCTATTCATACATGTACATATGACCGTTAATTCCAAAATCTTACGGTTTTCTAAGATGGAATTATATTATATACCAATAAAATCCTTTTGAACTAATATATTTAGACATGTAGCCGATAAAGGCCATTCGGGCATGCCACTTCACTATGTTTAATTTCATTATATATTAATATAGTAATGTTAATATCATATTTCTTTTGTTCTTTTATTATTATATATTTGTGTGAAAGGATTCTTCGAAAGTATATTGCTATTAAAGGGTTCCCTTTTACTTATTATATAACTATATTGTAATATATACATATACTATGTGTATTAATTATTTATTTATATTATAAAAGTAAAATAAATATTATTCATATATATATATATTAAGATAACCGATTTTACAATTCATTTTATATTCAGGATATAAATCAATTTTAAAATTCATAATCCAATAATTATCTGTCTGCGTGCATGCCTCGTAAAAGTCCTTTACTTTCAACAAAGCCCCAGATAATACTACTTTGGATAGAAGCAACCTCTCTGAAAATTATTAGATGTTATATTTAAATTGATGTATTAACTAAAGAATAAATAATATCATTATACATAAGCAGTATGTTAGTCGTGACTTGCACTATGGTACAATACATATGTAATATAATGTATCCTAATGCATAATGTAATACTATAGTATATGCTCTATTAAGTGATCTGTATATATGAGTCATGCTTTCATTTATAACCCTGTGAATCCCAGCCATTTTTAATAAAATGTGAAAAGAATCTATATTTAACAAAAAGTGTACGCACCTTTTAACAAAATGATTATTCGTATTCAAATATTGATAATTATATATAACAAGTTATATTTATAAAGTATAAGATATATTATATACATCTGAAAAAAAATTGATTTTAATTATTATTCGTAATATTATACTTAATTAATTATAATAATTATAACAATTTTTAATTAAAAATAGTTTCATATTTCAATACATAAATAAATAAATACTCCATAAAATATTTTAATATACATACATATTCTAATAGATAAAATGTTTATAACATTCTACTTAATAATAAACTGAAAAAATATTATATATTAATTAGTTATTATATTAATTAGTATATTTATTTATTAAAATTAATCAAGTATTTTCATAATAAATATTATATAATGTTGTATTTTAACATAATACTCAAAATCTAATATATAAAGATATATTTTAAAGAATCCTATCACCTTTATTGGATATTATTACATATATAATAATGTTTATTAATATAATTCAACTACTGAGTTTGTTTTAATATTCGTTTATATTCACCAAATGAAAAAGCATTAAATTATATAAATTATCTACGATTTGAGATGCGTGGGATTCACAGAATTGCTGAATAACAGGTAATCTTGTTATTTAACATTGATATTGTATTTACGGTATTTATTGTGTTAAATGTGAACATTTTATACGTACATATATATATACCTAACTGAATACATTATTTTTAATTATTATTATATAATATATATATTTAATTTAATTAATGTAAACGATTACCTATTTTATTTTGTATTAGCGTATATCTTTTATATATGATTTCATCATCTACTTTATAATGGGTTAACACATCATATATACCGGCACATGCAAAGCCATGAAAGTCGTTACAGGGGTGATCCTTTTAAAATAGTATATAACTATTAATATTCATACATATATTTATGTATTATAGTTATAATAATAATAATAATAATAATAATAATAATAATAATAATAATAATAATAATAATTAAATCAGATTTGGCAATTGCCTGGGTGAAATCATAGCTTATCAAGTCTTTTACCCATTTAATATTTCGAGAAGTAAACATAATATAAGAATATAATTAAAAACAAGAAATAGTATTGGTATAACTATATGTAGTATAGTGTTAATAAACAAGTCAATACGGTTCGCGTTTCCAATAATCGTTTTATTCGAGGAGAGTCTTCGCCATGTGCTATCGTCGATACAAGATAATTATACGTCTGCTCGCTTCGACCGCTAGCTCAAAAAGGGCAGTTCACCTTGGAACAATTCCAGAAGTCACGCCCACAATATGTTAAGGGGCGTGCCAGATAAATAATAATAATAATACGGTTGGAGTCGGTAGCGCTCCAGAAGCAGGTCGTATCGTGCAGCAGCTCGTCGGTCTCAGTCGTCGTCGTGGTCGCAGGGTGAAGATCGGGATACGTGGTGGAGGAAATACGTGGTGACGGAATACGTGGTGGGGGAAATACGTGGTGACGGAATACGTGGTGGGGGAAATACGTGGTGACGGAATACGTGGTGGGGGAAATACGTGGTGACGGAATACGTGGTGGGGGAAATACGTGGTGACGGAATACGTGGTGACACACTACATAACATATATATATATATAATTATATATATTTTTATATATATATATATATATTAATAGTAGTTATTGTTTTACCTAATATTATTATTTTTATTCTATACATACACTTTTGAGAAATCATTTATGATTTATTTGAGCGTTTAAATACAATTTCAATTCAATTCAATTCAATAACAATATATATATATATATATATATATATATAATGTATACAAACAGAAGTTAGCATAAACTGTAATATATGTGCTCTAGATGCTATACAAGTGGGGGTATCACAATAGTTAAATACAGCTTTGTAACTCTGTGCTGTTGTATTCTTTGCTTCTGTATGGGTTGTCTTTTCTCTATAATATACCATATCATTCATAATTATAATACAATTTAATATTTAAACTTGCATATAATTTATATGTATATTATATTTCACTATTTCATTATAATTACTACCAGATGAAGTTATAGACATAGAAATAAGATTCTAATGTATTTAGATGAAGTCCGTTTATTATAATTGATGAATAATATATGATTATTTAAAAAAATAATCCCAATGCATCACTTAGTAATCATTAGAACATATGATTAATACAAAAATAGTTATCCAGTAATACAATAATGAAGTACTTCATGACAAATAGTATATATATGAGATTCACTTTCATAAAATATGATGGCATCTATAATATAACTAGTCAATCAATCAACAGTATTCTTTTTATTTTAAATATAAGTTTGTAATGAATTACCTACAGTTAATAGCATACCTTGATAGAAAGTGTCAATATATTATTTAAATATAAACATAAATGTTAGCATTTTATTTTAATCCAGCCAATCTTAAATATTCGATCGTATTATGTATACTAATATTTCTGTTAAACCCAACGAATTTATCATTCATAACATTAAAATAAATTCAAAATAATAATAGGTAATATATATTAAAATAATGTGTTTACAACCTTAGATATGTGTATGTAATTGAAATCATAGGATAATAATTAATAAATTAATATATTAATAATATATGAATAGACATTCGCATATATTAGTAATGCTAAATCATATACTAAAAGATATTTATAATATCAATTAATTTAAAACTCTATAGGTAAAATGTAAACTATGGGTTCAAATTATAATTTATAGAATACAAATAAGTGCTATAAGTGAACATATGTTCATTACTAACAATGGTTACAAATAAATTATAAATTACTCTATTTGTAATATACAAACATCTATATTATATTAACATAGAATATTAATATATATAAATATTATATATCTACTAACGATCTGGGTATAGTGGACCATTAACTTTTGAATGATCAGTCTCTTCCACACCTCCCAATACGATGTTCCAGGTTACATATAGAATGTACATCAAAATTAAACCGTTCAATATAAATAATATAGTTTTGGTATTATTTGTTCTGGTAAATGTTTATGTAATTTATTAATAATAGGTATACATAATACTTGTAAATACACACACGCGAACGCACACAGTGTGCACACAAATGAACACACACAACAATACACATATAATTAAACTAATATATATATATATATATGTGTGTGCGTGTATGTTAGTGATGGACATGTATATATGTTATGGACCACAGTTCATACTACTGTATTATACCGAAATACCCAGACATGTGTATTCAGTGTTCATATTATTATTGTTACTATTAATTACTGCTATTAATGATTACTTACTTATTCAAAAAATATATAATCAAGCATATTTAATTCTAACGATAACATACTTCATTGAAATAAACGAAGAATATTAGGAAATAAACAAAATAAATAATATACGTATATTGTACAACTATTCATATTTATCATAAAATTAATGAAAAATAATCGAAAATAGAAAATATAATAAATATATGATATTATTTCATATGTATTAATAGCATAGAAATATTTTGAAAATTCATTCGTAAATTTAAATAAATATAATACATATTAACTCTGTCATCTGTAATAATAATAAGCTACTTCAGCCTACATAATATTTTAATATTTAGTAAATATTATTTACATGTCAATTTTTAATTATTTGTTATAAACAAAGCATGTTATATATTAAATAAACATATAAACAAATAATAATATAACAAAATAAAATAATAATGTAAAATCAGTAACAATAGTAAATTATTATATCTATATTATACCTAAATTAGTATACATATGCTATCTATTAGATAAATATTAAGTAAAAAAAGTATTCACAATCATATATTATATACCATAAATATATACCTAAATATATATTTTCGCGACGTTTATCTGGTATTTAATTAATATAAATTACCTGGTGGAATCATCATTTGTCGATTCGTAATTCTTTTCTGAGTGATGTTTTGAAGTATGTTGGATTCTATCTATTTTAGAGGAATCCACATAACCTTCAGTATTGTCGTCTATGTTTCTATTATAGTTATTCATATCAGTGTTCTTGTTCGTTGTTAGTACATTATTTGTAATAAATGTAAGTATAATAATGTTTAATATACGAAAAAAAACTAAAATAAATTAGTTATTTAAAAAATAAATAAATAACATAATTAAATTATTAAATATTTTTAAATTATTACGTATATATTATATTGTTGACCTATTTTTTTATAGTACATACTTGTATAGTTTGTATATTATTAATTGATTAGAATAATATATATATAAAATAGTACATTATGTTAGGCATACATTATACATGTTTTTATAATAAACCAATACCTACTACAACCAAATCCCAGAGCCCAACGCAACAATACATCTCACGAGTGTGTTACAAATTAAATAAGACGATCGTCTATTTCAATAATAACAAATTTAACACAGAAAAAACAATAATACAACTGTTAACAATGTAATATGTTTTCAAGAGATCTTTAATTACACAGAAGAGTATGTAAAACGTACGAAAGTTTACGTATTTTATACATGTTCCATATATAAGATATGTATACAGTGTAAATTGTGATGTATACTCTTTTAGATAGTTTAACTTTTATAACTATACATACTCTATATACTTATGTATGTATTAAATTTATTAAATAATCATTGACCGTATATATTTATGTGTATAGTATATGATTAATTACACACCTTCACTGATATACATATACGTATATAATCCTCATGTAAGGAGTACTTTTCACTTTAAGGATGAATCTGACCAAACTTGAATACCCACTATCATATATCATCAATATAGGTTCACTTATATCTAACATAGTTTTTCTTTTATCTTAACTTCAAACTTATTCCCAATCTATTATTTATTTAATAGAAACATAGATTAGTATAGATGATACTGAAATTTGTCCATTGTGTAATGAAGCTCATTGGAATCTTTGTCTTCAGTCACTCACTTCTGGTCGTCGTGGACCACCGTACTGATGGTGGTAATGGTATTTTAGTACACAGGCTAGTACATCGTACAACCTCCTTCCACGTAATACATATATGTATACGTTACAATTTTAAATTGTTATTTATTTTCATTTATTCTATATAAGTTGTATTGTTTACTATTATTAGAAAATAATATTTATGAAAGATCTCCATGGAAATATATAAACATATGTTATTTGTATAATACAATACAAATTAATAATATAGCTATACTATTATTATAATAATAGTCTTTATACATGCACTGTAAGTGTGAATTCATTATTTATAGAAAACATAATTTGAATATATATTAATACATTATATATCACATATAAATTATATATGATATAATGCATATATATAAATACTTTTTATGTAATTTATTGACTATATTCGTGAATACATTTTTTAAAGATATTATAATACATATCATAGAATAGTTATATAAAATCAAAAAAATTTTAAATACAAAATTATTTTCACCAAAACAAGGAGTGTGTAACATCCCCTTAATTAACAGTATTTTACTCTCCATCCACCATATTCTTTGTTTTATTCATATATTTCAACTTTAAAACGATCCTTAAGATAATTGAGTGCAGGGAACACCAGTTTCCCCTGAACACATTAATATTCCTGACGAGCCGGAAAGCTTATAAGTTGGAATTAATATCATAGAAATGTACTTACTATGAAAAGAAACTTAATGCTAGCGGCGATAAATCTAATACTATATTAAAAACTATAAATAGTATCCTTCGAATTAACATTATACCACAACATAATGTACTAGCTGATTCCTAAATATGTACCTCATTTGTGATATATGTATCTTCTAAAATTTCCAGTATTTCTGATTGTATTTATCCAAGCTAGCTTTATACCTCTAACTCTTAAGATCGATCGTATTACCAAGCCTATATATTGTAAACTTACTAATTTTTCATCGCCCACAATCACCGAAATCTATAAATTTATAACGACAGTCTATTTATAATGACAGTTATATTTCAAGATTTCAAGATCCACTTCCGTAATTATTTTCAAAAATTTGTAATAAGTTCATACACTCGCATATTATATTAACAATTTTATTTTAAATCATTTGATGATGGAATTATTGATACAAATTGAAATATGCTATTATTAAACCCACTGAGAATAAAACATCACTCGATCGTGATGTGTCGAATAATCACAGACCAATATTCCGACTTCCAATTATCAGTAAGATTATGGAATGAATTGTGGGACGATATATATATATATATATATATATATATATATATATATATATATATGTCGCTTCCTGTTAGTCGTATCTATATCCTTGTATAAATAATCTTCTAGAATCACCTTAAATATATGTAATTTATTATTTATTTTTACATATTCTATTTATTAGATATTATATCTGTATAAATACAATATTATTTTGATTTATATTATTTATATTTTCATATAATTCAATTAATTTGTAATATCTTATAAATTAATAACATATTGTCATTCACGCTTCAGTGATTGCAGTGATTAAGTATATGTATATAAATGGAAAATAGAAATTAGTAATTTAGCCATTGTATTGAAATTTCATTCAATTTTATATTCTTTACAATTTTAATTTTAACTTTTACATCTATTAACAAATTTATTTTAATACATTTATTTATGCTTATATTTGTATATCTATATCAATACCTACTTTGTCTATATTATTTTTTTCGTGTAATAGAATTACATTTTTGTATATATATATATATATATATATATAAATATTTATATATGTATATGTAATACAATTTTAGTATATATATAAGTGTCGGTCTACATCTATATGTGTACTTATATTTGTATTTATATTTATATTGTATATTAACCAATTTATATATATAGGTATACAAGTAATTATATACAAAAGTATATATATATATATATATATATATATATATATAAATATATATATATATATATTTATTTTATTATAATTCCTATATTAGTATGACTAAAGTAGACATTTCTCATCTTCAAAAGACAATTGCAGAACTAACTGAAGTTGTACACACATTTTCTAGTATTAAAGATACAATTGCTAGTTTAAACAATATAGTTTCGATACTAGCCAACAAAATTGAAATACTAGACAACACAGTGAATTCTAAAAACATTAAAATTACTTTACTAGAAAATAGAATAAATAAACTAGAACAATACTCGAAAAAGTCTAATATAATTATAACTGATAATTCGGGTTTTTAGAAACCAAAAACCCAAGTAATGCATTCACTGAATTTGCAAAAAATAAGTTTGACACAAAAATCAATTATTTAGATATTCTTGAAATTCATAGACTACCTACAAGAAATGAACAACAATATACAACGATTGTGAAGTTTCATTTTAACGAAACTAAATTCAACTTATTAAAAAACTCTAAGATACAAACATTTACATTAACGAACATTTGACAAAAGTAAACTCTGAAATATATATCAGAGCAAGAATATTAAGAAAGATAATAAGATTTGTAATTGTTGGTCTTTTATACAAAATAAAGAAAAAGACTAAAAAATACAAATTGAAAGTCTAGACCAATTTTAAATACATTATATAAAAATATAAATTATTATTCCACAAATTATATTCCATTTGTTAGATTTTTCTGGTAGAGTTTTATTTATTTAGTTTTATTTATGTTTGTTATCTTAATCAAATCAGTTTATGTTTTTGCTTTTTACTTTTAATTTTCCATTCTCATTATAAATATATATATATATATATATATATATATATATATATATATATATATATATATATATATATACATACTCATGTACTTAATTTATTCTATATAAAACCTTCATATATGCTTTTAATTTTACAATTTTATACTTTTTATAATCTCAATTTTTATCTTTAATTTCTATTCATATTTAATGTATACATCTTATTTACTTTTTACACCTGACCATGATTGATAATCAATTTCATAATGATCCAACTCTTTGCAAGTATCCTGATAATCTTAATTACAATTTCGACCATATTTCTCCTTATATATCGATGAATGAACTTAATTAATTTAAATACAACTTAAATACGTTATCAGTACTACAATTAAATGGTAGAAGTATAGTTAAAAACTTTGATAATTTAAAGTTACTACTTAACTCTATACATAATACATTTGATATTATTTCAATATGTGAAACTTGGTTCAATGAATTTAATATGAATTTATTTGAATTACAGGGATATACCTCTTTTCATACTATTAGAAATCACAACAAAATCTGGTGGCGTATAGTGATGTAAATTTTGAGGAAAACATATGTCTCGAGACATTTAAATACGGAACCTCAAATTACAATGTCTATCGTTAACACTAGAAATATTTAATATTTTCAAACATGGAAATACGTTAAAACGCTGCATATATACCAATGTAATCATTATTTAGAAACTAATAATGTATATTGTTTAAATGTAAACCTGCTTAAATACATTTTACGATTACGATTACGATATAGGATGTCAAATTCTACGAAAAATATACAAATCGTGCAATCATACTATAAGGGCGGGTTGGGTGGTAGGGCTGGCGGGCGGGTAAGACAAGCCTAAAGAAATTACGTTACAATGATTACAATTGTAATATGAATGACATACGTATATAAAAAACTAAGTTTATATATCTATTAAAATATCTACATAAAATCGTAACCTACATTCGTACGAAAATAATATTATGCAATCATAATTACGAAAATTCAATAAATACTGGTTAAATTTAATTTACAACCTATTTTGTAATAGGTTGTAATACGCAAATCTATGCTGAAAATCTAATATTAATGAATCTATTGACACAACTTTAAAATAACAGATATATTATATTTTTGTATGAAATCATTAATATTGTACAAACACGGGCGGGCGCCGCCCGCCACCCGCCCGCCGGTCGGGTAAGATGTGCCTACAGAAACTACGTTACAATTACGATTAGAATTACGATTACCTTATATTAATATAGTAAATAATGTTATATAATGTAAATAATGTAAATAATATAATAAAATAATGTATAATATAAAATATATTTAGTAATAATATTTGGTTAAAACAACATTTCATGAAACATTTATGTCGTATTAATGATGCATTTTAATATTTCAAAAAAAATTATATTACTTAATAAGTAAAAATATAGTTACTGAAATAATTCAAAATATAGATCTAGGGATGTTTCTTTTTTTTATGTATAGGAACATATATATAACATATAAGTAATAGAGTTAAATATAACGTGTTATAATAATAATGAAATGTATATTTCTTTGTGAATCGATACAAGACAATGAATTTACTTATAAGATATATCGATCGTAAGCATTATGTACCATCAGTAGTAAATTCACCCCATACATATCATAAATAGGTATTATATTCTTCATGTTCATGTACTTTTGGTAATCAATGCACTAATTATAAATAAATTATATATTATCATAACCCTAAATTAGTTTTTATTATCATAAATTAGAGTTAGTCGGCACATTTAAATACATAAATATAATTAGGTTGAAATAATAAAATATCGGCACATATTTAATATATTATAATTGTATGTTATAATGAAAAATAGGTTTACTACTGGAGTTTAGTAAATCATAAAAGTGAAATGTATATATAAAATGAAAACAAAAATTAATATTTAAATAAATTAAAAAAAGTGTAAATTATTAAAATATATATTTATAAAAGTATTTTATTAGAATTTATAAATATCAATTTATCTAAGAGATTTTCATCTAGTCGGTTTCGTGTTTCAGTTAATATAGACAAAGCATAGGAAAATATTCTCTCCGAAGCCACCGATGTTCCTTGTGTACACAGATATTTTTTAGCAAATTTCGAAAGTCGCATAAATCTATTTTCATTAATTCTCCACCAATCCAGAGGATTTATATTTAGATCGGGAGTACCATCTTTAATATACCGATTTATTTCGTCATCAACCTATTCAATTATAATACGATTATTAGATAATATAACATTTATTGTATTAACTGTTAACAATGACATATCAATGACCAATATAAGAATAGTAAAATATAAATCATAGATATTAATCTAGTCAACTAAAATTAATAAACGTTCTATAGTTAACATTACAAACATTTAATATTTTAATTACAGATTACAGATCACAGATTACATTAATATGCGGCATAAATATATAATAATGTAATCATTATTTAAATACTAAGTACACGAGCATATATATACAGTATATTTTAAAATATTATTTTGTTTAAATAGTCTTATAAAGGATAAATGTTGGGTTAATTTTATTTTTCAACAAAAATGATGATAGTTAAGGGGATGACATAGTGCACATGCTATTTCACAGTTTACAATATATATATATATATAGCTAGGAAGCATATAATAATTTAATTACCATGTTTAGATATTAACATATCTAGATCAGTTTCTTTTTCGAAGGAACAGATAAAGTTGAATCCACATTTACCTATTTTAAATATTAAATTTAAATAATAGTATATAATATATAAATTAAATTAAAATAATAAATACTTAGATAAAGATTATTTAAAAAAATATATATACATATAATCAATATAAACAATAATTATTAATATTTAATAAATCATTTATTCTAAACCATTTAATTATTTGGTATTACCTCTAGTAGATTTCGTAGAGTATCCTTTACTGAATTGGAATCTTATATACTCTCCAGTTTTAAATCTCGGATCCAGTTTTGCACATAATTTCAGATATTTAATTTCATTTTCCCCAGTATACCTAATATTTATTAATAATTATATTATAAGTATATAATAAAATATAATAAATATATATCTAGATCGAAATCGATACTAACAATTTCTGTAGGTAAAATAAGGTTCCAATATAATGAATATTTAGTGTATATAATATATAATATTTATATTAAATTAGTACATATTAAAACCTACCTGTTTAAAAAATTAGCCGATATTGAAGATTTCAGTTTCCTTACATAAGGTTTATCAAGATAATCATGTTCAAATGAATTCATTAATGAATATTTCATTGGTAGTATAAGTGTAGATGTTACATTATGTGATTCACACAGTATTTTGGTTATCAGTTTTAATGGATTGAGTATAGGAATACAATTTTTTGGAATAATAATTGATGACAAATTAGATTGGAAATCACAAATTAATTATGTATCTACGAAATTATCTAGAGATATTGGTATTTTAAATAAAGTGAAATTTAAATTGAATTTGAAATCTTTAGTATTGGTATATAATTCATTTTTTTATTCTCACCTTACATACTGTTGTCATATTTGGGGTAATACATTTTTTTCAAATTTAAATAAAATATGTATATTACAAAAAAAGAGCTTTGAAAATTATAAATAATGATTCTAATTATTCAACTTTTTATATCATTCATAAGTCATTACAATTTCATGATATCTTAAAAATGAATATCATAAAGTTTATGTTTAGGGCCAGGAATAATTTATTACCTATTAATTTGCAAAAATTATATTCAATTAAATTACATAATACCTATTTATTTCATAGATTAAAAGTTAGAAAAGGTAGAAAATCTTTCTGCTTATCTATCACAGGTCTTAGACTATGGAATAATTTAGATGATTCCATAAGAAATATTTTAAATTTCAATTTATTTAAAAGAACCTTAAAAAAATATTTATTTAATAGTTATCATTACATTTTTAATTGTACTTTTAATTTATATTTTTAACTTTTAATTTGACTTATGAAAATATTAATATTTTTAATTTTTAAATAACTTTATAAAACTATGACTTTAACTATTAGCTGACTCATGACATCATTTTATTTAACTTTTATCCGACTTATAATATAATTTACTTATAAAATTACTTATTTAAAATTTTAATTGACTAATGAAAAAAAAGTTATAATATTATTATTATTATTATTATTATTCTAATTTTTACTTTTATTTTTATTTTTATTTTTAATCTAAGTTTTTAATGTTTATTATAATTTAGTTGTATATTTTTTTCCTATTTGTTTTATTATAACTTTTTAATATATTTTTATTATAATTGTATTATATGTTTATGTTCTACTTTTTATAAAGAATATAAACTTATACATTTTTTACTATTTATAATTGAATTATTTTTAATTATTTTTTACTTTTATTACATTTATATATTTATATTAAGATGTAGTAGAATAATTATGGAATTTGTTTTTTTTTTGTATTTCATTGAATCTTAATGCATAAATTTGTCATATTGTATATCGGGTAGTATGGATGCATTTGCTGGCTCCAAATGTTACCAGTGTATATACTATTGGCGAAAGTATATTCCCTAACGTTTTTGACTTGATGAACCCACATTCGGAAAGTTGATATACTATGGTTGTTTATGCTTTATGAGTTGATGATGTATTTTACTAATTTAATTTTTTACTCTATTTTTTGTTCTACTATTTCTTGATTTTAATTATACTCCTATATAATTTTTTCTCCTCGTAATCATAAAAGGGTGAAAGACTTGATAAGCTCTGCTTCTTCCTTCACCCAGGCAATTGCCAAATCTGATTTATTTATTATTATATAACCATACATAGTACGTGCATGTACGACGTACATTGTACGTATGTGTAATTATGTAAATTACGTTCCATATCTAGCTAACGAACTAGATATCGAACGTCCCATTATGTAATATGTTTACTGCGTGAATCAGGTTTACGCACTCACTGCGTGTATGACTAGGGAACGCAGCACTTCCTGATTGGCTAAGGTATAACTGTACCATGCGATACCTTGTACCTGTTTTGTATGATCCAGCTAGTCTAGTATTCATTATACACAACTAGTTATACAGTATACACATATACATATGATGTTGTAATCATAATTTATTTATATTAATATACAATTTATAAAACAGAATAAACAAGATTATCTTCCTGCTTGGATATGGTGAATATCTCTATGAGTATATTAAAAATAATCTCTAGGATACGGTATCGTCTTCGTGAATTTCGTATATATAGATATATATATATATATATATATATATATATATGGCCTTATACACTGTGATATTTAATGAACAGAAACCTCTATATTCGCATACTTTATACTATATATGTATATTATAATCATATATGATCATATATATATATATACATACTTATATTATTATCATTACACATATACCCTTGCATTCCCAGTTTATTATTATATATATTATTCACGAGTTATATCATATCCGTATTTTGTGTATTGTTCCTGTAATAAATGAATGAATTGTTTTACATTTATTTTTACTGTGTATGGGTAAAAATATACGTTCCACTAGGTGTTTATTATTGGTAAAAATCTACGTTCCACTAGGTGTTTATTCATGGGTAAAATTATACGTTCCAATAGGTGATTATTTATGGGTAAATATATACGTTCCACTAGGTGTTTATTTATGGATAAAATAACACGTTCCAATATTGATTTTGTATATGTAAAAGGAAACCATTTATCTGCTCATAAACTACCTATATTTCTACCACCTACTGGAACATAATATTTGATCTATAATGTTACGTTTCGGCAACTAGTTTCTGGTTGCTTGTGTTATATTTAATTCATACGATTTTTTATTAGTTTTATTCATATTATTGTTCATAACACTACTGTCCTTACATATCCTATCATATAATATATGTGATATATGTAATATACTAACATTTATAAATAAGAACATACATTTAATGAATAATACTTATATTTTATTGATGAACTCGATTACAATGAAATATTTATATTTATAATATATTAATAATATATTATATTTATTATATTCATTAATCTCACCATTATATTCGACAAGCTGAGCACGTACATAACTGTATGTACACCTATATTACGTGTGCATGTTCAGGATACTTATAACACATTCATTGTGTGTATTGTGAATATGTAAATATAACACATATACACTGTACAAATAATACTCATACAGTATACATTGTACACACGTAATTACATACATAGTACGTTCACCATATCTGACAGACATCCCCCCGCTTCACCATATGATCATCGGCTGTACAAGAGAACGCCTTCCTAAAGTCTACGCTATTCACCAGGGGGCCATGACTCTGAGGTGGTCGGGTGCGTGCGAGTCTGTCTTCAATTGTTTCAACTTCTCATCTTCCGAGAGCAGCATGCAGTGAACCTAACCAATGAATACATATTTATAGTTAACTAATATCGATTACGAGTATGATAAGTATATGAATGAAATATGCAATTTATCTAACGTGATTATTATTTATTTAATATGTTATTATTATTCGTTAATATTAATACATTATTGACAATAATAAGTGAAATGAGATAGCTATGTAATATATATATATATATATAAATATATGTATATATGTAGATAGGTGTGTCGTACATTGTCGTATACGATGCCCGCCTCGCGCGTTATTATTTTAATGATCAGTTGATTTTAATCAATTGAATCCTGAGTTGAGTTTAATCAGTTGCTCCGTTCAGATATTGTATTATTTATTAAGCACTAATATTGCCTATTGAGATTCCATGTATGCCGGTTCTACTGCGTGAAGCTCACGGCGATTCGGTTTATACAATAAGCTTATTGTGTGATATCACATAGTTTAAAATGGATGATCCCAATCCAAGTTGATCTCAGTTTAAAAATTAAGTTGTATTTAAATTGAATACATGAATCCAATTTTTAACTAATTTAAATTGGATGAGCTAAATCCAAGTTGATATGTGTTTAAAAAAAAGATTGGATTCAACTAGGATATAATAAACAAAGTTTCAACTAGTTAAATATGAATCAGATAAAAATCCAATGTAATCTTAGTATTACAAAAAATAATGTGGATTAAACAGAGATATAATGATCCAAGTTACAATTAGTTAAATATCGATGGGTTAAATACAAGCTAACACTACCTAGATCCAAGTTTGGATCTGTTCCCCCCAGTTTTCCAGTTATATTCGAGTTAAACACTAGTATTGAATACTGGAATGATAATTAAGGAGTAGGACTTAGGCTATGATAATAGATTAGTCATAAAATTCAATTACTCTCAGGTTGGTATTAATTAGTTATTTAAAGTCCCCATAAAGTGGTAACTATTTTGTTGAGGAGTGATATTTATATAATAATGTAGGTATAGTATATAAGTTTGCGCATTTATAGAAGATATATTCATTTCAGTATATTATTATATATCTATTAATGAATACGAATACATTATATTTAGATCATTATGATATTATAACTTAGCGAAATAGAAAGAAAGAAAATAGAATATTAGTAACAAATAATAAATACATCGTATTACTCATTATTACTCAGGGCTATTTTTTACACGGTAAATAAAATCATTGCAGACTGTCATATACGAACACATGTTCATTAATTAATACAATTGTATAATTGAAGTATTTCAAAATATACGTCGATTTATCAACGAACCTAGTTATATAGTTGAAATATAACTACTGAAGAGTAAGTAGGTGAATTGATAGGAGTTTGGAAATAATAAATAAACATTTATTGAAATTTAAATACAAATAATTTATATTAACCTGGGATATTATGATATAAATTGAAATATTTAAATATTGATCAGATAAATTCAGATTGATTTTAGTATAACACAAATTGAATTAAATTGAGATATAATGATACAAGTTGCAACTAGTTAAATATGGATCAGATAAATTTAAGTTGATCTCAGTTTTAAAAATAATAATTTGGATTAATCTGGGATATAATACTCTAAGTCGTAATTAGTTAAATATGGATGTAATATAAGTTTACATAACCTATATCCAAATTTGGATTATATTCTCCCAGTTTTATAGTTAGCTATGGTTAATATATTACTCATAAAATTCCATAATATTGAGGTTGATATTAAATAGTTATTTTTAGTCACCATAAAGTTGTAACTATATTATTCAGGAGTGAGATTGATATAATAATGTAGATATAGTATATATATTAATTTCGCATTTTTTCGTTTTAGATATGCACATTTATGTTATTTATATTATTATATATTTCTATTAATGAATACGAAATATAATATTATATATATAATAATAATAAATTTATAAACATCATGATAATGAATATAACATATTACTAGTTATAACTTAGGGCGTGTCTATACGGTAAATAAATTCATCTCAGACTGGTGTTAATATATGACCACATGTTAATTGTGTGCAAGAAGTATGTCGAAATGTACGTCAATTTATCTTCGTGGATATTTAAAATGTAAACACGCCTCCTATTTAATAAATTGACTTATAATAAACTTTTTTCCCTGAGTGGTCTTCAGCATATTGATTATGTAATCGGAGAGTTGTTTAAAATAACCTTAGTGACTTTAATCTCCTAATTGAGTCTCGGTCCTTGATCCAACATATACCATTTCCCACCAATTCCAGTGGCAATACACTTGGCATGATATGTACACGCATTTCGAGTCCTCTTATTGAATGTATAAACACTAAATCCTTCCAACAATAAACCTAACTCTATCTATAAATCTAAAATTTATAAAGATTAAACTAAAACGTATTACATATATAGATTTTAAATATATTGACCTACTAAGATGTGTAAGCAATATAAAAGCTGATATCTCAAATCCTACTTCCCTCTGTCATGTACGCATAAAATTCGTTCTCCAAAATAGTATAAATATATATGCACCTACAAAAACTACATTAATTACCGACCACTCGTTTGTTCTCTTATGCTAGAAGAAATTTCTAAAATGTCATTCTAATGTAACAAAATTAGCTATATCATTAGCTAGAAAACTTACAAATCTACTATATCTCGTTACATATCCATCTATTATAACACAAATATAGCATTGATCTCCTCTGATCCACGAAAATTATTTAAATGGCAAGTAAAATGCTCTCTTCCAGATGAAAAAATCCAAATTTTCAACTATGCATCATTTTTGAATAATTCTTTGTAAATAAAATTGCTAGCATTAATAATATTATTTGCGTATACTTCATTCATACTTAATCCTACCATCTCTATTACCCATCCCATTGACTCATTAAGTATATTCACTATCCCTCCACAGTATGAAGTAAATGAAATTATCATGATATTTCACTCTAACTACCCCACTGACCCCCTAGTTATCTCATTATATCACAAAATGTTACCCTTATTTTCTCATGAATTATTTTCTTTGATATTATTGCGAACTCACTAACTTTTGGCTAGGTTTTATCGCAACGTATCGCCAATATAAATACAAATAATCTTTTAGATCCGTTTTAAAGCGCTTTTTTTAAGTGTCATTCGACCGAAACATCTTTTATCCGTATTACTGAAATAATTGTGTAATAATATTAATATTATCTAACTTAATAGTAATAGTAATATTTATTGTCAACTAATCTTACTTAACATCTCATCTGCTTTTGACACCCCTGGACTATAACATATTAATCTCGCGGCTTACTATGATGGAAATTTCAGATAACAGGTCAATAATAGTATATAGTTCAGATAATATTTCAAACAATAATTTAGTTCTGAATTTGCCAATTCAGAAAATGCCTATTTGTATCATGTATCCCCCCTAGCCACACGTCGAGTTCGCGATTAAATAATGATTGCTACTTTAATGATTCAAAATAATATCCTTCGTTCGGATGTTTTATAATTATGTATGTATGCTTAGATAAATTATGTATACATAAATCACGATACTATATAAGTAACTCAGAAGTTCAATACAAAATTTTAAATTATATAATTCATGATGTCGAATCGTCAATCAATACCAATAAATTCGTAGAAGATCTCTTAACAAAATAACTGAATGTTAATATATCCATACATAGTGTCAAAAGACAAGATTATCAAGAAAAAAGTAAATCGATAATATGAAAAATCACCTTTAGATAATACTAGTGATTATAGTATAATGTTATATACAAAATTGATAAAATTATACAAATCGTTACAAATAAAACACGTAATCAAGTTATGACATACTTCTTGAAAAAAAAACAATATTTGATTACTTTCAATATTCACCGAATAATAAAGTAATTAAAGTGTTAAATAAAACAAATAAACACATTAATTAGATAATATACCCTTAGAAGTCTTCAAATGAATAATCATGTACATTATTAATCACACAACATCCTATCATTTGTTAAAAATGAATTCAACCAAACTCCATTCCAAAGTCGCTTAAAAGCAATGATAACCCTATTGTAAAAAATAAATCACTTGAAGTTGAATCTCTTATAAATTATAGCTCAGTTTATTAACTAACAATATTATATAATATCCTCAAACAAATATTATGAAATTAATGTGGGTAATATAATATATATAATTATAAATATTCAGTATCTTATTTATCACAATGTAAAATATTTTTAATTATTTTGAAGTATTTCTATTAATATAAAGGGTTTTACGAGATAAATAGAATTAACAATCATATGAAATTGACAAGATTAGCTTTAGATTGGTTAAAATCGTACATTTCTGATAGAATGAGTAGAGTCAGTATTGGCGATTATTATTCTGAATATCAAAATATGACTCACGGAGTACCACAAGGATCAGTACTAGGACCACTACTTTTTTCAATATACTTATCACCTATTTTCAAAATCTTCGCCAACCATCCATTGATTAAATTTCATTCATACACCGATGACATCCACATTTGTACTGATGCTGATAATGAAAATGACTCATCTGCCCACATTCGTTTGCAGAACTGTCTACGTGAACTCTCTATCTGGTTTCATGAAAACTCATTACAACTGAACCCATTAAACTGAAGTAATGTACGTCAATCACACTTCTAAACACTTTTCAACATCGTTCACTTTTTCATTTGACAAGTGTTTATTATCATCATCACAAACGATAAAGAACTTGGTTGTAATTTTGAATTCAAACCACGACATGTTTTATATCAGAAAAATTCGTTCAGTAAACTTTCAACTATACAGAATTAAAAAAATCAGAAAATCTTTAAATTTCTTTACTTGCCAAAATTGTAGTGACTAGTTTAGTATTAGGTGTTTTCGATTATTGTAATGTGCTGCTTATAGGTCTACCAGCTATCACATTGGCTGAACTTACCTCCCGTCAACGATATGCTGTACGTATAATTCACAAGCTACCTCATCGAGAAGAAAATAACCATATCAGCATCACAAAATTAATGAATGAATTACACTGGCTACCCATAAAAGAAAGAATCATCTATAAAATATATTGTATGACTCATAATGCACTCTACTTTGAAACGCGGTCATATTTATATGAATTGATAGATAGAATCGACCAGACAAGCAGTCTCATGCCGTGCCATGTTAATCGTATACGACCTAGATTGACAATACATTCTACTGCTGCCGTTCACGAGCCTTCTCGTCACAAGCACCGATAGCCTGGAACACACTACCTGCAACACTCCGTGCTGAAAGAAACTCAGAAAAGTTCAAAAAGAATTAAAAAATATATTTATTTACACTATAACTTTCTTATTATTTCATTATACATAATTGTTAACTTAATTGTTTAAACGATGTTTAAATAAAATGTCTTCTTCTTCTTCTTCTTCTCCTTCTTCTACAAGACTATTTATTTTTTTTAAACTTCGTATGCCATTTTCTCCAGTTTATACTTTTTGCACTTAGTAAGCATATATGCTTATACTTTTATGTATACGTAAAAGTCTATTACTTCGTTTGATTATTAATATTAATATCTGACATTATTACTGTATATAAATAACATTTAATACTATATATTGACAGGATATTATATTATACTTTATATTTTAAAAATAAATTATATAAACTTAACATATTTAATAAAAAAATATAAAAAATATTTCAACCATTTTAAACTATTTTTTTTACATAATTTTAAATAAATTATATTTATAAAAAGTCAATAATATTATGTAGTAGAATAATATATATTGACTATAAAAAATGAATTCATTATCTTTATTAGTTTAGTACTTAAATTATTACATAACCAATCAAAACATATTACACGAGATGCAAAGTTCCTATACAAAATTTGAATTAAATAAATTAGAAACAACAAATAATATATATTAAACTCAAAAGAAATTCAAACAATAATACTCCCCAATTTATTATGATAAATAATACATAATACAAATTATAGGATAACGGCAACAATCTCGTAATATTATTGATAAGAATATTAATATATTAAGTTTCATAAATGCAAAAGTTAAATCAGCCAACTATAAATTGAATAATATTAGAAATATAAGAAAAATAATAATCTGTAATTCATGTCAATTGCTAATTAAAAGTTAGTTAAATATTTATCGAACTATTTTAATACAATTTTTATTACTTTATATGCTTATCAGGTAGTGCCATTAAATAAATTAATTCGATCACAAATACACGTATTTATAATTACCACTACGATCAATAGATGATACGATCAGTATAAATGAACTGATGTAATAAAAATACCTACTGTAAATTAATTTCCGCATTATTTATAAATCTTTGATAACTACACATCTTGCATATCATTACAATACACCGATATACCTCGCGAAATTAACAAATTCAAGTTTAAGATTGCAGTGACCACATGATCTACATCAAATTGAAAGCAACACAACAAAATAATCGTCACAATATAGACGATTATTTAGTATAGCGGTCATACATGACTATCTATAATATATTTACCGAGTTGAACAATCTTAATATTGATTTAAGATATTGTGAATCTTTTTTGTTAAATTTGTTATTATTCGGATTATATGATTGTATTATTTAGTTCGTATAAAGCTTGTATGCGGTATCGATGATGTAATGGAACATGTATGTATACCGTACACTTTATTTCATACATTATACGTCGTACATACGTATACATACGTATATGTATAATTCAAGGTAAGTTGAAATCATACATATTACATTATTAATATTTCAATTATTGTTATTTGTTGTTAAATTTATTATTATTCGTATTATTGAATTCGTTTCAAGCTTGTGGGAAGTATTCGATCATTTGTTGTAGTAGGTTTTGATATTATATAACAACATATATAAAGTATTCCTAAACATATACAGTTTATATCTAGTAGTTAAATTTAGCATAATATAAAAGGTTATATCTACTAAATAAATTAATTAATAATATAAAAAATAATGTATATATAAGAAGATAACTCAACAATATATTCTATACGTAATAATTTAATAATATTTAATAATTTAATTATTTAATTTATTTATATTTAAAATATATTATTTCTTTTAGTGTTTTTAGAATATAAAACATCATTATACATACAATTATTACAAATAATGTACTAACGACGAATACGAACACTGGTATGAATAACTACGATAGAAAAATAGACGAAAATACTGTAAATATTACAAATGATACTTATTTAGAATATAATGAAGGGTATGTGGATTCCTCTAAATTAGATAGAAAACAACGTACGATTCTCCATACTTCAAAAAATCACTCAGGAAAGAATTTCGAAACGCAAAAATATGATTTCACCAGGTAATTTATATTAATTAAATACTACATACAATTTCAGAATAGTTGTATTATGTATATATTTAGGTTATATAACATGTTTATGTATATGATTGTGAATACTTTTTTCTTCTCCTGGATATTGAATTAATAGACAGAAAAATAGGTATAATTAATAGACGACATATGTATACTAATTTAGGTATACTATAGATAATATAATTTACTATTGTTGCTGATTTTACAATAATTAATTTAAAATTATCATTTGATTTTGTTATGTTATTATTTATTTATAAATATATATATATTTGTTAATATTATACTTATAAACATATTTTGTTTATTATTTATATATTTAAACATTAAATTATAATGTAGCCCAGTAAGTAGCGGTATCAGTTAATACGTATATGATACGCGTTGAACACGTATCATTCACTCAAAGTGATTCGTGTTCGATGCAGATCATGCGGCTATGTATTTTATACGTATCATAGATACGTGTTCATAATAATAATAATAATATTAACACTGTCCTAAATTAGAATATGGTATATTGCAGCAGTATCGAACTTTAGTCCATAACATATACACATTAACATCACTAACATACACACATACATATATATATATATATATATATATATATATATATATATATATATATATATATTAGGGTTAGTACATGTGTATTTGTATGTGTATTCGGTGTATACGGTGCGCGCATTTGTGTGTATTTGCAATTAATAATTGACCTTGACATATCCCATAGCATGTGCATGCCGTAGGCGCGCAATTGATTTCTTAACAATTTTCTTCTATCCTTCTCTATTTTGTGTTCTTAACATGGCTTCTTCCAACCCAAGACCGGTCCATTCCACGATATTATCTTGCCTTTGCATTTTGGGCCTCCATCTCATTCTTTTACCATCAACAATGAGAAGTTTTTTAGACATACTATTCGATCTTATTACACGACCAAACAATTTTAACTTTTTCGTAATGACCATTTCTATTAATTCAGAGTGAGGGGCAATTTCACGGGTTACTATACTTCTTACTTCAATATTTATAATTCTTTCTCTGTAGGTTATATTCAGTAATCTTCTTAAACATCTCATTTCTAGCGCTCTTATTTAACTTGCAATTCTTTGGTTATCGTCCATTTTTTACATGCATATACAAATATTTAGCTGACTAATAATAGCATAAGTTCATTTCATAAGTTCATACGTTCATTTTCAATTTCTGTTGTAGTGATTTATCGTTCTATATAATATTTAGTTTGGATAAAGCTGCTACCCCCTGTCCTGTTCTAGCTTTTATTTCGATCTTTAATCCTTTATCGTCGATTATTGCTCCTAAGTATTTTAATGTGTCAACAATGTTAAGTGGTTTATTATTTATTTTTATTTCGGTTGTGAATTTACCTTCGGAATTAGTCATTATTTGTATTTTGTGACGTTAATCTCCACCTATATTATCAGTTAATATTCCATATGCGCGTGATGTGAAGTCAATTTGTCTAATAAGACTGTTTAGTTCAGATTCACTACCAGCTAATCCATCGATGTCAACTGAGAATCTTAAATTTGTGATTATTCTTCCACCATTATTTACTGTTCCTATATGGGTATCTGATTCGTCATTTATTATTTCTTCGAGTATGATGTTGAAGAGTGTAAGTGAAAGTAATCAACCTTGTCTTACTCTAGTTGTTCTCTGAAACCACTCTTCAACTTTTCCGTCGAAGTAAACTGCACTTTCTGCTTTACTATATAGGTTTGGTATAGATTCAATTAGTTTTAGATCAATGTTAAATCTTTTCATCGCCGACCATAATGCTGTATGCCATACTCTATTAAATGCTTTCTTGAAGTCAATGAATACATTATATAGCGGTTGTTATGTTGGGCATATTTCTCTGAGATTATTCTTGAATTAAATATCTGCTCACTAGTACTTTTTCCTGCTCGAAATTCGTCTTGTTCTTCAGAAATGAATTCATTAGTGATGTGTTGTATGTTATGTATATGTAAGATAATTAGCAGCATGATTTACTTGAGTGTGATATGAGGTTTATTGTAATTTCCACATTCTTGTTGGATTCCTTTCTTATGTATACTTATTATCAATGATTTCATCCAGTCTGATGGACATATTCCTGTTTCCCATATTTTGTTATATATATATATATATATATATCAGTAAATATTGTTATCAGTATATTTCCTTCGGATTTAAGTAGCTCAGAATATATGTTGTCAAAACCTGGCGACTTACCGATCTTTAATGCACAAATAGCTGATTCAACTTCATTTTTAGGGATATGAAAATTGTCTTGGTCATAATGTTCATCTGCATTGAGTACTGTTATATCTCTTTCTGCATTATGTATGTACAGTTCAGAACAATATTCTCTCCATCATTTTATAACATCTGACTAGTCCATGCTACATTTTCAATCTTTGCCATTTATATTTACAGAATTTTGTCTTTCTGTTTTGTTAGGTCATCAACAATTTTATATGATTTCTTAGTGTTATTCCTAATTAGACAGTTACTAATATCTGTACATTTTTAATTAATCCAGTTTTCTTTTGCTTTCATCATTTCTCATTTTATTTGGGTATTAATCTGTTTGTACTTATTTCCTGATTCAAATTTTGTCTGTTTTATTTTTCTTCTTAAGTCACATATATCCATCAATACGTTATTATCCAGTTTTTCTTCGTCTCTCTATAGTTTCCTACAATTTAAGTTGCTTATCTATTATTGTTATATTTAGTTTCTGTACTATCTTTTCTGTGTCTTGTATGATTGTTAAATGTTGTTCTGATAGTTTTTCATCAATTTTTTGTTTACATAATTTTCAGTTTCTGGATCTTTGAGCTTATCAAGATTACATTTATTTCGAATAAATGTGTTTTTCTTTGGGATTTTCAAGTGAATACGAAAGGTTATCATTACCATCTTGTGATCACTACCTATGTTTGCTACAGGGAATGATCTGGTCTTATTTATATTTACACTAGTAGAAAATATTTACTTATTAAAATGTAATCAATTTGATTATGATATAATCCTTCAGGACTGTAGTTATTAGATTATTTGTATTTGCGAATTCCAAAAGTCGTACACCCATTTCATTTGTTACACAGTTGCAGAATTTTCCAGAAGTTGATCCCCAATTTGTGTGTGCATCTTTGCTAATTTTAGCATTCCAATCGCCTTGAATTACAACAATATCTTTCTATGATATTTTTGATATATAATTTTGTAGATCATTGTAAAATATTTCAATTTCTTCATCTGTATGGTCTGTTGTTGGTGCACATACTTGTATTATTGATATGTTAAATATGGTTGCGTGTAGTCTAATGATTGATATTATTTCATTAATTGGTTTGAAGCACATAACCATGCGTGTTAGTTCACTGTGTATTATAAATCTAACACCATTAATATGTTTAAAGTCATTTCCGATATAATACAGTTTGTGACCTTCATTTGTTATAATTTCATTTACTCCTTTTCTACGTACTTTACTTAGTCCTATTACATTCCATCGATAACTATCCAATGCATATGTATGTTCTTTTATTTTTCTTTTTTCCGTTGAGTAAGTACATTTTAGTACAAGTACATTTTTTGTTGCGTATATTGGGCAAATAAGTTCAGCGGAGATCACCCCTCTCTGAACTCCCCTACAGCATTAGCCTAATATAAGTAGTTACCAGGGTATGTCAGCGTGGATTCTGCTATTAGAATTGGGTGCTAGCTATAGAAAATGTTCCTAATTTAGCACCCCATAAACCCCTATTAACAAATTACATACATATTTACCAGAACAAATAATACCAAAACTACATTGTTAATATTGAACGGTTTAATGTTAATGTACATTCTATATGTAACCGGGAATATCGTATTGGGAAGTGTGGAAGAGACTGATCATTCAAAAGTTAATGGTCCACTAAACCCAGATCGTTAGTAGATACCTAATATATATATATATATATATATATATATATATATATATATATATATATATATATATATATTAATATACTATATTAATACATTATACGTTTGTATATTATAAATATATTATTATATAACTTATTTGTAACAATTGTTAGTAATTAACATGTTCACTCAGCGCACTTATTTCCATCGTTAAAAATGATTTGTTTTCACAATTTAATGATTTATAACCATTTTGTTTGCATTTTAAAACTATAACTCATTTTTCCGAAATAACAACCGATGTAGATGTTATGCAAAATTCGAATAACAAGATTTTGAGTAAGTGATATATCTTTTATTAGAACATATCTGTTAATATTAGTCGTTACTACTTAGTATTTGATTTAGTATTAATGACAACATATGCAAATATCTAATAATCTATTATTTATATTAGTATACATTCAATTCCCGATGGAAATAAATGAACTCATTATAGTTGTGAGAGTATTCCAGACATATTGATTACAGCGGTTCCTGTGTATGCCTATTGGTTGTATATATATACCCATGGGTTGTTAATTAAGGGTATTATGGGTGGATGTTGGACTATATGTTGTATGAGTGATATGTGTATGAAGGGTATGGACTATATTAGAAGGATGAAGGATATTTGTGGAATTTAGATGGGAGAGGTGGAGGGACAGATCGATAGGAAAAATCGAGATATTATGTGGGGATAAAGGTACGAGTGTATAGGTGGAACATAGCGTATGTGGTTAAATGCTCGTCTAAGAATTCTTCCGGATAGGACCTCGATGTAATAAGCATGAGGTTCTTTCCACTTTCTGATAATATACCATTTTCCTATATTCATTTATGTGGTTCTTTAGGTGGACGGATTGTCTTACTGTGAATGACTCGGGTTCGCATTTCCTTCTCCTGTTTTTACTAGTTGATTTCGGAGTTATGTATTTTAGGTATTTACGATTCTTGGGATTTGCTCGATTATATATGAGATGCATCAGGTTAGGTAAATTCTATTTATGGTTTTTTTGTCTCAACGTTAATAAGGAGAGTTTTATATCAGCTTGATTCGTCTTTTTCAGGATATTTTTGATATTCTGAACTTGTCTATCGATATACTCATTGGCACTGCTCACAGTCTTAGATTGAATTATCGAAGTCTCGCCGGGCCGTTCAAATAAACATTATGTTCGAAATGTAAATCATCTTCTATACTCCCGAGTGAGCGGCGTGTAGCTTTGTCATGATGTACTTTATGTGTGCAATTATACTAAAGTTACTTGGTCATATACTACTCGTCTCGATAGGGCTATAAATGTCGGAGTTCCTGCGGCAAGTATCGTCGGTTTTTTGGACATCCGTCTATGATGTACTTTCAGAGGGCAGTTAATGTAACTTTATATTGGCTTGCGAATATGAGGTGGGTCTCTGTTATTGTATGAAATACACGTAGTTTACGTGATGTATGTGTTTTTGTGATTTCGCGTCATGTAATTACATATGATGCGTTGCTACAGAAAGCATCTAAAAGCATCTAAGCAAGGAGTTCGCACTCGATGTTTGCGTATCGTATTTCGGCATTTACTAAGAAATTTAGATATATCAGTGATCATGTTAATAGTAGTTGACCCTTGACATCTATAGTGGTATTTCCATAGCTTAGTAGGATGTGGTTGGGGGCGAATAATTATGGTGGATTATGGAGTTGATGGTATATAGATATAGGGAGTACGTTTTACTTTGCGCTAGAATCTATTTTTGCTTTAAGCCTATATTTATATTTATTCATATGGATTATAAATACATCGTATCGTGTGTCAATCATCAGTGCCTATGTGATTACATTAATGACGTGTTGCCTGTGCCTTTGTCGACACGTAGATGACCAGTAATTTATATGCCACTGTTATGGAACGTCAAACCGAGTACCGGTATCATATTGAGATGATACCAACTTCAGATTTGATACCAAATAAACTTTAACCTCTCTATTATCGCTTATATGTTTTTAAATTCACATGTACAGTGTTATAATAGCATATTATAATATTGTATATAACATAATTAGCATTATTATCAATATTACCATGTTGGTTATGAATTTTAATAAATTATTAATAGATATTTATTAGTTGTATATTTAAAAAATTTCCAATTTACAAATCCGATACTTATAATGAATTAAATAAATAGTATCCTATGATTTCAATGACCATGCACATATATAATGTTGTAAATACATTATTTTAATATGACATATTTATTGTATTATGTTGAATTAATTATAATGCATACGTTGGGTTCAACAGAAATATTAGTATATATACGATCAACTTTACATCATAATATTTAAGATTATTTGGATTAAAATAATACGCTAATATTTATGAGTATATCTAAATAAGATATTGACACTTTCTATCACATTATGATAGTAACAATAGGTAATTCATTAAAAACTTAAATATATAATAAGAGGAATACTATTGATTGATTGACTAGTTATATTAAAGATTAAATCATATTTTATGAAAGTTAACCTCATATATAATATTATTTATAAAGTACTTCATTATTGTACAATTAATTTTGTATTTATCATATATTGTAATGATTACTATAGTAATTAATAAACTTATTAATACACTTGTAAGTTACATTGATATTATTTACTGATGATATTATTAATATATCATACATTATTCGATAATTACCATAAACTAACTAAATCTGATATTAATGATAATGAAATGGAGAAATGTAATACAAATATTAATTAATTACGAGTTTGAATATTTCAATTGTATTATAATTATAAATTATATTGTATATTATAGAGATAAAGACAACCCATACAGAAGCAAAGAATACAATAGCACAGAGTTACAAAGTTGTATTTAACTATTGTGATACCCCCACTTGTATATCATCTAGAGCACATATATTACAGTTTATGCAAACTTCAGTTTGTATACATTATATATATATATATATATTATTATTTGTTAATGTTGTTATGTGGTATTCATTAATTTAACAACTCGTTAATTATATTACCTATACCTGACCATGATGATAACGACATAATTATTACGTATATAGATACATATAAACCATATATGCATATATATATATATATATATATATATACATATGCTTACTTGCTTAATTTCGAGGATGATCTTGATCATCTACTCGAGCTTCAGTATGAGTCAACTCCCGTCAGACATTTATATCGAGCATGATGGTTCTTCATCTCTTCCTTCTCTAGGAGACTAGTGTCCTTTTTTGAACACATCAACATAGTTCAATCATCGGCGACCTAGGTTAGCTTTGCCTTGTGTGGGTTCCCATAAAATGAGCGGGTGTATTGATAGTTCCGGATGCCGTATACAGTGACCAGCCATTCTCATCCTTCTGGATTTTATTTTAGATGAAACAAGAGGTAGTTTACCAGTCACATTTTTATTTGTGGAGTGTTCTTTCCAAGATATATTTAGGGCTTTACGAAGCTTTCGTGTGTAGTGCCATCCAGTGATTTCTGCTGTTGAATAGTCAGTGTCCATGGCTCAGATCCATAGGTTAGTACACTTTAGACGGTTGCTACAAAGATTCTTCTTTTAAGTGGTAAATTTATATTATACGTCCATATAACGTGCATGCTATGTAGTGAATTCCATGCTAGAGCCTTTCTCACTTTAATGTCCTTTTCTGAAGAGTTGATCCCAGAACCAAGGTATTTGAAGTCTTTTTCGAATTGTAATGTCTGACCATCAGCTGTTTTGAATACTATTGAATCAGGTGTGTTAAAGGCCATTACTTTGGTCTTGTTAGTATTCAGATGTAGTCATACTTTTGTGCATTCAGATTCTACCCTTAGAAGTAACTTCCTGGCTTGACTTACAGTATTAGATAATAAGGTTATATCATCAGCTAAATCTAAGTCTGTTAAAATAGTTGGATGCAATCTTCGACTTCTGCGAGGGAGAATAGTAAATCCTAATTCCTCTTCATGTCCGTTGATTACTTTTCTTAGTGCATAATCTAGTACAATAATAAATAGATAAGGTGATAAAGTATCCCCTTGTAGAACTCCTGCTATTATATCAAACTCTTAGATATACCATCTGGTGAGTATAAGTTCGCTCTAGTATTAGCATAGCTCCTATGTATTGCATCGACAAGCTCATCAGGTATTTCATATGATCTAAGTAATTTAGCCATCTGGCCTCTATGTATAGAATCAAATGCCTTCTAGAAGTCAATAAATGTAAAGATAGCTGGTAAATTCTTATCCTTAATTCCCTCCGGAATCCTTATTATTGCTAGTATCTGGCCGAATGTTGTTCTCTTCTTTCTGAATCCATTTTGAGTTGGTCTAAGTAGAGGATATAATACCGGACGTTCGATTGAGTATCGTACGATTGTAAGTTTTGGCCATTATAGAGGTGAGGCTAATTCCACGGTAGTTATCAGCTTTGGTTATATCTCCCGATGTAGGTACTGGGACTATGTTAGAAATGTTCCATAGGTCAAGCTATTCACTGTTTATATATTACTTATTTATGATATCAATCACAGTATCATTAATTGGAACATATTTGAGTACTTCTGGTATTATACCATCTTCCCTAGATTTTTTCCACATTTTATTGATATTTTCGCTTTTTTATATTCATCAAGTGTAAATATGTCATCTTTTATATGTAAGTTTTCAAAAACTGTATATCTTCGTTTTCATCTGTCACATCAATGAGTTCCCGAGAATTTTTTTTGAAGTGTTCATACCATAGAACAACTCTATCCACTGCATTATTACTATTTAACTGTGAAGACTGGGTGACTTTCCTACCAGAAATTTCATTGATCAAGTTCCAACTTTCTAGATATCTCATACCCCGATCAGCTTTCTTAATTACAATAACTTTTCCAACTCTTCGTAATTAATTACTTTATACATTTGTAACATCTCTATTTTGTTTGTATAGAGTTCGATTACATTGACATTTTTTTGTAGTTATGGCTTCTCGAGCATTAACAATTCGTGGTTCTTGAGAATTCAATTTCAATTTAAGTTTCGGAACTTGCCTCATGCATCCTACCGCTGTCACATTAATTGCTTCCACCAACCGTTAATCCCTACCGTTATTTCTCACCAATATATAGTCAAGTTGGTGTTTCGTCATGTGCGGTGACATCCAGGTCCATACCTTTCCTCTTTTCTTTGAAAATTGAGAGTTAGATGCTAGTAGCTGGTATTTTCCATCATTTCTATAAGCCGACTTCCATTTTTATCTATGGATGTGTTGTAAGTGTATTGCAAATCTTGTGGTCCCATCCAAGCATTCATATCACTTAATATGATCAATCAGTTGTGGGATGGTATTTGTTTAATAGTTGTTCGAAGTTGCTCATATAAAGTATTCTTGACTACTTCAACTTCATATTCACATGGTGCATATGTAACGATAGTATAAACTATATTTAATACAGTATTACTTTGAAAGTTATCTATCATAATTCTATTCGTAACTCGTTTTATATTTATTAGACTTTTACTTGTATCTTTGCTAATGATGATACCCATGCCACCATTAGCTGCTTGTACTTAATTTCTCCATGCTGATACGGTGTATATATCATATCTAGGGTCATGATCGTTCCAGTTATTTTCTTGTTCCCTATCTGCTGAGTGTACTTTTCTATGTTTTTGTATATTGCATATAGATATATTATACTTTCGCATATTCGATGTTATCTGAATGAATGAATTTATTTATTTTACTTGTATAATATAAATTAATGAATATACATGGCATATGTATACAATATAATATAGTTAAATAATGAGTAAAAAAGGAACCCTTTAATAGCAATATGCTTTCGAGAAAGGATTCCACGCACAAATATATAAGAATTAAAGAACAAAAAACAAAAGAAATATGATAATAACATAACTATAATAATATATAATGAAATTAAATTACATAGTGAATCAAATAGTTCCAATCTCACGTGCAGCAAACATCTACTCACAACATGAACATATGACATGTCCGAATGGCATTTATCGGCTACATGTCTTGGTATATTATAATATAGTCCAAAAGGATTTTATTGGTGTATAATATTTTCTATCATATAAAAACCGAAATAAGGACGAATTAACGATCATGTGTGCATACTATGAATAGCGGTAAATACACGTAAGACAAGAGTACTATAAGAAATAATAATTAAATAATTAAAAAAAATATAGGTATAATCGAGCAATACAAAATAATAATAAATTTGAATAATATAATAATAGCATAATAAATAAATAATATCTTCAATATCAGGATAAGTCGTTCACTTGATAAAGCTGGTTCCTGTCTCCGATATCTGTTTCTTAAATGAAGTAAACTAGAAAATGAATGAATACAATTAGATAAATCAATATTTACTAATATAGAATTTTTTTAACTTATTTTAAAAAATAATATAAGTAATTGAATTTTTGATAATTAAATCAAATTCAGTCCAAAGAATACAACCAGAAATAGATAAACATTTAATCTTTGTATTTAGTTTACTCATTGTAATATGAAATAATTTATCATTTCTGAAATTGAATCTTGAATATTTTTTGACATATTTTACTTGTACAATATTAGGTAACTTATTATGAAATGCTTTATACATATAATTTAAAATATATACTTTTTTCAAGTCATTGAACTTTAGTATATTTAATTTTTTATAAATATAGTCAATATTTTTGAAACGATTTATCATATAAATAATTCGCAGGGATCTGTTCTGTAAAATATTAATATAATTAGTATTTGATTTATACGCTTGACCGCATATTTGAATACAATAAGATAAAGAGGACATGAATAAAGACTTAAATAAAATATACTATAGTATCTGCTTTAAATATAAAACTGGTATCATCTGCAAATATAATAGGAGACAATCTCTACCTTAGACAATCACAATTTTTTTTGTTTTATATACATATAATAATAAATCTAATATATATATAAAGATTACTATTGATGTACCATTTTAAAAGGATCACCCCTGTACCGACTTTCATCGATTTGCATGTGCCGGTGTATATGATAATACAACATATTATAATGTAGATACGGAAATTTCATCTAAAAGAAATGCGGTAATACAAAATAATATAGGTAATAATTTTATATTAATTTAATTATATATATTAATATATAATAATTAAAAAGAATTTACTTTGATAGGTTTATATTTACGTATAAAGTATTCAGATTTAATACAATAAATACCGTAAATACAATATCAATATAAATGTTAAATTTACAGAAAATAAATAAGTTAACTTATAATTGAAAACATGACTCATATCTACAGACCACTCTATAGAGCATATACTATAGTATTACATTATGCATTAGGGTACATTATATCACATAGGTATTGAACTATAGTGCAAGTCTTGACTACAACCCTACTTATTTATATTATTATTATGTATCTTTATTTTGTATATGAATTTTAAATATATAATCTAATATATTTCAGAAAAGTTACTTCGATCCAATGAAATATTATCTGGGGCTTTATTGAAAGTAAAGGACTTTTACGAGGCATGCATGCAGGCAAATGATTATTTAAATATGAATATAAATATATATAATGAAAATAAAAAGAGTTATAAAAAGGGTTATCTTAATATATATATATATTAAACAAACAATAATAATATATTGAGAATATAATCAATAAAATGGTTTGTATTTCAGTTAATGTAATAATTAATGTAAACAATCAAAAATTACATAAGAAGTATAATAAACTAAAAACATGTTGTTGATAAATTTGAACATTACAAAATTTGGAACATTAATTCGCAACTTCTAATAATTTTTAATATTTGTAATTTAAAATATTGTTAGAAAAAATGTATCCATTATATTTAATATTATATGATAATACATTTACTTAATTACTCATTACATGTAATATTTATAATTAAAATAAGAGGTATTTTGATAATTTAAATTATAATAATTATGACAATTGATAATTGAAATTCATTAGATAATATTTTCTGTTTTTGATTATTTTTTGTTAACTTTTACGGAAACTATAAAAATATTAATTTATTGATTTTGTAATTTAGTATTATTCTTTGTTTATTTCAATAACGTATGATATTGTTATACACATTAATACTGTAAACGTTTTATTATTGATTTGATTAATAACGTATCTATGGATCATATAGTCAATTTATTAATATCATTTTAGATTATTTAAATACAATTGGAGAATGGAATTTATACGATGAAAACTCATTAGAAAACTGGAATTTTCAAGTTTATGTAATATCTATAATATATATATATATATATATATATATAAATACTAGTTTAAATAATAAATCTTCTCCATATCTCACTTTATACTTTACCACGTTAAGAAGTTCGTCTACCTCTCTATAGAGAGATATGCCCTGACTGATATTATACATCCATGTGTATCTGAGTCGACTCCTAAACATGTACTTCAGAGTCAATGTGTAGCGATACTTTATATATACCATTATAACATATATGATGTACAATTTATTTTTAGTTTAGTATTAAGCTTCGAGTGAATTAACACTATATTGTTAATTATAACTATTGTGTATACACATATCAATTAGATTACATAAACAGGTTACATTTTGTAATCATTTATTAATATAATTATTATTTTATGTTCTGTCTAAAGACAATGTATTATTTTATAATATTATATATATATATATATATATATCTATATATAACATAGGAAACATTGGAAAAAGTTAATTCTGATGGAATGGAAATATTTTTCGAATTGATTGTAAATGCAAATGATCTAATTGAAAATACAAATACACTGATGGTATTATTTTACATAATAACAAACATACACACATACATATATATATATATATATATATATATATATATATATGAATGAATGAAATCAGTTTATAGACATACGACATACCATGTATATCATACGTCAATGGATGATCAGTGAAAGCCTATGCTGTATTTGGTCGATACCTCCAATATGTTAATGTACATATTAAAATATTAGTAAAAGTATAATATAATAATAATGATTCATGTGTTAACATTAGTTATAATATTTAGTAAATGAATTAGTAAATGAATCAATAAAATAGAAGATATACATATATATATATATATATATATATATATATATATAAATTAATAAACATAATAAACACTGTTCATGAACATTAGTTATCATCATATTTCAATCCATTACATTAAATTACATAATACAATAAGTTAATAACATAATTGTATGATATTAAAATGTATTAAAATATATATTAGTAAAATTAGTAACTTTATAAAATTGTAATATTGAGAAATTGTTAATAAAAATAGTAAATTATTATAAATATGTGTAAAATAAAAATATCTAAAAGTATTTTATAAAATTAAAACTACTAAACACAAATTAATCATCTTTCAATAAGACATTCAATGGCCCCACATTCCTGTCAAATTACAGATGACTAATAATAATACCAATAATAATTAAAAAAATATTTAAAACATAAACGATAAAAAACAAATATAAATATTAAAAAAATTAATATTAAAAAATATAAAAAACTAATATTTACTTATAAATAACATTTTAATGTGTTTTTTTAGAATAAATACATTATTAATATTATTTTTTCGTAAAAGATTATTAAACATTAATTCATTATATAACTTTGGTGCTTTAAAAAATATTGTATTTCTTAATTTATTTGATTTCATAAGTGGTAGGATACATTTATTATTTATTAGTTTATTTAACTTAAAATATGAGTTATAATCTAATTTATATTTATCATTTAAGAAATTATAGATTAATAATGTGTTTTTATTCAATATATAATTAGATCTTCAAATTTAAAAATATTATTTAAAAAAAGGACCAGTATTTGTTGGACGTATTAATGGTAATTTGATTTATCTATTATTTGTTTACTAATAATTCTTTTACATTTTTTCTGTAATTTAATTGATTTTGTAATATTTGATATATAAGTATTTGACCATAGTAATTTGACCCAAGTAATTCAATCCCATATGATAAATTAGATAAATTGAATGAATTATATAAAAAAATTAAATTTTTGTTATCTAAAAAAGATATTTTTTTTATAGTATATACAATTGTTAACAGTTAATTCGATACATAATTGATGTGTTTTTGTAGGTTATTTGGGAATCTAAGTAGATCCCAAGAAATGTATAATTATATATATATACATAAATATATGTGAATTGAATTTAATTCAAAGATTATTTGTACACCTAAATAAATTAAAATGATCTCTCAAAAGTTTATATACAGAGAAAACAATTATAAAAGTTGGTAATAAAATAATAACATTACAAATAATAAGATAACATAGCATAAAACGGAAGGATATAAATAAATACAATAATAACAACATATAATATACATATTATTATACATATTATATATGTATACAGGTTGCAACATGATAACCATCTTTTGATATATTATTATTATTATTATTATTATCAGATTTAGGTACAAGTACCTGGGTAATTGTAGAAGCATTGCTGCTTGTCGAGACAATTACCCTTAATTTAACTTGTTGACAGATATCAATTAATTTAATTCCATTATATAAATATAATGGAATGTGAATATTGTGGAATATAAAATATATATAATAATAATAAGGTTGACTTCCTGTTTACTATAAGATAAATATAATATGATAACATTGTGATATCTGTCAACTCGTTATTGATTAATTCATCATTTAATAATTAAATAAACTATAAAATAAAAGATAAAAATAAATAAAATTAGTGTAGGTATAAACAAATAAAAATACAAAAACATCATTAAAATAATTTAAATTTCGATACTAAATAATAATATGAATATAATAAATAAAAAGATGAGGAAACTATACTGAACAACAACAACAAACTAAGATTTATAAAAAAAATATAAATAAAAATTATATAGAAGTCAAAAGTGATAAAAAGTAATTTTCAATAAATGTCATTAGAATATAAATAAATTAACTATTTATTAATTTTTATATAGAAGTCTAAAATTATTAACAACAAAATATTGTATTATAAAAGGCAGTAAGAAGATTAACATTATTATTATTATTTTTTTTTTTTTTTTTTTTTTTTTTTAAAGTTATTATTTTATAGTTTATTTAGGTCAAGTTAAAAACAAATTATTTTATTAAAGTCATTAAAAAATATTTTGTAAGGATTTTTTAAATTTTTATATAAAGGTCAAGTTTAAAATTATAACTGAGAACAAAAGAGCAAAACAATGAGGATAATTTTTATATAAAAGTTTAAAAGGATTAAAAAAAATATATATTTTATTATAAAAGTCAATAAGAATAAAATGATTATTTTTTTTAAAGTTTGTTATTTTATATATAGGTCTAAAGGGTAAACATAGTTATTTTACTAGAAGAGTAATACAAACAATTTTTATATAAATGTCTGGTTGAAAATTATAACATAAAACAAAAGATAAAATATTTTTTTTTTTATAAATGTAAATGTTTGAATTATTGGATTAATTGTAATTATCGATGAATTTGTCATGAATTTTTTTTGCGAAAATTGATTTTGATTTTGATTTTTTTATGTCAGAGTTTATATTATTCCATGTTTTTGGTCCATTAAAAACTAAAGAAAATAATAAGAAATTTTTTCTGCATAATTCTATTTCAAAAATTAAGGAATCACGAATATTATATATTATATTTTTCTTTTTAAAAAATAATGATGAAGACGAGTAGTATTTATTGTACATGAATATACTAGTGTTTTTTTCAACAAGGTCACAAAATTTAAGAGTATTTATATTTTTAAATAAAATATTGGTATGGTCATGAATTTTTATATTACAAATTATTCTCAACATTTGTTGTTGTTGTAACATGATACAATTTGTATTAGATATATATGTATTGCCCCATATTATATTAGCATAATTAATGTGAGGAAGGAATAAAGATTTATATATCATTGTTAGAGCTTTGAAATTTAATAATCTTGCGACTTTACTAGTTATCCAGATTATTTTATTCAGTTTAACTCTTAGATATGAAATATGATATTTCCAACTTAGTTTGTTATCAATAATTACACCAAGACATTTTCTATGTGTTACCCTTTTTATATTATTTTTATTTATTTGTATATTCATGTTTTCTTTACAAATAAATAGAATGTAATTGGTTTATATATATATATATATTACATTTTATGGAAATAACTGAGGATGGGAGTGAATTTCATAGCTTAGGACCAATACAACTTACACCGAAAGTGTAGTTTCGAGATACGGAGAATAGGGATAGAGAGAAGATTAAATGGGAACCAGGTAGTTATTATTGGTATAAGGAAGTAATAGGAATATTCTCGAATACGTAGAGTATCTGTTGTATTAACGAATTACTCAAAATCTATATGTATACGTACATATATATATATATGTTATAAAGTAAAAACAATTATTATAATAAGTGTCCTTTAATTAAGCCCAATAGATCGATACACCATACACAGTTACCGGAAAAGTGCCCTGTTAGGTACACTAAAGGTTCATCCCACATTAAACAATGGCCGGGAGTTAAAGCGTATTGGAACGTTATAGTTCATCCTTGCAACTATTGGTCAATAGTTGTTTATATTTTATAATTACATTTTTATTCATTTGTATAAATTGTTATTAGTTTTATATTTTATATTTGTTATAGTTTGTCTATTTCGTGTGGTTATTTTCCTATAAAAGGAATGCCGCTCGGTGAGATACACTTGCTTCTACGTCTCACCGGGTTATAACTATACTGTATATTCTATACATATTGTCATATTATTATATTATTATATTCAACAGGTTTTTACTTTGTCAATAAAGTGATATACAAACGAATTTCACTTTTTTACATATATATATATATATATATATATTTATTAATCAGTTCATGTATATAATAAATATAACGAAATCACTCTATATATTAGGTAAATAAGAATAGCATGATATGGTCAGAACACACGGACAATATGGAAAATCTCCAGAGTAAAAATGCTAGTAATAATAATGCCAAAAGTAGTATATATAAATAATTTATATTATATAATATACTGGGTATTATATAATGAAAGAATGTAAACATAGTTTACTTTCGATTATTATCACCCAAGCAACCAAACGCGTTGCGCGTCAACGTAAAATATATAACAACGTTCCACCAGTGTATATATTATGGGTCAAATAAACACTTTGGATATAATTATTTTATTTATGCAATATATGTTCCAATTTTGTATATTTTATAGGTCAAATAAACACTTTGGATATCATTAATTTATGTATTCAATATATATTCAAATTTGTATATTAATATATACAATTGTATAAGTCAAATAAATACATTGGATATTACAACAGCGATATCTATAGTGAAATATTATATTTTATAAAATATATCTCTTATCAATAAGAATTATTATTAATAGAATTATATATCAATATAATTGTATAATATATACATACGCACATACATACACACACATACACAAACATATATATATATATATATATATATATATATACCAACTATTAGTATTAATTTATACACTTATTTCTGTTTAATATTTCTGTGATTTATTTCACATCCCACATTAAAGTACTAATGCACTAATGAACTAATTAGTTCATTAGTTTGTTAATATACATTATTATAATGGAAGATGTATATAAGATATAATTAGGTAAAATAACTATAAATAATATGATTAATACGCAATAAATATTAGATATTTTCTAGTTTTTCTACTACATATCTATAAATAGAGGTTCATAGAATTCCACGAATGTATTATATCATATTATATGAATGTATTATATCATCAGACTTTATTTATATCGATGAGTGTGTTATTGTGGAAATTGTGTTTAGCGCGAAAATTGATATTAACGGTATTGATTAATTACTTAATTATTTGATAATTCTTCCTATGTATTAAACTTCCTATATTGACAATTTATCAATATTTAGATTTTTATTACAAGTTGATTTGATAAGGTAATATAAAATAGTATTGTTAAATATAACAATATAACATATATAATTGATAGGTGTTATACTTTATCATAGAGCTAGAGAAAAGTAGTACTACTATAAAAACTTTCTAGCTCTATATCCTTTATGCATAATTATATATTAATAGTATGGGATGTACTAAAACGGAGTTGTAATCCAGTTGTAATTTTATAAAATTTATTTGTATATAATATTCTTAATTTTATACTTTGATACTATAGTATAGTATAGTATATATATATATATATATATATATATATATATATGTATATTTGCACGCACAGATACTCACAAAAACAAATACACATATATTATAGATATACATAGATATTACATAGTTGTTCTACCACATATCTATAAATAGATGTACATAGAATAACACGATTGTATCATAGCATACATGTCGTGATAATGTATGAAATTAAGCGTTACGGCAAGACACGCCCAAAGGGCGTCGCCCATTGCATCACCCATCGCATCATCTACTGCGAGGGTCATCGTGTATGACGCGAACATTGAAATTAACGGTAATGTTTATTTATTTCCTTATATGTACACTTCCTTTTATTCTACTTCCTTTTCAGACAACGTACACATATTTAAAGTATATATCATATATACTACGAGTTGATTTAATAAGGTAATATAATAATCTTATTGTTAAATATAAACATATATACTTATATAATTGTTAAGTGTTATCCTTTATCATAGAGATAGAGAAAAGCTCTCTAGCTCTATGTCCTTTATGCATAATTATATATTAATATTATGGGATGTACTAAAACGCAGTTGTAATCCAGTTGTAATTTTATAATATTTATTTGTATATAATATACTAAATTTTATAGTTTGATACTATATATATATAATATATATTATATTTTATAATTTATATATTATAATCAATAATTGATATTAAATATTCAATATAATAATGTATTTATAGTACAAATTTAGGTTTTAAAGATTGTTATTAATATGTTGTTGCTCAGTTGTAATTGTATAACAATGCATAACCTTGCATACATATACCAGTAGTAATTTAAATACATTCAAAATTAATGTGTTTACTCAATTTTGTAAACAAATATTTACATAAATATATTAAAACATAATATTTTAACATAAGGCATTTTTTTAGAAATGTATCAAATAATCATATTAATATTATACTATATTATACCATATTATACTATATATTATATATAATATCAAAGTGTCAAATTATGTTTATTAAAAAATTTATTTAAATTATGCATTATTATCACTTATTTATTATAATATATAATATATATTATATATATATATATATAGTATACAAATATTAAATTAAGTATATTATATACAAATAAATATTATAATATGTATACATATATAATATAAACATTATATGGGAATATAAGTTATAATTATAATATCTATAGATAACATACAACTATTAATAATATTATATATATATATATATATATATATATATATAATATTATTAATAGTTGTATGTTATCTATAGATATTATAATTATAACTTTAACTCATTCTAACATATATATATATATATATATATACATTAGTGCTGTAAAATTATTAATTATTAATTATATAGTATTTTAATAATTATTCAATTATAATTTACTAATTAATAATTATTTATCAATACTTATTATTAATTATATATTATTTTAATAATTATATATCAATAATTATTATTAATTAACAATTAATTATATATTAATAATTATTAACAATAATTATTATTAAGTAATAATTATTAACAATATTTATTATTAAATAATACTAATTAATTGTATATTATTAATTATTAATTATATATTATTTTAATAATTATTAATTATTCAATTATAATTTACTAATTAATAATTAGTTATCAATACTTATTATTAATTAATAACATTAATCATATATTATTTTAATAATTATTCAATTCTAATTTACTGATTAATAATTATTTATCAATAAGTATTATTAAGTAATTCTAATTAATTGTATATTATTAATTATTAATTATATATTATTTTAATAATTATTCAATTATAATTTACTAATTAATAATTATTTATCAATACTTATTATTAATTAATAACACTTCATTATATATTAATAATTATTAATTATATATTATCTTAATAATTATTTATCAATAATAATTTTTTAGTAATAATAATTAATTGTATATTAGTAATTATTATTTATATATTATTCTAATAATTATTACGAGCTAAGTTAGGTGAATATTATTATATTTAACTTATGACTCACGAAACATGAATAATGCTCATAAGATAATTAATATGCACACAGTTATCTAGGTCAGCAAGGGATTATAATTATACAATGCTTGCTTGATTACTATGCATTTATATTCACATATAAAAACATGTGTACAGTGTACGACGTACAGTGTACGTCGTATACACATATATGCGTGTAACCATATATGGTATATTAAGTATATAATATACAAATAAATATTATACTATGTATAATATTATTCAATTATAATTATTAAGTGATAATAATTAATTGTATATTATTAATTATTATTTATATATTATTCTAATAATTATTCAATTATAATTTACAAATTAATAATTATTTATCAATACTTATTATTAATTAATAACACTTAATTATATATTAATAATCATTAATTATATATTATCTTAATAATTATTTATCAATAATAATTGTTTAGTAATAATAATTAATTGTATATTAGTAATTATTATTTATATATTATTCTAATAATTATTACCCGCTAAGTTAGGTGAATATTATTATATTTAACTTATGACTCACGAAACATGAATAATTCTATCCGGGATCGCCTCCGGTATCGTCTTCGTGAATGCCATGTATCTAAACTTGTTTGCCAGCTTCTAGTCCGGCAAATTGAATAGTCAAGATACAGAAGTTAGTATTTAATGTATACATCCATACATATATATATATATATATATATATATATATATATATATATATATATATACTCATATAACTATACATGGTACGTGCAATGCATACTTCGTGCATGTATGTATGTGTAATTATGTAAAATCTATATATAAACTATTACCGGCCTTTGTCTAATTTTAATCCCCTGATGACCTAGATTAATATACAATATAAGATGCAATATAGTCACAGAACTAGAGAGAAAGTTTCTCTCTATCTCTATGAATATAGTACACATGTTAAATATTGTTATGTTGATATAATTATATTCGTATATATATTTAGTAATAGGGTGTACATGATATACCTAAGTGTATATAAATTCCCATATATGTAAGTTATAGTATAAAATAACGACCTTGCCATTACCAAAGATGCCCTCATCTTCACCCCTGATTCATGTAATAGTCACACATCTACCTAAAATCACCATTGGTTCAACATACACCTATATTCAGTTGTAAATTACCTCCTACACACGATGTTCATTTATAAAGTATGCCGCCCGTCATGTATAGCCATATATACATATATATATATATATATATATATATATATATATATATATATATATATATATCTATGTATATATATATATATATATATCATGTTGCTATCCGTAATGGACCAGTCTGTACAGCTTAGCATAATGGAACGTTCCATATTATGCTAACGAACTAGATATCGGACGTCCCATTATGTAACATGTTTACTGCTTTAGGAATCAGGTTGACGCACGCACTGCGTGTGTGCCTAGGGAACGCAGCCCTCCCTGATTGGCTAAGGGATAAATGTACCACGTGATACCTTACACATGTTTGCACTTGTATGGTCCAGCTAGTCTATTATTCATTATATACAACTAGTTACAGTATACACATATACATATGATTGTGTCATCATAATTGATTTATATTAATATACAATTTATAATTTCAGAATAAACAAGATGATCTTACTGGTTGGCTATGGTGAATATCTCCATGAATATGTTAAAGATCATCTCTAGGATCCGGTATAGTCTTCGTGAATGTCGTATATATATATATATATCTGGTATTATACACTGTGCTATTTAATGAACAGAAACCTCTATATTTGCATACTATATACTATATATGTATATTATAATCATATATGATCATATATGTATACATACTTATATTATTATCATTATAAATATACCCTTGCATTCCCAGTTTATTATTATATATATTATTCACGTGTTAAATCATATCCGTATTTTGTGTATTGTTCCTTGTAATAAATGAATGAATTGTTTTACGTTTCTTTTTTTATTGTGTATGGGTAAAAATATACGTTCCACTAGGTGTTTATTTATGGGTAAAAATATACGTTCCACTAGGTGTTTATTAAGGGTACAAATATACGTTCCACTAGGTGTTTAATCATGGGTAAAAATATACGTTCCACTAGGTGTTTTTTAAGGGTACAAATATACGTTCCACTAGGTGTTTAATCATGGGTAAAAATATACGTTCCACTAAGTGTTATTTATGGGTAAAAATATACGTTCCACTATGTGTTTATTTATGGGTAAAATAATACGTTCCACTATTGATTTTTTGTATATAAAGGAAACCGTTTGTCTGCTCACAAACTACCTATGATTCGACCACCTAGTGGAACATATTATTTGACCTATAATGTTACGTTGCGGCAACTAGTTTCTGGTTGCTTGGGCATATTATGATCAAGTGGGTTTTATTCCTATATGTAAATGGCACATCGGTATAGGGTACTTTTGTCTAATCTTAATTTATTTTTACTTTTATCGATACCGTTTCTTTCCAAATATCCGTAATATTCACAAAATAATAATCACGAATAATAAATAATTTAAATTATATCACAATTATCGATTAATAAGACTTAGTTGTTCACTACTTATATACCATACTTTATATTACATCGTGTTACTATTTATTTGTAAACCATACGTATATCAAAGATTTTCTAAGGAAATATATAATACTTAGGCGAAATTGTGTAATTCGATTTTGTACACAAAACATAAACAGCGTCATTCACATAGGATATACTATTGGATAAATGTGTTGACAAAGCAGAGTTATTTATAATTTAAATTCATATCAAACTACACAATTTTAAATATAAATTTAATATGTTTTAATTTAATATTTATATGATGAAAACTAAGTGTTCGTTACTAATTAAGTCGTCTGCTCGTCATGCAATATTTTCTTTTATCACTCAAGTCTATATACTTCTCAGTGGTATAATTAATTGTATTTCAATGATTTATATCCTTTGAATCAACTATATAAACATATGTATGTATCTGTTAAGACAACATACATTCATATATTAAATTATATTTCTATATAATTGTTTATAAAAAATATGAATTAATTTATCTTTATTAGATTCGAATTGAACTAACTTATATCTACATTCCAACTAATATAGTGTGTATTAAATTATATTATGAATTCGATGTATTTGTATTGAAATTATTGATTTAAAAACATAAAAACGAAAATACGATAAAATCACATAAGCAGAAAATAAAAGTTTTACTAAATATGCGTTAGAAAACGTACATATATATCAAGTTAAAATAATAAGTTAGTTTCAAATTCTATAAATACCTATGAGACGAGTATAATCTTATATTGCATGTCATTTAATAGAATACTGAAAACACTATTGTATACAGGAACTTATATAAAGTTTTCACATATAGACACATAGCTATAATATCCCTTCGAAGCCGTTATCGTGTTAATATATCCATATATTAAAATTTTTCTCGATCGTATACATTATAAATGTTTATTTAAATATAAAATAGTACTTACTGATTAGACAATAATAATACACTACCTCATTATGCATGCGCCATATGTAATTCACCACATTTTATTGTTTACTGCTATAATTGTTTAGTACCCAATATATAATTCCCCCTGACTCTGCCGCACTAGATCCTCTAATTAGTAAAATCACAGCTGAACTCTCTATACTCTCTGCTAAAATCGAGATACTGACAAATCCAACTTCCCACGAAACTAGCGAATTGCGTAAACTAACATATGCACAGCATGCACAAAACTACTGTACAACTCGATTATCCATGCCACACCTGCTATATCATTAATACCACCCGGTCTCAGTCCCCAACTTACTGCAACAATTTATCATATTCCTTAAGAACAACAACAACAACTTTTAAATTAAAAATTTGTAATTATTTAATTTTAACTTTATTACCTATAATCAAGCTAAGTCCAATATTTATTACCATTTACTACCACTAAACTACTTCTACCCCCGATTATGACTGATTCCACCAACACTGACTTCACATGCTCCTCATGTAACACTATCGCCACTTCACTTACGGAATGTGACCATTGCCGTAAGTGGCTTTGCCAATCATGTTCCAAACTCCCCAAATCTACACTAAACAAAATGACTGCCCTCCAAAAATCTGGTTTCTACTGGTTTTGTACCAACTGTAGAACTGACTCTAGACCGTCCCAACGTAAGATATTCTCCAATAGCTCTTCCCAAACCTCTCCCATGAGCTCACCTCCCATCTTTAACAATCACTCCCCTGCACCTGCACTACCACTACCCACTTTTTCCCCTGTTGCCACTAAACGATTACAATCCATCACTTCCATATCTAAACCCCCCTCGTTTAATAACCTTCACCGCTCATGCATACCTCCCTTACTCCCCCCCAAATCTGATAAAATTGCATGGAAAAGAATTAATAACCCCCCCAATACTCCACTTATTAACTTTCTTGTCGGTAAATTACCAACTCATTTTAGACCAGTCCCTAATCCGTCTTCCACTACCAACCATTACTCACCTAACCACCCATCCCCCTTTTCTGTAGTTATTGAGCATATTAAACCATCTGAAAAATCTCGTGAATTTCTTCTAGAATTACTCACTTACATCAATATACCTACACATGCTCTAAAATCATATAATTTTTCTAATGCAACTGTTATTATTTTCTTTAATACACCAAGTCAGTGTTCCTACTTTTACTCCAAAATTCCATTCATCCGCAGTAACTCAATATACAATCATCTATACATTCGTGCTGAACGATCTATCACTGAGCGAACACATGGTAGAGTTCTTTTCCATGCAACAAAATCTAACCTAGCCCCATCTAATGTCAAATGTACCTTCAATGACTACACTAACTCCTTTGAACTTCGTCATTTGACCAACTCCAAGATAGACTGGAATAAGAACCCAATTTATATATCAAATGACACATACAATACATGGTCTACATCCTACAATGCATATAGATTAAATGCCAATTCACTGAATTCATCAATCAGTAATTCTCAGTCATCACATCAATCTTCACAATGACATTCAACCACTCCTATTCCATCATTATCTCAAACCAATCACCAATCTCCACTTTCACCTCTATCTACACAACCTATAACATCTAGTGAATCACAACTATCACCATCAAACCTACTATCCTCATCACATATACCGTCATATATATCTTCATCACCAACATTATTACCATCAACTGAACGTTTATCTTCTTCTCCATTACTAAAGGTAGCAACACTTAACGCTTGTTCCATTAGAAATAAAGTAGATATTATTTTAAATATATTTCATGATACTAAGATAGATATTTTATGTATAACAGAAACTTGGCTTTCTATCAAGGATCTACCCATAATTGCATCCCTTAATACCCCAACTACTAACTTTATTCACCTACCACGCCCCGGCCCACACTATGGTGGCGGTGTCGGTGTGCTATATTCAAATGCCTTGAAACTAATACAGTCAAGTGACCTATCACTTGATAATTCAGAAGCCTTCTCATGTACCTTTCACCCTCCTAAATCACAACCACTTACTATTATAACAATTTATAGACCTCCTAATAATTCAATTCCTTACTTCATCGATGAAATTGACAACCTATTGTCTATGATCTCCACCAACAGTATACTACTTGGTGATTTCAATATACCAATTTTACCAAACTCACATAATTCAAATAAATTTATTAATATCATAAATTGTCATAATTTCTTACAACATGTAAAGTCTTCCACACATTCATCTGGAAACATATTAGACCTAATTATATCTAACACATCTTCGAATATAATTTCTAATACTAATGTTCATAGTTTAATCACTGACCACCACCTTGTTAGCTGCTCCCTACATATCCCTAAACCAATCAGACCATCCAAGAAAGTTCACTACAGAAAATTAGATAATATAAATATTGCTAATTTTATAAATGACTTCAACATTTTGTACAACAATATAACAGATTCATCTCATATAGACAGCTTTGATAGTAACCTTACTCTTGTCCTAGATAAACATGCCCCTATTATCACTAAAACTTATACAGCTCGACATAATACGTTATGGTTCAATAATTCGTTACACACAGCAAAACGCTCACTTAGAATTAAAGAAAGGAATTGGCGAAAATCCAAAAGCGAAAATGATTTAAATATTTTTAAACATTCACTTTCTAATTATAGAAAATTAATAAAAACTGCTAAAAATAAATATTACATAGATCAAATTAAATCAGCTGGAAAAGATACTAAGAAATTATTTAGAATATCGTCAACACTACTAGGAAAACTGACAAAACGAATACTGCCTGATAACTCCCCTTTAACTAATGCGACTAACTTTGACTCTTACTTTTACATAAAAACATCATCAATTATAGATACTCTCCCTCGACCCTGCATCCCACCAATATCAAGCCCAATATACTCATTTTCCACTTTTTCATTACCAACCATTATCAATATCAATAATATTTTATTAACAGTTAAATCTACATGTAAACTAGACCCAATTCCATTATGTTTATTACATTCTCTTTCATCCCTTCTTTCTCCTTTCTACAAAAAAATTATCGATCGCTCACTAACTGCAGGTATCTTCCCATCCCACATGAAATATGCCCATGTAATTCCCATCCCTAAAAACCAATCCATTGATAGGTCAACTCTTTCTAATTATCGTCCCATATCCAACCTTTCTTTCATATCTAAGACAATTGAAAGAATAATTGCTAAACAACTTAGAACATACATCAATAATAATAACATACTGCATAAATTACAAAGTGCTTATACAACGGACAAGAGCACTGAAACTTCACTACTCCATACTTTAAACAATATACTACTCTTTCCAAAAAATACTCCCACCATACTGATTCTACTTGACTTGTCGTCGGCTTTCGATACGTTAGACCATAATATTCTTATTCGAAGATTAGAGAACATTGGTATTAAAGATTCTGTCCTTAGTTGGTTTACATCCTACTTAATTAACAGATCCTTTTCTATATGTATAGATAACGCCATAACAGAACCCCGCCACACAACTCATGGTGTACCCCAAGGTTCTGTTTTAGGTCCAATTCTCTTTAATATATATATTTCCCCTTTACTTTACTTACTTGACGAATACCCCGATATACACTTTCACTCATATGCGGATGACTTACAGCTATACTGTAATTTACCTGACCCAATCAATAACATAAATACTATAAATAAATGCATTAATGACATTAGTAAATGGCTTTCAAATAACTCCCTACTATTGAATAGCCTTAAAACAAAAGCTTTATTAATAAATACATCCCCAGGACATCATTCCATACCACCTATTATTATTAATAATCATATTATAGAATACTCAAACCAAGCTAAAAACCTCGGCCTCACACTTGACCAAAAGCTGTCTTATCTACCACATATAACTAATATATCGAAGTCCATTAATTACACCTTACATACGATCCGACTTATTAGACCTTCTATAACTACTGAACTTGCCAAACTACTAGTTACTTCCTTAATACTGCCCCGACTTGACTACTGTAACTCTACTTTAAATTCACTCCCAGCACATACTATCAAAATGCTCACTAAATTACAATATAGAGCCATCAGAACCATTTTCAGGATAAAAAAATACTCAAGACAACATATCACACCTTATATGAAATCCATTCACTGGCTACCCATCCCTTACCGCATACAATACAAATTACTCCTACTGACCCACCATGCCACCCATAATAATAAACCTGACTATCTTACTGAACTACTTACGAACTACAAGTCTACCCGACCACAACGAACAATACATAAATACAAACTAAATATACCAATAACTTTATCACTAAATAAAAAACAGGAATCTTCTTTTTCTATAATATCACCTAAACTATGGAACTCCCTACCTCACTCAATTAGATCTATAGTTTCTGACCACACCTTTAAAGTCAAATTGAAAACACATCTATTTAATATAGCTTATAATAATTAATATACGATACACCGCCGAAAACTCATTACTGATGTTGATCGCAGTGTCTAAACAAATTGGTTACAAGGTTACAAGGTTACAAGAAAACTATGATTACATTAATAAACTTATAAAATACCTAAATATCAACCCTAATACTGTGGCTCAAGATCGTTTTAACAATACATACTACTTCATAACCTTTACTACTCTCTTCACTAAAAATCACTTCAAATATTTATAACTCAGACTCCATTATACCAACTACAGCTCACGGTTTATTCACAACTTACTTACTACAGAACAATCTCGGATAAAAAGCATATATTACCATGCGATTAAATCTAACAAAATTACTGGATATAAATGTGTACTCAACCCGAGGAACAACATTTAAGAACTATGCTTCCGACTTGATCAGAACAAAACTGACTGGGATTCACCACCACATAAACCAACTGATACATTATCACTGACTAGACAGATTCACATTAACCTACTGAAAATATGCAAGCATTACTACCCCATCACTCACATAAACTATACAATATAGCACTTATTAACACAAGATCATTATCAGCAAACATTGATCTAGTTAACCAATACATTACTGACTACAACCATGACATATATGCGCTAACCGTACATAGTTTAACGTACGTGATATCTGTACTCCAGTTGACATACAAGGTCAATCCTATAAGTTAACTAGTCTCACTGGAACGCACTCTCGCCGAGGTCACGGAGGAGATGTAGCAATATTTACTAAAAAATAAATAATAATTGCATTCCACAAACAACTACCAAGTTCTGACTCTGAAATCCTACTAACGACACTATTAATAAACCAAATACCCGTCCAAATAATTCTTTTCTACAGGCCCCACGACACTATATATTGATTAAAACTGATCTATAACTCAATACTAACTACAAAACATGACCCATTGTCTCTAACCACAACATTGTCTGCTCTACTTGATAAACATTCGCCACTTATCTACTCAAAAATATCTATACATACTAACCCCCCATATTTTTACTCTAACCGTTGTTCCTTCAAAAGACATACATGGAAACTTTATAGATTCTAAAGAAAAAACCCCTATCCATCAGATCCACTCTACTATATTCTGGCACGTAATAGTTATCGTCATAACATGTTTTGGCCAAATCTGAATTCTACCAATCTAAAATCACTGCTGCTGGAACTATCATTACAACTCTATACAAAATCACGGATAGTATTCTCGGACGATTTAAACAAACCCAACTCCCTGACATGACCGATGACTTCTGTGCAATACTTTTACTGAATTCTTTACTGAGAAAATCGAAACCATTCTCAATAACCTTACTAATACTCCCTCGACATCCAACTATAACTGGCTACCAAACTACCGGCCAATTTCCAACTACCTCTACTATATAAACTACTTGAAAAAAAATGTTTACTACAAACTCATTTAATTCTAAAACCGTTTCAACATCCTTGATCTGAGACAACATGCTTTTAGACCCAAAAACATTACGGAAATGGCCAAAATACAGCTCCTGGATAACCTTCTAATATCATCTGATAATAAATCACCAACCTACGCAATCTTCCTTGACCTTTCCTCGGCATTCGATATGCTAGACCACGATATCCTTTTAACCAGACTAGAAAAATAGGAATTACCGGAACTGTGTTAAAATGGATCTCTAACTTTATTCGTGATCGCTACTTTTCGGTCAAAATTCATGAACAATTGTCAATACCCTGCAAACTGTATGATGGTGTTCCTCAAGGTGCTATCCTCTCGCCTATCATCTTCGTGATTTATCTACTACCCCTCTAAAGTATATTAAATACTGTCCCATATGTTAACTTAACACTATATGTCGATGAAATTGAATTAATTCAATTTCAACAGTTTCAACAATTTCAACAGTATAATTATACTCCGAAAACACAAACTCTACTGAATTACAAATGTGCATGTATACTATAAATAACTGGCTAACAACTTAACAATTTAACGCTACTAAAATCGAACTACTCAACATTAACGCTAACTCCAACTTAGACAATTTTCCAATACTCTACATCGACTCCTCACCACTTACTCTACCGTTTTTGTGTTCTCACACTCTCAAGAATATAATATTATTTGAGTGTCTACATAAATACATATCATCATGATTATCATTATAGTTGTAAGAAGAACCGATCGTTTATTTATACACATCTATATAAGATATCTTATTTAGAAGTGATATCACTTTATAATTCTAAATACTAATTTAAGGACTATTATAATAGTCCGGGCGAGGCTTAAATACGGGCCCTATTACTTGTATTTCTGACGCCTTAGCTAACTGAGACAAACAGGAAATGTTATATCCCATACTTGTATTCCTAATTATACGAATTCTTCAATAATTGACTACTACCGATAAAATGATATCCGTTTAAATAATGATATTAATAATGATTTAAAATGTACCATACCAAATAGCAAATAATAATATATTAAAAACAACGAATACCGGATACTATAGTGATTTATAGTAGATTAACCATAAACGCTCTCACGTCCCCTACATAAATACATAGTTTTATTTATTTTATTTGATGACTAACGTATAGAATATTTTCATTATTTATTTTAAAAAAAATATTATTATTGGTAATAAATAGTTGTACTTTATACTTATGAATAATTAATTGATAAATACAAAAGCTATGTTTTAATAATAATATAAATTATAATATAATTATAGTAATAGTAATATTACATACTAATTATGTTTATAATTATATACTTAATGGTAATATTAGGTTATATTACTAATACTAATACTAATATTAATAATAATAATAAATATATACGATATTTATAAACAGAATCTTCAATTAATTATACAATTTTTTATTGAGATGGATGAAATGAAAGGCGTTCCAAGCGATATTGATGTTATCAACAGTTACGCATTTGAAATGAATACATTTATAATAGTTATACAAAAGGTTAAATAAGATTCTTTAAAACTATTTATTTAAAGTATTTAAATTGTATATCTTTTATAAAATCGTGTGTTTTTACAGATTAGAATGCTTAGCATAAACCACGAATATATACATATAATGGAATTAAATTACAGATATAAATTTGTTAGTATACAATATATATTAACGTATATATATATGTATATAAATATATATATATAAATATATATATATATATATATATATATATTTATATAAATATATATATATATATATATATTTCATATGAAAAAATATATACATATTTGTATACATTCTATTCAGTGATTTTAATTATAGGTTTTAAAATTTATAATTTAATAACTAGTTCATATTTATAAATAATTTGAGTTAAACATACTGAGTTAATTAGTAATGGATATTTAGATTATATCTGACATATAATTATTCGAATATTATATATATATATATATATATATATATATATATTCAGATAAATTGGTATTCATATGCAAACCGAATTGTATCACTTGTTGGTAAATCTCTATCTAAAGATGAATATATACGAACATATATGGATGATTATTTTATACAACTCTCTAATTTCGTAATCAATTTGATGAAGACAACTCGTGGAAAAAAGTTTATTATAATATATTAATTAGGAGGCGTGTTTACATTTTAAATATCTAGGAAGATAAACCGACGTACATTTCGACATACTTCTTGCATACAATGAACATGTGGTCATATATTAACACCAGTCTGAGACGATTTTATTTACCGTGTAAACACGCCCTAAATTATAATTAGTAATATGTTATATTCATTATCATTATGTTTATAATATTATTATTATTATATATAATATTATATTTCGTATTCATTAATAGAAATATATAATAATATAAATTACATAAATGTGCATATCTAAAACGCAAAATGGCGAAATTAACATATATACTATACCTACATTATTATATCAATCTCACTCCTGAATAAAATAGTTACAACTTTATGGGGACTACAAATAACTAATTAATATCAACCTCAATGTAATGTAATTTCAAGAGTAATATATTAACCATAGCTAACTATAAAACTGAGGGAATCTAATCCAAACTTGGATCTAGGTTATGTAAACTTATATTACACCAAATTTAACTAATTACAACTTAGATTATTATATCCCAGCTTAATCCAAATTATTATTTTTTAAACTGAGATCAACTTGGATTTATCTGATCCATATTTAACTAGTTGCAACTTGTATCATTATATGCCAGTTTAACCCACTTTTTTATACTGAGATCTAATTGGATATATTTGATCCCATTTAACTAGTTGCAACTATACGGATCATTATATCTCAGTTAAATTAAATTTGTGTTATACTGAAATCAATCTGAATTTATCTGATCTATATTTAAATATTTCAAATTATATCATAATATCCCAGGTTAATCTAAATTATTTGTATTTAAATTTCAATAAACGCTTCTTTATTATTTCCAAACTCCTATCAATTCACCTACTTACTCTTCAGTATTTATATTTCAACTATATAACTATATAGTATATATTATTATACATATTTTGTATACATATACATTATTATTTATTCTCATTTCTCATGTGAAGCATATAACTTTACGTATACAGTTTCCTCTTTACTTGTTATGTATTGACCGTCATTCTATTATAATAGAGTATTATAATACATTACATTAATTACATTAATTATAATTACAAATAAATAATAATATCGCACACTTGTATATTATTACAATATATACTAATGTATATGTATACTTATTTACATAGGGTTCTATTTAATTATATAACTTACAAATGTTTTGTTACCATGAACAATATTGATAATGTAAGGGAAATAGATTCTGTGTATTTAAATCAAGGTTATACCTAATGTTATATAATACTTATATTATGTATTATTTAATACAGTATATATTATATTTTAAATAAATATATAAATGTTAAACGTGATTTATTTTATTAAATGTGCATTTAATGTGATTTGTAAGTAATTTATAATAATAACCATAACTATTGTTAACTGTAAAATAAATACAAGGATAATGTGATTATTTCAATTATTAAAAATATATATATATTAATAAATGGTAGATTCAAATTAGTTTTAATTATTGCATAGAAATTGTAAGTGAGATCAATAATGTATTGGAAATACCGATTTTGTATACAGGGATGGTATACCTTCCCTTATATAATTATCAATTATGACGTTGGGTACTGATATATTCATATGTTATTGTTATTATTATTATTATTATTATTATTATTATTATTATTATTATTATTATTATTATTATTATTATTATTATTATTATTATTATTATTATTATTATTATTATTATTATTATTATTATTATTATTATTATTATTATTATTATTATTATTATTATTATTATTATTATTATTATTATTATTATTATTATTATTATTATTATTATTATTATTATTATTATTATTATTATTATTATTATTATTATTATTATTATTATTATTATTATTATTATTATTATTATTATTATTATTATTATTATTATTATTATTATTATTATTATTATTATTATTATTATTATTATTATTGTATTTATATATGTTGATTGACAATTTATTTAAGCAAATACATAGCCGAAAATATAATCGAAAGTATAAAGTATAAATATTTGCTAACGATAACATACGTTATAGAAATAAACAAAGAATAATACGAAATTAAAAATTAAAGAAATTAATTTTATTATATATTTAAACTAAATTTTATTTAATAAGTATTAATTATGTTTGTTAGATGTTTAAGTTTATTATCTTATTAATAATTATACAAAATAATTACCACTTATTTGTATTCTGCAGAATATATAGCAATAATTCGATATATATATAACTAATGTTTAACAATTTATAATGAAATTATTATAATTATTTAAATATATTTAAATTATTTATAAATTACAATTTTATTTGTATTATTAATTACATGTACTTATATTTCATACTTCACATATAAATATAATTATTTTGTTATAATTTATAGTCTATCTTAAATTATCATGTAATATATATATATATATATATATATATATATATTTGTTATACAATATCGTATATAAGTATACGATATCGCTTTATTAAAACGACATTACAGATAACTCATATGTGGCGGGGTATTGTATTGGATCAGCCACACAGGTGATGGGATATGCATTCGATTCATTGAATCCCTCATCTAACAGTTATAATGATATACTTAAGGTTAAATATTAATCGAAGTATGATAGTAATGTATGGGTATAATTAATAACCTTATATTATAAATAAAATAGGTAAAAGAAATGCTTGTAAAAATAAAATCTGTATTTGTAGATAAAATCAGGTCGTCGAGTTGGTTAGATGAAACAGCAGCTATTACTGCAATTGATAAGGTTTATTAGTATAATATATACTATTAGATAGGTAAATATTATATATATATATATATAAATATATATATATATATATATATTTATGATAATCATAATACTTTTTTATTAAATATAGTATATAAATAAATATCCGATACAAATATGCCCCTCTATAAGAGGTATACGACTATAGACGTATACATTGTATATGTAATATAACTGCGCGGGACCCATGGGAGATAAACCTGAGACATAATTAATCATTTTATAATTATTACCTATTCTAAAATGCACATTTATACTACCAGGGTACATAAACCATAGTCAAATATATTTTTATATATTAAAATATATTTATTAACATTATTATTACCATAAATATTAATATTAACTACATTTCTGATTAATTATTTGTGTTTTAAAATTAACATTTAAAAGTAAATAAGTGTATATATGAACTATTAAAACATGTTTTATATATAAGAATATATCATCTGTTATGACATTATACTCGTTTGAAAATATGTTTTATTTGTTGGAAACTTAATAATAGTATGAATAACGATATATACATGTATATATATATATATATATATATATATATATATATATATACATGGGCCATTGCCACCTTAAACGCACATATGTACATTCACAGCCACCTAATAGGACCAGTGAATATAGAGGCCCCCAAATGAGGTCCTCTCTATTTCACGGTATAAATACACTATTAAATATATGATTTCATTACATGAAATTTTACAATCTTATAAATATTCACTTACTTAACAATATACACATTACATGAATTTTATTGTATATAAAATGGTCACTTAAATTATACTTAAAAAGTAGGTCGTATATATTTCGTATATGTCCTAAGACCACTTTAAAGGACCACGTATAAAAGTCACTTTTTAGTATCATACATGGATATATATTATATTTCTGACATGACCAAATATTTTTATTTATAATTCTGCATATTTTGTATATTTTAATATAATCATAAAGTGGATATTTTAAAATATATATTTTTAATTAATTTAATACATTAAAAATATATATATATATCCTAGCGGATATATATATTATCAGATCCAGATCATGAATATTATAAATATTCTGCAATCTTTGTTAAAATTAATAAAATATTGACCCATTTGACCTAGATATTTTAATAATATTACTCCAGTGTATTTCTCTAAATTATTATTTATGTAAGACATAAATACATACGTTATGAATTATGTTAGTATAATAAATATATCATATATATTTTTATATATGTATAAATAATTATAAATAATGTGAACAGATAAATAACTACTGTATCATGTGTATTTGATTAAAATTCAATTTAAAATTGTATTTAATTACGCACTATTTTTCTTACGGTCTTATTGCGTATATACGATATTTAATTATATTTAATTATAATTATTATTATTATAATAATTATAATTCTAATTGTATTATAATAATTATGATCATTATACAATGTTTAATTTAATATATATATATATATATATATAATTTAAAACTCTCAATCAACCTATATCCGAAGATTTTAACAATTTCGGTTCAAAATTATTTTGAAATATAGATTGCGAAATTTCGTATAAATGTATATGTTCATAGTTATTAGTACTACATAGTATGTAGTATGTACCTAATTATCCGTGTAATTATAATTATACAATTTTTAATTTAAATATACAATTTAATTTAAAATTATATAAAAATAATATAATTATTATATAATTTATTATATATTATATATAATATAATATAGTATATTATAACTATTAATTATATACGGTTGCAACGGACTAACGGCAATTTTATTTAAATATATAATATATGTATTAAATTACTATTATAATAATAATTATTAGGATAATAAATTTTCGTTTATATTATATATATATATTTCATTGTTATATTATTATAATTTTAACTATATTTAATATGATATAATATTATTATAATAATCACCTATAATTTATATATTCAATGAATAATACTCATCAATATTAAATATGATATTTATATTTAGTTCAACGGTTACTAGGTTAAATAATCTAATATGATATTAAATATTTATTTGGGAAGTTCTCGCAAAAAAAAACAAATACATTTGTTTATTAACTTCTCCATTATTTCATGATTTACAACATGAAATAATAAATCTGATTTATTTATTTATATTATAGATGTGTTAAATATATATTTCAATACATAAATATAAGAATATAATCTACTATTTATAATTTAAGTTAACTTATCAAAGTAGTAACTATATGATACATTGTAAGAATTAAAATTATTTTTTTTTCTAAAATAAAATTCCCGTTAGTGCGTATACAGCTTATATACTATATATAATTATAATATATTAAATATAATATAATTATATATAGTATATAATATACTATATATATATATATACTATTATAGTAACTACATTTAATTATAATATATTATATTATAGTTTTACATTAAATTGTATATTTAAATTCAAAATTGTATAATTATCATAATTATTATAATTACAATGATAATTAGGTACGTACTACATAGTATGTAGTACAAATAATTATGAACATATAAATTTATACGCATTTTCGCAATATATTTGTCAACATTATTCTATAGAATATAATATTCCTGAATTATGTGTTTTATATTTATTCATTATACCCTTTTGCAGGCATACTTTATTCTAATATATTCAATAATATATTTATCAATATTATAACTTAATTATCAGATAACTATGTCGTAAAGTATTTATTAATATATAAAATTTATAAACAATTTTGTAATCTATTTAGATCAGCCACTATCACTATTATAATTCTCAGATGATTATATTTTTAAATATCTGCTATTGTAACTCTGATTCCCGAAATTTATACAAAATAACTTATATCATAAATCATATTTATTATTATTATATTTTATAATCACATTTAATATTTAAAATTACATTAAATGTATACTACTAGTTATACACATATAAATAAATATATGTAATAAAGATTAATGTAATAACTAAGTTATAGCCGCAGATATTAAAAAATATAATCATATGAGCTCTTTAAATAACGATAATTTTTGTTCAAAATATATCGAAAAATTGCAGGCGGTGGCGAGCGAGTGAATTGAATTGTAAACATATATTATTAGGTATGGGAGGAGCTAAGTAAATATCCTAGACTATGATTATGAATATGGACCTTGTTTGTTTTATGGCTTAAACTCTCAAGCTACCTAACTATATTTAGTTGTATATTTGGTAGATACGTATTTACTCTATTTCAATTTGGTCTAAATATAAGTCAATACTTGTTCTATGAACTGATGGACATAATACTAGAATACTGTCCTGGTACCATCGTCATCAATGAAATCTGCATATTTGGTAAAAGTGAACAAGAATACGACGAAAACATTCACAGGAGTCATACCTAGAAACTATTATATCGCATATCGATTTACATATGCGTCCATACCGGTCAATCAGGGATGCTCTGACGATATACGATGGACCCATTCTCAAAGGTCAATATAAATATAATCATCTCATAATCATATCTAAACTCACTCATCTAAATATTTATCCAGTTTCTATTTCAAAAACAATTTTTAATTTCTCTTTGAAATATTACTTTTAACACCACTTTTGTCAAAATTACTTTATAAACCGAAACTACATTCTATTACATAATACAACTGATAATGACTATACAATATTATTCATACATGCTCTCCTATCTACAATACACATATATATATACATATACATGTGTACCCACATCCATATTTTATACCATGCTATACAAAATAAACTGATAAATAATGTGAAATTTATTCTTAATTTACTTACGAATACTTATCATCTCCAAAATAAAAAATGGATCTTACGATACTTACTTAAAATCAATCACTGTTAAATGACTAACCATCATTGATAAATTACTTCTATTATCAAAGATTTACTAAGTAAAAATATAACGCTCATGCGAAATCGTGTAATTTAATTATGTATACAAAAATTAACAGGACCTTCTATATAGAGTCAATTTTCAGAAATATTTGTAGTTTATAATGTAAATTCATATAAAATAACACTTTTAAATGTAAAATATTATGCTTTCAATTATTATTTATATGGTGAAAACTAAGTTTTCATTACTAATTTAATTACTAATATATAACAAAGCAATATGATATATATGTTTTAAATTCTATATAATTCTATATGGCAGGTCAAATCTAATTTATATTGCATGTAATTTAATAGAGCAATGAAAATATTGTTGTATAGAAACCGAACCAAACCAAATCTATTTTAGTGATTTCAATACTACTGCTAGCAGTTTGATGCCTGAGTATTAATTACATTGCGTAGATAGGGAGTATTATATATTTGCTACAACAAATATTTGCTATTACACTAATTAATGCTAGATCACTTTCAGGTAATATTGATAAATCAATATATTACCCAAATCGATGAAGATTCATCTCGAATGATCATTCAACTCGGCGCGTTTTAAATCACTAGTATCATTATATTTTTGTAAGATGTGTAGTTACCAGTACTTTATAAATAATGCGGCAATTAATTGGTAATAGCCTACTAGTATTAGGTGTTGTTGTAGTATTCGTTCAGTTATAATGATCGTATCTATTGGTCTTGGTGGTAATTTATATAATACACGCATTGATGATCGAATTATTTTATTTAATGGCATTAACTGATAGGCAGGTAAATTAATTAAAATTATATTACAATAGTCCAATATAGATATAACTAGGCTTTGAATTAGAAATTTACATGTATTAATAGTTATTGTTTTTCTTATAATTCTAATATTATGCAATTGATAATTGGCTGATTTGACTTTTGCTTTTATGAATATATTAAGAATCTTATCAATTCACACTCTATTTTCCTTATCTAATAGTTTGTATTGTGTATTATTTATTATAATGCAATTATTATCGTTTTATATACAAAACAATGATTCTGACACTAAAACTATATTGATCTTATGAAAACTGAGACTAACACTTAAATGATGCCTTTAATAAGCATGAGTTAATAGATTTAATTTAATTATTTATACATTTTAGTTTCGCATCTGGTTGTGTGGCAGTCAACCCATGGAAATAGAAGGCATGGAAGACCACCTGATTCATATATCAATAATCTCGAGGGTGATACTGGTCTAAGAGAAATTAATCTAGTAATGATTTGGTATACCTATTTACATATACCCATTCTGAGTAATAAATATAGCGTGTATATGATATAAAAGGCTGGATATATATTAGTGCTGTAAAATTTCAAATCTCAAATTTTTTTTTGGGTTCATTTCAAATCTTTGATTTTCGGGTATTTGGAAATATTTTATGGTCTCGAATCTTTATTTTAAATTTAGTCTTGGTTCGGGTATCATTTCGGGTAATGACCGATTAACATAATTATGTAGTAATTACTACAACTTAAGTTTCTTTCAACTATTTAAAATATCCATTAAAATGTACACTATTATTTTGATTATCTGTTATGCTACCTATATAATAACATATTTAAAATAGAATAATGTCATCAAGGACAATGTGTCCTTATATATATATATATATAGAAGGCCTGCTATAGCATATACCTTATATGGTGAATAAAATGAGATATAGGATTATTAGAATAGTAAAGTATTCAACAAGCAATTAATAATTATTTATCAATTATTATTATTAATTAAAATTTATATATTATCATTAATAATTATATATTATTTTAATAATTATAATCATTCAATTCTAATTTATTAATTAATAATTTTTTATAAATTAATTATTATTATTAATTAACAATAATTATGTATACATTTATTTAATATTAATAATAATTAATTAATTAATATCTAATTTTTTTCTTTTTTAAATTATTTTAAAATATTCTTAAAAGATTTCTAAGATTTCTCGAGAACTTGATATTTTTTTAAAGATTTGAAGTTTGAGAACAACCAAGTATTGGAAATTTTACAGCACTAATATATACCCAGCATTTTAACACGCTATATTTATTACTCAGATTGAGTATATGTAAATAGGTATATCCAATCTGGGTACAAATATATGCATCCATATAAAAATGAATACTATTTTTATTTGTATTACATATATACATTTTAAATATTATTTATATACAAAATATTTTTATATTTGAAAATAGATATTAATTTATTTATATTTTATAAAATTCATTTATTTTTATATGAAAATATAAATTATTATATAAAATGAATTATAACAAATACTTGAATTGATTTTATAATAATAATTGAAATCATTAACAATACAATTACTATTTAGGGTTTATATCATGGCATAGGTGAATTTATATTATAATTGATAAATGGTAATATTTATAGGCATATATCATGGCATTGGTGAATTTACATTGTAATTGAAAATGGACATATGTATGTATGCATGGTGATATATACAACTGGTGACATACTTAATAATTGATTATATAACCATATCTTTTTTATTACAATTTTAAAAAGAAAAACTAAATTAATATAATAAATCAATTGAAACTAAATCAATTTGTATAATATAAAATCAATTTATCTAAATTATTCTTTTAAAACTATAAATATTATGTAATATAAGTTTATTTATATAAATTACATAGAGTATATGGCTATATACTATATAAATTACATAGAGTATATGGATATACTCTATGTAATATTATTATTATTATATGTACACCATTTATACTTTATAGATATAATTATTAATTTTTTTTAATATTTATTTTTTATTAAAAATGTTGTAAAGAAAAACTAAATTAACTAATAAATCAATTGAACTAATTATAAATTAATTTGTATAATATAAAATCAATTTGAGTAAATTATTCTTTATAAAACTATACATGCTATGTATTACATTTGTATAGTATATGGCTATATTAATATAGTAAGTTTGAGTAATTTCCTTATTTTATATATACATATGCTTTTATAGATTCACTCATGACATAATGCAACTTCGGTTGTATAATCAATTAGTGATTCTACATGATAATAATCAAGCATCAATTATTATCCTAAAATACATAAACACCTACTATAATGTATGCAATTTCATCTTACTTCCATAAAACATACAAAAAAAACATTTTTCCATTGTATTCAAATTGTATGTATTAGAGAAATGAATAAAATATATCTATCTATGTAATACAAATGTTAATACCCAATAATTCATTACTGCTTATTTTACAGATACTCCAGGTACCACATCTTGGAATAGTCAATACTATTACTCTGGTTCATGTACATGTCCAGTGGCATGGTATAGGATATGACATCACGGATATCTCCAACTGCAATAAATGTTACGTGAAACATCACAAGCAGAGAAAAGAATCGATGATGCCATTGAATCGACAATGGAAATACGTAGGATCGGATATGTTATATTACAAGGAGAAAATTTATCTCCTTGTATGTAACAATTTATCAAAATACCCCGGCAGTATCTCTCCGAGAAATCACATTTCCGATATCACAACCCCATAACACATAAGTGGTAACCGGCTATTATTTTGCGGCCCTCAACCATGAATCCATGGCCTATAAACAGATAATCAGTGTGATATCCACCGACATCCGCCTCGTCCCTCCTGATATACTTTCAGACATACCTGTCATAACTACACCGGAACTCACATCGAAAAAACCTATTAACTACCTTGATCTAATCGTATTCGTCATACTTGTTACATCTTGGTATTAACCCAGATATTCCCTTTTATTCTACCTATTACATAATCATCCTATATTATTATTCATATTTATACTATAGTATATACAAAGTGATCAGATTACTTTTACTTTACAGTGTTGGCTGTATACGCCAATTAATATTGTGTCTTTGTGATCAGAACACCATGCAATCGATACTATCATTATTACCCCTATCACTAATAATCCATATACACCTTGGTATATACTTCTTAAATTATACATTGTATAAATAAAAGTTAACTTCCAGATATATAATAATTTAAATTATTTATAATTATATATATGCGAATATATAATACATGTATGGTATGTTTAGTATACTAAAATAATTCATAATTTATATATGTCAAGTATAGGTTCAAAGATTATATATAAAATTATTGTGCAAGTATTAGCTAAACATTAATTAATAAATTTTTTATCTTTATTTTTAAAATCTAGTAACTATTAATATATAATGTAACATTAGAAAATATGTTTCATACTTTAGTAATGACATACTATATAATATTCATGATACATCTGTTTAGTTGCTTTCTTACTTGCTTATTTCGTGATTCTCGTTTCCCAGACAATGACATATCTCCAAACATCACAGTTATTAATAGCTACTCTCTCACCGGTATCCCGCTACTGAGTAATGTTGTAACTTTCTGGTTGACTTCCTCGTCTTCTAGTTCTAGTCATGAGAAGCTTCCCGTTAATATTCATCACTAAGTTCTCCAGTATCCAGTAAGTTTTCGGTATCATAATAATTTTCCCTGTGTATAGTATCAAAAGCTTTCTTCAATTCGATACATATTAGGATTAGTTGCCTTTTACTAAATATACTATAGTATTACTTATAGTTTTATCAAATAAGTGATAAAATATTAATTACACTATAAAAATGGATAAAATTAAATAAAAATATAAAATTATAAAGTCCAGATTCTAACTCAGGCCCTCTCAATCTTTAGACTAGCGCTCTAGCATCTAGACTACAATTCTGGTTATTTATATAAACTAATTAAATCTAAGATATACGTATTGAAGTATTATATATATTATAATAATAACTAATGGTTATATTGTATTTTATTTATATAATATAGTACATTTTTTAGTATTATATAGTTTGTAATTATTAAATCTAAAGTTATTCCTAATTGTTTCAACTAACGTAATCAAATATAATAATTATATTTAATTAATAATTACTCCTTCAGTATGATACTGAATATCCCGTAAGATTTTGGTATCATAATAATGTTTCCCTCTGTGTATAGTATCAAAAGCTTTCTTTTAAGTCGATACATATTAGTTTAGATTAGTTCTAGATACTTATGTTTAACTCCCTTGATAACTCTTCTGATTGCTTGTAATTGAGTAGTTTTTGTTCTACTATTTTAATTTGTCCTTAAATACCTGACTAGGATAGGCCTAACTATGTTCCTTATCATACGATTATGCATTTTCGCTATGATTCATTATTATAAGGATTTTTTATTATAATAATATATAATAATCATTAATAATACATTATTATAATGTGTAAAAATTATATTCATTATACATAAAATTAGTAAACAATTATACAACAGTGATTAAATCTATGATAAAAAATGTGCCTTTTATTTTACTAAATATACTATAGTATAAATTATAGTTTTATCAAAAAAGTTATTACAAATTAAATACTCTATAAAAATGGATAAAATTATAAAAATAATTAATTATACAATGACAAAATGGAGATTCTAACTCGGGCCCTCTCAATCTTTAGACTAACACACTAGCCTCTAGACTATAGCCTTATTATATATAAGTCTGGTTATTTTATTAAATATAATTAAATCTCAGATATACGTATAGTATTACATATATTATAATAATAGCTAATATTAATAGAGTTTAATATTATATTTAATAGTATATTTTATTTATATAATATAGTTAATTTGTTAGTATTATATAGTTTGTAATTATTAAATCTAAAGTTATTACTGATTGCTTAAACTAACGTAATCAAATATAATAATTACTCCTCCAGTATGATAGGTACTACCTACTCAGTATGATACTGAGTATGCTACTGAGTCACTGAATCAGTGATTGAGTATCACGTAAGATTTCAGTATCATAATAATTTTCCCTCTGTGTATCAAAAGCTTTCTTTTAAGTCGATACATATTAGGATTAGTTCTAGATACTTATGTTTAACTCCCTCGATCATTCTTCTGAGTGCTAGTAATTTAGGTTATGGTTTAGGTTTAGGTTATCCGATGGAAGGGTCAGTGACAATTTTATTAGTTTTGGGGGAAAATATATGGTCTAAAGTGTTACCATGGACATGGGTGGGGGAGGTGACGTGTTGTACAAGGTCGAATGAGGTGAGAAATGTATTTACGGACTGGATCATAGGTGGGTTGGGTATGTTGAAATCGCCTAGTATGATTATATTAGAGGTGATAGTGGGTAGAAATAAGCTAAATTCATAAAGGATTAAATTGATGTTGGGAGAGGTAGGACAGTAGAAAAGGGAAATGTTGAATGTACGAGAGAAAGGTGAACTGATGGCGCAGATGAGGGCTTCAGAGTGGGAGAACAAGTGATAGGAAATATTAAAGATAGTTAGAGAAGATTTGTAAAGTATTCACGTTCCGCCACCGGGATGGGGAGAGTCGCGAGGGTTGTGAATGAAATAGTAGGGGGAGTGTTAAGAGCAGCAATGTGAGGAGAATCCATAGGAGATACCCATGTGATGAATAAGATTTCGAGGTCATGGTCAGTCATGAAGGACATTACAGAAGGGATTTTATTGCGAAAAGAGCGTGCATTGATAAGAACAGCGTTGAGGGAAATAAGGTGGGGTGGAGGGTGGTTAATTGTGGGGAGGGGGAAAAGTATGATTTAAGGGAAGTCAGGGAAAGGAGCGGGAGAGGGATGTGTTGGGTGAGTAGGAAATAAGGGGAGAGGTATACGTAGGGGAGTTTAGGGTATCACAATACCAGGAGGGACACATTAAATTAAGGCGATGTGAAAATTGTTCGTGCCGAGGACAACGTAATTAAAGTTGGGGATGGGGTGTGAGGAGTTCAGGTGATTGAAGGTGGAGGTGCAGACTTTGCGATCAAGAAGTTGGGAATTGTTGAGGGGTTCACAGAACCTGACTTGAAAGGGTAGTTTTTTAGGAGGTGGATATAGCGGATAACAGTGTTTTTGGAATGATGATCAAGATAGGTGATGGATAGGGGTTTTGGTAGTTTGGAGGAGAAGTAGAGTTGGGTAAGTGTGGGATACAGTGAGAGTGTATATGTGGCTGGGAGTGGATATTGATGGAGGCAAAAAGCTTTTTCAGGTAGGCTGTGTCATTACCTGTTTCAATTGCACCAATGATTGTATGGGAGACAGTTGGTAATTTACCGACAAGAAAGTTAATAAGTGGAGTGTTGGGGGGGGGGGGGTTATTAATTCTTTTCCATGCAATTTTATCAGATTTGGGGGGAAGTAGGGGAGGTATGCATGAGCGGTGAGGGTTATTAAATGAGGGGGATTTAGCTACGGAAGTGATGGATTGTGATCGTTTAGTAACAGGGGATAGGTGAGTGGGGATAGTAGAGATGGTAGTAACAGTGGGAGAGTTGGGGGTGACTGGGGTATGGTTTGGGATGAAGGGTTGGGTGGTGGGGTGAGCAGTGAAGATGTAGAAAAAGTGGGTTGTGGAGATAGGTGGGGTGCAGGTGCAGGGGAATGATTGTTATAGATGGGAGAGGAGCTCATGGGAGTACACAAATTTAAATTAAATGTTGTTGTTGTTGCGTTGTAGAGGATAGGCCTATCTATGTTCCTTATCATACGACTATACATTTTCGCTATTATTCATTATTATAAGGATTCTTTAATAAGATTATAATAATTATTATAATCATTATTATTATAATAATATATAATAATGTATAACAATTATATTCATTATACATAAAATTAGTAAAAAATAGTAATTAAATATATGATACAACATTTATACATTATAGTTTTATCAAAAAATAAAATTAAATACACATATTAAAAATGGATAAAAATATAATAATAATTTATTAAAAAATTATAAAATTACAAAGTAAAGATTCGAACTCGTGGCCTCTCAACCTTTAGACTAACACTCTATCCTCTATAGAGGATAGTCTATAGACTATAAGTCTGGTTATTTTAAATAAAATAATTAAATACATGATATACGTATATTGAAGTATTACATATATTATAATAATAAATAATATTAATATTAATATAGTTATATTATATTTTATTAATATTTTATTTATATAATTTTATATTATATATTATATTATAATAATATAGTTAAATTGTAAGTATTATATAGTATGTAATTATTAAATATAAATATATGCTGTAGTGCATCAACTAACATAAGTATTATTATTATGATTATCATAATGATTATCATAATTTTATTATCATTATGATAATAAAATATAATAATTATATTTAAATTTAAATTATATAAATTAAATTTATAATTAATTAAATTCATTAAATAATTTTAAATTATATTATAATATTATAATCATTATATTCATTATAATAATGAATATTATAAATGAATTAATTTAAAAATTAAGTTTATTAGTTCAATATTATTGAATTCCATTATAATCATAATTTAATTATATATTATATATTCATAATTTATATCCACTGGATTATCCAGGCATATTTAATGTGTTAAATGTTAGGTTTACTTTAAAATATATATGATATTAAATAAATAAATTAAAATTTATTTATTATAATAATAATAATAATAATCTTTATACATAAAAATAATAAAATATTATACCTGATTAATTCTATATGATATTAAATAAATAAATTAAAATTTATTTATTATAATAATAATAATAATAATAATCTTTATACATAAAAATAATAAAATAGTATACCTGATTAATTCTATATGATATTAAATAAATAAATTAAAATTTATTTATTATAATAATAATAATAATAATAATCTTTATACATAAAAATAATAAAATATTATACCTGATTAATTCTATAATTAAAACTTTTTTTAAGAGGCTATTTTATTTATCAAATATACGTATATTTGTACTATTATCAAGGATATTGCTATACATGTCATTGCTATTATATTAAATATAAATGTGGACAGTTATGTTTCTATATCTTTAAATAAATGTATTTCATATACAGTTCTTATATGAATATATATAATACATTATTAAATATTTATATAATAGATTGTATTATATATTCGTATAAGAAATGTATAATTATGAAATAAATTAAATGTAATATGTCGTACGAAATTACCTCGTACGATATTACTGGTAACCTATAACTGGCGACGCCAGTCTGGCGTCCTTTATGGTGGTATATATAAATTTAGGCTTTTATGGTGGTAATTATAATGTAATATTATAGTGGGCCTTTAAAGCTCAACAAATACATAGAGTACATGTATACAAATATAGAGGCCCTGCAAAAAACGTATATCCTATGATAATGATTTAAAAAAAATAAAATTTTAGTATAACAATCAGCGTAATACCATTGTTAACGTATTAAAATGTTGTTAAAAAATATGCATTATTCAATATGGGCCTTTATATAATATATATACAAATATACACGGTGGGCCTTTTAGGTTGCAAATATCCCTCTATATATATATATATATATATATATAGATAAAAAGATAATGGTATAACCATTTCATTAAAGAATACGATATTAATAGATAGGTTTGTAATTTAATATAATAACTATATGTATTTATTGAATAATATATATAACGGATATAAATGGACCCTTCACGAAGTTTTCGATATGTAGAGTGTAATTGTAATAGTAGTGTATCGCGTATAATTGTAACTACATAGTTCCTTTAAACCCTACATCGTCGCCAAAACCCAAACACAAACCCAACCAATATCTATGCTGCAAACATATAAGACACCACACATATGGCTAAATAATCATATTATAATTGTAATCGTAATTGTAATATTTTATTTAAACACGATTTGTCCGCCCTCCCGCACTTATAGTAAGTATTGCGCGAGTTGTATCTTTTTCATCGAATTATGATTAATATTGCGTTATTTATTTATATCCTATATCGTAATCGTAATTGTAATATATTATTTAAATACTCATACATCTCATAAATAATTTCAAGGGGCCTAGAATATTCCTAAAAAATTATGTAAAGAAAAGTGGCTTGTATTTTTATTTAATATTTATTAAATTCTTGATACACTTAAACAAATATAAACAAATAATATCTGCAGTTATCCCATGGGATCGAACTCGGAAAATATTGATTTACAGACTGTAACGATGCATAGCTATAATATATTACTATTATATTTATAGGTGGAAAACATGGCGGATTATATCGGATACCCTTCATTCATATTCGATACAGAACAACTTGATAATTTTTATGAATATGTTAGACAAATATTCAATACTACATTTAAATTATAAATTATATTAAAATACAGTATTATTTATATATTCTAATTAAATTAATTCATTTATCATCCAAATAAATGTAGTTGAACATAACAAAAGATGACTTTTTTGGAAATTATTTGGCTTTAAGAAAATGTGGGTATATATTAAAGTTGCGATATTATCAAATACTTAGAGATTCTGAGAGGTAATATAATTATACACTATACAATATTTATATATTATTAATATTATTATAATACTAATTAAATTATAATTTAATACATATCGTTTATAAAAATATTATAATATCATATATTTGTGTATATAACTAATCTATCAATTAATCGATATTAATTGAAATAATAATGGTAATAATAATAACTTAATACATTAATAATCAGTATTAACAATAACAAATATAATAATTTTATAATATAAGCTAGTTATATCTATAGTACCAACATATGATTATTTATATATGATTGTAATAGTAATAAGGTTTTTACTTTAATATTATAGTATATATTGTTGCATCGGTGTTTATCCTAGAATATTTGTGATATACTATTATTTCTATTATTTATTTAGATTAAAATTAAATAAATAAATAAATAAATATATATATATATATATATTTATTTATTTAATTGTAATCAGGGATGCATAATATATGTTTATAGAGTATAAATATAAATAAAACCAACAATAACAAACACGTATTAAATAGAAACTAAATGAAAACGAAATCTAAAGTATTATATAAATAAAGATGTATACTATAAGGTAAATAGTTGCGATGGATACATAATAATATAATAATACAGTTGACAAAATTAAAAAATTTAATGTAATTCGTATCCGTTAATAAAGTGAATTATAAGATTTATGTAATTTAATTGTCAAATTATTAACATTGGCATATACAAACATCAATGATACGCTATTTCGACGCTTATAATTCATCACTATATGATAACAATTATTATATGTTACCTTAATTTTTCGCATGTTGGTTCTATTCGGTGAACAAATACTACTAAGATATATATTTGATATACATTATTTAAACATAATAATCTTAGTAGCTTTAGAGCAATGGTTAAATTAATCGCTATCATATAGCTTTATTTCTATATCTGTTTGATATTACTATATATATAAATATTATCATATACGTCCTCTGATATCCAATGTCCAAGATATGTATAGGCTTTAACAACATTTAAAAGTTCATTACACATGTATAACTTTACTGGATTAAATCTATAAACATCTAGAGATGAACTATAATATAAAGACAAATGACAGAGTTATCAAATTTATATGATATGAAGTTATGGCTGGTAAACTTTTCACAATAATTTATTAATAATTGCAGTCCCTTCAGTGATGATGAAAATAAAGCTGTATAAGATATCTATATATGAACTATATTAGATAGGTAATTACATATTTGATATTATTGATATTGGTATTATTATTGTAATTTGTTAAGTATTGATTAAGTGCAAAAACACACATTTCGGTTCCAAGCTTTTTTTTAAATCCAACTTGATTATCAAGAATAATTAATAAAGAAGATATTCTATTATATCTCACCATTTCAATTATCTTATAAATAATATTATATATACGTATAGGTCTATAGCTAGAAGAATCATTCGATATTTTATTTTTGTTTTAATTATTGACTATAAGATAGTATCAAATTTTTTTGGAAAATAGGTGTGACGTATCATATTACTAAGTAATATATTAATATATATTATACTATAACTTGAATTATAAGAGTATTTGAATTATAAATATGTTTACGGGAACTTCCATCAGGACTTCCCGTTTTCCCACCTTTAATGGAATCTATTAATCTAAATAATCAACCGAATTTGTATACAAAATATCATTAACATTAATTTTATTATGCGTGTCCAGAATATACTTAGTAGGCCTACTCTTAAAAATATCATTACAATTAGCGAACTAGAAGTTAGTAATATCAGCCATACTATGCGTATTATCAATGTTATTAGGAATACAATAATTAATATAATATATAATTTTAATAATATATTTATTAAAGAATTATATAAATATTCAGAATAATTATGATTAATATCAAAGGAGTACGTATAATTTATTATTATTCATAGTTCTATTTTATTGTCAATATTATATTTAAAATGTGATTTTTATTAATTATATTCCATTACATTTTGTTATTAATAATTATTAATAATTAATATTTATTGTATAATGATGTGGGAAATTATCATGTCTAATCGCAATAATTAATGGATGATGATCAGAAATTATAAAATCTTAATCAATTTTAATTTTAATTATAGATGTATGCATATTATGCCTAGATAGAATATGGTATAACCAAGAATATGTTTTCCACGCGGAACTAATGCACATATAGATATCAGACTTTAGAATAATTTCGGACATGATAATATTTATTCTATGAAATATTTAAGATATCACTAACATTTGAATTATTATTAGAGATATTAGCATTTAAATCTCCAATTATACAAAATGTTATGTATTTAAAAATGCATAATATAAAAACAATGTAACAAGACGATCTTCAAATAAATCAATATTATTTAGAATCTCATAAGGTACATTAATATTAATAATATAAAAATAAAATAGTCTAATACGTATAATATTCCGAGAGCATAATTGTAATATGTTTATCTAGGAATTTCTTAAACAAAAACCTAACACAACCAAAGGTCTGCCTAGTATCAACTTAGTATTATCAAAATTAGCATTACCATAAGCATTATATTGTGGATTATTAGTATTGAATATAGAACATTCCTTAGAGGAAAGCCAATTTTCCTGAAAACAAAATATATCAATAGTAAGATAATTATTTAAAATTAAATTAAATTGTTCTTAAAATTATTAAAGATTAAGGAAACTAAATTTAATTTGTCAACTAGTCATTATTAATTTTTGGATTAACATTAATTGTAATGTCAATACTCGTGTTATTAATTTTATTATAACATATTTTACTAATCTACCACTAGGCCACCTATTATAGTATTATATAACTTAAACATTATCAATCATCATACTTATAAGTATGGTATACCTTAAATGAGGATACAAAGTGACTAGAATTGATTATTTTCTCAACCTTTCATTTATTTGAATATGATTTAATTGACTCTTTATTCACATATTTATTTATAAGATACGAATAAGTGATATCGTCTAGCTTGTAGTTTCCAGAATGTTTCAGAAGAGCTTTTCCAATTGCTATAACATTCCGGCGTTTACTCTTGATCTTTCTATCGCAATTAACTTGCTTAATTTTGTATTTTCAGTTGCAAACTTGTGGTGCTGATTTATATATATATAAACGTGCTCTTACTATTTATTATAGTTATATACAGTTTATAGTAACAACTGTATATATATATATATATATATAATTGTGTATAACTTATTAGTAAGCCATATTAAACGTATGTTTAAATCTGTTTCTAGCTGAAATATTATATGTGAATAACGATTACCGGGATTAAGGGGATAACAGTATTTAAAATAAAAATTTGTGTAAATTAAAATGTATCTAAAAATCGATTTTTATATGATATGTAAAAATATATAAGTCATAAAAAATGTATTTTTAGAAAACTACCTATTTCTACTAAAATAATTATTATAATATAACACTGTTTCTCAATAGTTATAGTTTATAAATTTGAATAATATGAAAAAAGTGTTATCAATAATATATTTATTTTTAAATTTACTAGCGACACATGTTAGTTGTATTGTGTAAATTGCTATTAATTAGCCGTTGGCGTTATTCTGGAATAATACCATAGCTTCATTTCATTATAAATAATATAAACAATTTGTAGCATAAATTATCTCAGATTATTTGTTTTTCTTATGAAATTTACTATTTCTCAATCAATAATTAAATGAACGTAGTCACATTTTCACAATATAGTATACATATATTGTATCTATAGTAAATATTTGTGATTAGATATAGAGTTAATAATACAATTTAAAAAATTAATATTAATTATGATCAAATTTTTTATTTTTTTTAAAATGCTAATACTTTCAAAACTAATATTATCATCATTTACAAATGATATAGAATAATTAACATAATATATATTTTTATTTACATTTCTATTATTTTATGAGATTTTGAATTTGCAAAAATAAAATTTCCTATATAATTACATTACTATTTAAATACTGTGAATCCCATTAAGTAAATATTGTTATAATAGTCGTCTATTTTAAATACGCGTACTAGAATAATTATAAAGTTACAAATACGAATGTTAATACGAATACTTATTTCGGAAAAATTAAATGTAATCAATTGATATATTATTATATGAAATAAATAATATAAATATTGGTTATTACTATAGGAACAAATAAATTGTTTTATATAATACAATTTATAATTTATATAAGTTGAAGTTTAATTAATTAAAAATATAAACATAAAATTATTATGAATGATATTACAGTTTAAATATAACTATTAATATGTATACATATAAGATTTAATCTAATAAATTAATATATCTAATATTAAAAATATAATTTTAAATTGATATGTAATAGATGGATACCAATTAGTGAAGGAATATCGTATAACCAATTCAGGAATTCGATTAATATTCCTACACATTTTATAACGACGCCCTACTACTCGCAATATTTTACTGAGTACGTATATATATATATATATATATATATATATATATATATATGTGTATATGTGTATGTATATGTATATATTATAAAAATATTATAATTATTAAAAATATTCACATTTCATTAAAATATTGATAATACTTTGTAATCTGTAATAGTAATTCATTATTATTTACAAAATATACATTCCAAAAATAATGTATAATAAAATAAACCAATAATAATATCATATTCATTAATTTAAACTATAATAATAGAAAATTATAAATTGTATATTATAGTATTATAAATTTGGTAAATATATATATATATATATATATATATATATATATATATATATATATATATATATATATATATATATATTAAAAAATAAAATATTAAAACTAAAGAAAAGAAACAAAAAAAAATATTTGTTTTAATAATGTAATGTTTTAATAAATAATGAAAAATATCACTATAGATAAATATCAAAATAGTTAAAAATATATATATATATATATATATATATATATATTTATAAACAATATAACTTTATCGAAATATGTTTGGTTTAATTTATTTATAAAGATAAAACAGAAACAAATATATATAACTTTATTATCAAATTAACTAATACTTATATTTTCTATCGTATTAGCATACTAATGTATGATATTTAATTTATGAATTTTTATCGTTACAAGTTTCAATAGTTTACAATTATTATTAAATATAATTTTATAAAATAATTATCTGTATACTTATTTGTAATTAAAAAAATAGTGATTTATAGTTAATTATCTATTTGTAATATTCTAATTTGAAGTAATTCTTATTTACGATATTCTAATCTATATTGTTACATTTAAGGAATATAATTATTATCTAGTATTATGATTTATAATTAATTAATAATTAATGATTTATAATCATATATATGATAAATATGAAAAAGTTATACATTTTTTAATTAATAATCATGTAAATAGTCTGCTATCATTAATAAATATGATTTATTAATAAATCATTAGTTAATTAACTACCAATTTTTCAAAATGTTAAATAATCTGATCATCTTATTAATGTAAATTCTAAAATTGATTAACATACATTTAAATATATTTTAAATATATTTATTAATCTTATTGAGATATTTATAGTAATGAGTAACTATGATTTTTACAAATATAATCAATATGTTTATATCTTTAGATAAAACATATATGTTTATATTAATTTAATGCGCATGCACATTAATGTTAAACTATTATTTTATAGGATTATACACATATATATATATATATACTGTTTTTAATGTTTTATTTTCTTTTAACTCAACCGGTAAGTATAAATCATAAGTTATTATTATATATTTATTATTTTACCTATTCTTTTTTTTCTATTTCATATTGTTTTTATATGATTTATATCAATAAATATTTATTTATTTATTAAAAAATATTGACACATATTCTTCTAAAATTAGAAATGTTAACGTTTTCTATTTGAATATTATGTATTAACTATTTTTACGAATATTACATATTATCAGGTATTAATTAAACCACAGGGGAAATAACCGAATACGGAGAGTGCCCGAATAGGGACACTCTCGGTATATCAGAAACCATACATCCTAAAAAAAAATGTTTAATGAATACAATATTCATAATTATATAAATAATCTAAAAAGTATTTTTAATTTTTGAATTAATCAAAATATTACTATATATCCAATAAACTGATTTTTTTATTACGTTTTTAAATTTACGAAAAAAATGTAAACGTAAAACCTACTCAAGAATATACAAATATATTGATATAAAATATAACAATATATTATTAAAAAATAAAGAATTCTACAATTATATATATATAATTTCTATATTTGTTATCAAATATTCATTAAGTTATAAACATATATCTATAGGTCATATAAGTTCCTAATACGGATACTATAGATGTCTTAATACGGACACCCTATAACCAATCAGCGCGCAGTGTATGAAGTATTCTGATTTTCATAAAAATTGCATGCGTTAAAATATTAATACCATCAATAAAGCTAAATCTAAAATTGTATTATTTAGATACTTAAATTGTATTATTAATATATAAAATTATAAAAATAAATAAATTATTAACTAATTAAATTAGAATAAATTGTTCATAAATTTAATTATACATAATGTAATTGTAATTTGTATTGATTCATAAATAATATATAGTTTATCTAGTGGTTTATAGTGTGTACGTATTATAACACAGGGTGTCCGTATTCGGACATGGGTATCGAATTATGACACCCCCGTTATCTATGGAATTAAAAGATTAAATAAAATTTTAAAATCACAATAATATCTATAATCATATAATATTAATATATTGTAATTTTTGTATACAAATAATGAGTCATATAATTTTAAGACCATTTATTTTTAAAGTATGCGTATTATGTTATTTTCCCTAAGTATGCATTTTTGTGATATATTTAATTTCAATATATTTGGAGAATACCTTATATGGTGCCTTTTTTATTATTATTTCCGAGTTTACATTTTAAAATGTTATTTGTATTTCTATATTATTTAAAATTATAATAATAACCAATTTATATATGTCTTATAGTATGTACTATATTTAAATTGTATTATTAGTTTATCATATACATTAGTAAGTATCAATGAAAAATATCGAAACTAGTATTTTCGTGCTAATAAGTTGAAATAAAAATAAAGGGAGCCACTTTTCGATGCATGCCATTTATTTAATCATTGTTAAAATAATTTATATTTTACATAATATGTACTACATATAAAATATTTCAAAAAATACCGTTCATTATTAAATTAGTAAGCAAATATAGCTATATATATCACCCAGCCGATACAGATAAATGAGTATAACTACACTAACTGATCAATTTCGTTGATACTAATCGTAAACAAATTAACTTTTATAAAAAGGGAGATGTGACGTGTTAAATTACTTATATTACCTATATATGATCATGTGATATTTGACATTTATTATTGTTTAGAATTACTCGAGTACTAGATGATTGTCTGTTAATAATATTAACTCTTTTTATATGTAATAAACTATCTCTATAGACTATACTTATATTTAGATATATATATATATATTAGTCAGATCGATATACCTATATTAAATACAACCACAAGAAATACTAAACATATCATCTGAACATAAATAAATTTTCGAAGATGAAATATTTGGGATATTAATACTCAATATAATACAAATACAATATTAAATAGCTTATTTATATATATATATCAAGAAATAAATAAGATAAATTATATTTTTTATATGCAGTACCTCACATTTTTGTTATATAATATTGTTAATTATTATACACATTAATTAAATTAATGAGCTAAGGAGCTAATATAATACAACACTTATTTTATATCATCAGTTTATTTATTTTTTAAATATAAGTATATAGGTTGCAAAGGTGATACAGGGAAATAGTGACATAGGTATAACCTGGAAATGTATAAGTTACCGATTGAACTGCATACCACTTAATTTATCAACAATTGACGAAAAACTTAAACAAATTCAAGATTCTATTTGCGAAATCAAAAATAAATCTTCTGAGACTGATAAACCATTGTGGTCAAGTATTGTAAAAACTTCCCTGATTGAACATAAGAAAGAAACAGATAACACAGAACAAGATAAATTTTTCCGAGAAAGCAACCATATCATTCACGGTGTCGACAACTCTAATGACCCTAAAGTATTTGTAAATGAACTAATATCGGAGCAACTCAAGCTCACAATAATACCTTTAAGTATTAAACGTATCGGAATTAATACAGATGACGCTACAAAGAATACAAAGAATACAAAGAATCTAATCCGTATAAGATACAAATGCATATCTGACAAAGAAATTGTATCAAAATCACTTAATATTTTAAAAGATGCACCGAATAAATTCAAATCCATAACAATTGCTGATGACCTAACATTAGAACAACACAATAATCGACGAAAATTAATCAAAGAGGCAAATGAACTAAATGAAAAAGAAAAAGAAACTGAATCGGATATAAAACATGTGGTAAGATATAATCGTTATTCAAAAAACCACTTTATAAAAATGCTGAAACCTCCAGAGAAAAAAGACCAAACGGATTAATACAATGTGTATTATTGAATGCATATTCGGTGTGTAACAAATCGTTGACTTTGATCCAATTTTTCAATGAAAATAATATTGACATTGCATTTATCACGGAAACTTGGTTGAAAGACAACGATACTCATATCATATCCGAATTATCTAAACCACCATACATCTTCAATAGCTACCCTCGTATAGGTCATGCTGGCGGCATCGGAATACTTCATAAATCAACAATATCATTAACTACTTCAAAACATTTGCTTACATCTTCAGCTGAAATAGTAATTTGTTCTTTTTCTTGCCGAGGCTCAGTGATCATAAAAACTATAATTATATATCGTCCACCAAACTTGGATTTTAAACAATTCCTTGCCGATTTCACAATACACATTCAACCAATTATCACTAAAAATACAATTATACTAGGTGATTTAAATATACACGTCAACAATACAACACTGAAATCATCTATTCTGTTCAATTCAACATTGATTAAAAATTCATTAGAGCAACACATCAAATTCCCAACTCACGTTCATGGAAATATATTAGATTTGATAATAACCAGAAATAATTCTCATATTACATCTAACTATTCTTGTTCAAAACTAATTTCAGACTATTACGCTATTAAATTCTTGATCAACTCTGTAACACCCAAACGACCAAGAAAAATAATAACATATAGAAAGTTATCACTAATAAATGATGTTGATTTCTCCTATGATTTACATCTAAAACTATCCGAACATTCCACTTTACAACCACTCGAAAACTTGAATACATCTTTAATTTCAACACTAAATGCGCATGCACCAACAAAAACTACTACCATAACAGAACGCTCTAACAACGAATGGTACACAAATGAATGTGCAGAACATAAAAGATTATTACGTAAACATGAAAAATTGTATAGAAAGTCACTGTCATCAAATGATCTTAAAAATTACAGAAATCTACAACATGAACATAATCAGATGTTATTCCTGGCAAAATCAGAATATAATGCTAACAAAATAATAAATGCTGGACATAATCTGAAAATACTATTTGAAATTTCAAACGATCTTCTAGGAAGAACAACTAAACGGATACTTCCTGATTTAAACGATGACGTATGCGCAAACTCTTTTCATAATTTCTTTCGATTAAAGTTACAGACAATCATAGATTCCTTACCTATATGCACTTATTCCTATCAACCTCTGAATAGTGACATCCACATTATTGACAGTTTTTCTCCCCCATCTATTGACAAAATTGAAATTTTAATACGAACTATTAAATCAACATCAAAAGAAGATCCTCTACCATTGCAATTACTGCAGTTTCAAGCATCTACACTAGCTCCGTATCTCCTTCAGATAATCAAGTGTTCATTCAAATCAGGTACTTTTCCTGCTTCTATGAAATTGTCATCAATAATACCATTGAAAAGGAAACCTGGAAGCGATAAGAATATCCTGAAAAATTATCGACCAATTTCTCAACTTACTGCTTTCTCCAAACTCCTCGAACGAATTGTTTCTACACAAATAATCAGTCATCTATTAGCTGAAAAAGTACTTCATCCTCATCAAAGTGCTTATATGCCCGGACTGAGCACAGAGACAGCCCTATGCCGTATAAATGATGATGTTCTCAACAATAAAACCGGCTCACTCATGTTATTTTTAGATTTATCTGCTGCCTTCGATACGCTCAACCACAAGATTCTTATACAAAGGCTAATCGAGAGTGGATTTTCTGGAAAAGCTTTAGATTGGTTAAAATCGTACATTTATGATAGAATGAGTAGAGTCAGTATTGGCGATTATTCTTCCGAATATCAAAATATGACTCACGGAGTACCTCAAGGATCAGTACTCGGACCAATACTTTTTTTGATATACTTATCACCTGTTTTCAAAATCTTCGCCAACCATCCATTGATTAAATTTCATTCATACGCCGATGACATCCACATTTTTACTGATGCTGATAATGAAAATGACTCATCTGCCCACATCCGTTTGCAGAACTGTCTACGTGAACTCTCTATCTGGTTTCTCGAAACTCATTACAACTGATCCCTTTAAAAACTGAAGTAATGTACGTCAATCACACTTCTAAACACTTTTCAACATCGTTCACTTTTTCATTTGACAAGTGTTTATTATCATCATCACAAACGATAAAGAATTTGGGTGTAATTTTGAATTCTAACCACGACATGAAATCTTTTATATCAGAAAAAATTCGTTCAGTAAACTCTCAACTGTACAGAATTAAAAAAATCAGAAAATATTTAAATTTCTTTACTTGCAAAATTTTAGTGACTAGTTTATTATTAGGAGTTTTCGATTATTGTAATGTGCTGCTTATAGGTCTACCAGCTATCACATTGGCTGAACTTACCTCCCTTCAACGATATGCTGTACGTATAATTCACAAGCTACCTCATCGAGAATAAAATAACCATATCAGCATCACACAATTAATGAAGGAATTACACTGGCTACCCATATAAGAAAGAATCATCTATAAAATATGTCTTATGACTCATAATGCACTCCACTTTGAAACGCCGTCATATTTATATGAATTGATAGAGAGAATCGAATAGACAAGAAGTCTCAGGCCGTGTCATGTTAATCGTATACAACCTAGATCGACAATACATTCTACTGCTGCCCGTTCACGCGACTTCTCGTCACAAGCACCGATAGCCTGGAACTCACTACCTGCAACACTCCGTGCTGAAAGAAACTCAGAAAGTTCAAAAAGAATTTAAAAACATATTTATTTACACTATAATTTTCTTATTATTTCATTATACATTATTGTTAACTTAATTGTTTAAACGATGTCTAAATAAAATTTCTTCTTCTTCATATATATATACATATATATATAATTTAATTTATTTTAAACGACTTTTATCGAAAGTAAAAATAAAAAACAATAAAACGGAACATAAACGAAAAAATAAAATAACTATAATTACGAATACTAGGAATACAATAATTATTCAACAGTAGTAAGATTATAAATATTGATAACAATATTGGTAACAATAGTGATCGTGGAAATGCAATAGTAAACATATATGTTTTTAATAGAGATTTAAATAATTAGTGGATTGAGTGGAGCGTAGATTATGTGGTAGTTTAAATAAATGGCCGATATATTCCATGCATGAAAATTAGTGGAATTTTATTAAGTTATAAGGGTATATCTAGAAGATAAACCGTAGTATATTGCATATAGATATTACGAAAGAGAATATATATTAAGGAAGATAGATATTCAGGTCGGTTCTGGTTAAGAGAGTTGTGAGTTAGTAAAATATCTTTAAGTATTACTCGACATTTATTTTGTAGAGAATATTATCTCTTTAAATAAGGAAAAATATATTTTTGAGAATACGATACATTTTAAAAATATATAGTATTTATAATTATTTAATTGTATAGTTATGTAAGGATAAAAGAAGAATATTTGAGTAATCAAAAATATGTAATATAAAATATGAGGCGAAAGTTATATATATACACTTAAGTGATTGAGTTACGGATTAGACGGAATTAGTGAAGATGAATGTTTATAGAGAAAAGAATATTTGTGACATTGCGATAAAAAGAAAGAGAACTGTCGAAATAAATACTAATATATTTAACATTATCATAATATTGATTTTTTATCATGGTTGTTAATATTGATATTCATCATGATTGTTAACTATGATGAAATGTGTGCTGTCAACGGACGTTTGGTACAAGGGTAGTAAGTTAGAAGAGAGTTATTTAGAAAATATTCTTTCTAAGGTTTTTGAAAATATGGAAATATTGGAAATAGATTATTAAATGATGAGGAATAAAGATAGAAAAAGTTTGAAGAATAAAGTTTGTTAATGATAGGAGTAATACATAAATATAAGGGAGACAATATCAACAGTTAGTACTTCATGGATGATTTGAGCTATATTTGATATTTTATGAGGAGTTATGTTATTTATTATTTTAAATGAATGGATTCGAGAGAAGAAAAGCTGCGATAGTTTTTTAGTATACTAATTAATTGATCCTTATAAGATAGAAAAAGAAGGTTAATATATTATTTGAAGAACAAAAGAGATATTTAGAGATAAGTTTGGGTAATGATGAAATAATATAGGTTCAATAAGTTACAAGTTCAATAACTTTAGCGTCAATAAGTTCAATATGAATTTTTTGTTTTTTAAATGATATGTGTTATAATAGTTTGTTGTTCTAACTATAATGGAATCGATCTGGATGCAAAGAATGGCTAAGTTACGAGTTTATGCTACGAAGATTTGATATATTAATTAAACACGTCTAACTAGGTATATATTTACAAGAGGAAGTTAATGTGAAATGTGTCAAGGGTCGCAGGTCATATTCAATGACTATAAATAACAATACAACATCCCCCTTTGTTAGTCAAAGTCAGGTCTGTTGACATGGAGGGTATATGCTAGGTTGTCATAATGACACCGATGTAAGTATAATAATAATCAACCTCAGGACTGTGTTTTGTCGTGATGGATACGTAGTTTGGGTGATGTGCTATTGAGCATGTCATAGGTCCAGGCGATTGGGTGGACGTGATGGTCGCTCGTATGCGACAGGGGTCGGGGTGATGCTGGGAGATTCTCGAGTGGCGACGTTGTCTCTGCGGATGTATGTCAGGTTTCGCCGGACTGTTGAGTGTTGTTCGGAATCTACCAGGTATGATTTTGGAGACGTATATTTCTGGAGGATCGTTCCGGGGTTCCACGTGCTGGTGATGGGGTTTCTGATGAATATCTTCTGTCCGTCGTTAAGATCTTCGTGTTGTTGTATTATATGTCTTGGCTGCTTTCATTTGGCGATCGTTGAGTAGTTGATCTTGAGTGGTATTTCTATATTCTTGATGTTTCGGGAGTATGGTCTTGATGATTCTGCCGTATAGTAATTCGGCTGGGGAAGGGTGGTTCTTTTCTAATGGTGTAGCTCTCCAAAGTAATAGTGCTTTTTCTGGGTCATCGGTTTTCGTTAAGATTCTATTTACCGTCTGGATTTGTCGCTCGATGAATCCATTGCTTTGTGGATAGTGCGGTGAACTTGTATTATGGTGGAACTCCCAGCTTTTGGAGAATTGACTGAAAGATGCTACTGAGAATTGTGGTCCATTGTCTGTGTTTAGGTGTCTCGGAATACCGTGTTCCGAGAATATCTCCTTTAATGCGTGGATGATGCTCTGGCTATGTGTGCTTCTTAGCTTCCTTAGAATTGGGAACTTGGTGTATATGTCTGCAACCAGTAGGTATTGTTCTTTATTGAATTCGAACAGGTAGGCTGCCACCGCATCCCATGGTTTTCGTGGTAGTTTTCTATTTACGAATTCTACAGGGCTTTGTCTTATTTGGTGTGTTTGGCACTCGCTACATTCTTCCGTGAGGTCTTGAATATCTTTGGTCATTTTCGGCCAGTAGACGCATGTCTTTGCAAGTAGATTTATTTTGACAATTCCACACCTTGGAATATGTAGGTCTTTAAGTATGTCGGACCGTAGGGAGGTCGGTATTAGTATTTGGTTTCCTTTATTGACCATATTGTTCTCATAGGTAAGCTCGTCTCTGTAGGACCATAATTCTCTTAGGTTCTGAGGCAGTGTTCTACTCTCTCTTGGCCATCTGTTTTTGATGATGGTGCATAAATCTTGAAGTTGTTTCTCGTCTTTGGTTTCTTTCTTAATTAGGGCCAATCTAGGCTCGCTGAAGCGGGTATAGGATATCTGTTTATCGAACAGTATCTCATTGTTTTCTGGAAGCGGCTGTCTGGAGAGCGTATCTGGTATGGGTAGGTTTTTTCCGAGGACGTATTCTATGTTGATGTCGTATGATTGTAGACTTAGGAGCATTCTTTGTAGTCTTGTGGGGGCTTTTGCTATATTCTTCAGGATAATTATGGAGAGTGGTTTATGATCAGATTGTACTGTGCATTGTTTCCCATATATATATATATACGTGTGGAAACGAGTACAGCCGAATACAACAGCGAGCATTTCTCGTTCGATATTTGCATATCTCTGCTCGCATTCAGTAAGTGATTTTGATGCATATGCTACTGGTTTTCCGGACTGCATCATCACAGCTCCAAGACCTCTTCCCGAGGCGTCTACTTGAATTACAATGTATTTAGCTGGGTCGAAGTACGTAAGCTTTCTATTTCTACAGATTATATCTTTGATATTTGTTGAATTTCTTTTCATGAGAGGGTGTCCAGGTGAAATCGGTGTCTTTCTTGATCAGGTATCGTAGTGGTGCTGTGTGCGTCGATAGGTTTGGTACAAAAGGACTCATGTACGTAGCTATGCCCAACAATTCTTGAAGCTGGGTCTTGTTCGTTGGGGGTTTGTGTCATGAATCGCTTTTATCCTTTCTGGATCTGGCTGCGCTCCTTCTTCGTTGAAGATGAGACCGAAGAAGTGTATATATTTTTGCTTAATATTGCATTTCTCTTTGTTGAATATAAGTCCTCCAGCTTGTGCCCGTTTCATTAGGTGGTGGAGGTTTGAGTCGTGTTCTTCTTCAGTTTTCCCGAAAACAGCAATGTCGTTTGCTATGCCGAGCGTTCCGGGGCAGTTCTCAATAATCATATCCATCTTCAGCTGGAATATATCCGGGCTTAGACACAAGCCGAATGGTAGTCTGTTGAATCTGTACCTTCCGTGCGGGCTGTTGAATGTTATTTTTAAGCTAGATTCATGGTCGATGTTAATTGCCCAATATCCTTGTCGTGCGTCAAGTTTGCTAAATATCTTTGCGCCTCTATGTTTGTAAGATATGTCTTTATAGTCTTCGTCGGGTAGTGGGGTCTTTTTATGGCCTTGTTTAGGTATCATGGGTAAAGGCAGATTCTGAGTTTTCCGGACTGCTTTCGTACATAGACTAGACTTGAAACCCAGTCGGTAGGCTCCGTGACCTTCTCGATTACTTCCGTTCGCTCCATTTGGTCAAGTTCTTCTTTGATTTATCGTATCATTGATATCGGCGGTCTTCTAGGGGCATGTACCACAGTTGGTATCGTCGGATCGGTTACAATATAGTATGTACCTTCGAAGTTTCCGATGCCTTCGAACCTGTCTGTGTACATGCTTGTGAGGTCGTTTATTGTGTTGATGTTCTGCGTCTTTATTTGGTTTATCGTGATGATCTTCATCTGTTTTGACGATGGTAGTCCCAATATTATAGGGCCAGGGGTCTCTGCTACGAAGAATGTAGCTCGCGTCGTGTAATCCTTTAGTGTAATGTCTAGGTCGATCGTTCCGTAGTGCTTCATAGATTCTCCATTTTAGACGGTTAACGTGATTAGACTACGTTTTAAGTGGCCAGGGGTTGTACGTGCGACACACAGCTGCCCAGTGCCCAAATTGTATGGCAAAATCGACACTCGGACTGTGCGGCGGGGAAACAGGTACCCACATGTTTTAGGCCGCAATATAAACAAGTATTTTGTGGTAAGATTTATTATCGAGGTGATTATTAGGTTGATTATTTTTCCGATAGTCGGGTTTAGATTTATAACTATCGGGCTTGTGGCTAACGTTTTATACGGGTGTGTCGATAGTGCTCGTCTTGAATTCTTTCAGTTCTTGTTAAAGTGCCTCGTACGTTCTTGCGATCTGCATGGCATTGTCTAATGTTAAGGTGTCATCTTTGCATAACATATCTTCCCGCACCTCGTCGTGGGCTCCTCCCCTGATTATTTGCTCAATTAGTCACGTATTTATCTCGGTTTCATCAAAGAATTTGCATTTCTTCGCTTGGAGCATGCATTTAGTCATGTATTCGTCTATTAGTTCATCTTTGGCTTGTTTCATCTTTTCTAGTTGTATTCTGGCCAGTCTATAGTTGGATCTTGGCTCTAGGACCTCGTTCAGGTGGTCCCAAAATTTGATTAGAGTTTTGGTGATATTGTTCCACGTGTTATATATTCTCAGCCCTTCTTCACCGATCCATATGAGGATGTACATCATCCTCTCTTCGATTTTCAGTTTTGATAACGGGCCCTTGAATATTAATGTAACATATTGTTTAAATGCCATTAATTATTGGGGTAGGTCTCCTGACCATACCATGCTCGGGGTTTTATTCCGTCCATAATTATTATTTTTTTTAATTTGTTTTAAACATTTTTTTTTTTTCGTACACATGCTTTTTTTTAAAAAGGCTTTAAATGTCTGTTTCTGGCGTTCGTTTTTTTACCGCTGTCACCATGTTATAATAGTTTGTTGTTCTAACTATAATGGAATCGATCTGGATGCAAAGAATGGCTAAGTTACGAGTTTATGCTACGAAGATTTGATATATTAATTAAACACGTCTAACTAGGTATATATTTATTTACAAGAGGAAGTTAATGTGAAATGTACCAAGGGTCGCAGATGGTCATATTCAATGACTATAAATAACAATACAACACTATGTAACTAGTGACTATGAATATTTATCTTTTTCCATTTATATTCTAGCTTATGTATTATATATGAAATACATCAGTTTATAGAAAATTGTCTAAGAAGGATCATGTGTTCAACTCCCATGGTATATGAATATAATAGCTTTAGGACAGTTTATAATAATACTTATATACTAGAATTCAATATATTAATAGTAGAGTAATATATAAAATATTAATAATAATAATATTGCCCTCAGCGTATTTCATCATGTTTCAATTTATTATCTAAACTAATAAAATAATTATAATACAAAAAGTGAGAATAAAATAATAACAAAAATTATCAAAATGAAATAAAACTTAAAAAACCCAAATGGTATAATTTAAAAAAATATAAACATTAACGACGATTACAAATATGTATAATAAACATATTTATTTATTTAATCACGTATAATACTGGATATAATAAATGGATCCATTAATAATATAAATAATATATTATAAATAACTAGAAGGATAATAAAAAAAAATCTGTTGTTTTGATTACTTTTAAGTTCTTGATAAACAAAATATAAAAACAAAAACTACCTGGAGTCGAACCCAGGACATATAGCTTAATATTTTTAACTTTTCCACTAATACATATATTCCAGATAAATATATATATATATATATATATACATATATATATATATATATATATATTTATATATATATATATATATATATCATACATTTTCAGAGCTCTTAACTATGGGGGAATTGGAGTAGTGATTGCGCACGAAATTATGCATGCTCTAGATTATACAGGCCGAATTTATGATAAACGAGGCATCCGAGGGTATTATTGGAGCAACACTAGTTATGCCGAATACGATAGAAGAGCGGAATGCATTAGGAAGCAGTACTCAGGCTATCATGTCATTTACGGTGTCATTGATAAACACGTTAATTATAGTATTATATAATACTATTACTATGTATATATGTTTACTTATTGAATATGTATAGTTTATTAAACACGTCAAATTATAAATACTATATTATAATATTACAGGTAAATATAATTATTATAATATACTATTCGATGCAACAAAACATATTATTATAAATAACTATTACAACATACAGGTCAATGGGTGGATGACCTTGAGTGAGAACATAGCGGATAACGTAGGGGTAGAAGTCGCATTCTTGGTTAGATGAAGTCATATATTTATACATTATTAAATAAATAGGTTATATAGTTATATATATATATATATATAATATATACATATTAGTATATGTATTCTAACATATTAACCTATATAAATAGGCATATAAATCATTGATTGAAGAAAAAGGTAGCGTACAAGTGATACAAGGACTCGAAAATTATCCTCATGAGCGCTTATTTTACATTTCTCATGCTAAAGTTTACCTAATTTAAATATATACTGATACATACACATATATATATATATATATATATATATATATATATATATATAATGTATACGAACTATTCATAAGTACACATAAAATAAATAATAAACAATTAAACACAACAACAACAAACGAAACAATTAACGTAAGAAAGTAATAGTAATAATAATGAAATATAAATTATAATAATAATATATAAATTAGATATTTGGTAGATAAGACTTGAGATGAATATTGAATGAGGTAGATTGATTGAATTTTATAGATGAAGGTACAATCCAGAGATATTGAATAATGTATGATCATGAAATTTCATAAATTTAAGGGAGGATGGCTGTGGTATAACGACATATATTAGAAGTTGAACGTGTATAAAAGGTGGTGGAATAAGGTAAGAGTATATCAAATATATATGAAGGAGTGGAGGAATATATAGATTCATAAATACGAAAAATATGTCGTATTAGGAATCCAGTGGGAAACTAGTTTAGTAGAAGTTGAAATGAGTCATTAGAGAAATGGTCAGATAGTATACTATTGAAAATGTAAATATTTACGGATACATCTTATTCTAAATAAATAATAATTAGCAGTTTTAGTAATGTTAGCAATATGGCTCACACAGTGGATATTGGATTTTTATATTGTTGTATTATTAGGTGAGAGTCGGAAGTATATGATATTAATACGTATTAAGGGACATATTATTAGATGAGGAAATAGAAGATAAAAATGTAAAGTAGGAAGATTCCCAGTTATTAATGATGTAATAGCCTATTTTTAATTGGAGGAAATGACAAGTCAATATAATTTTATATAAGGCGTAGTTCAAGGAGGATAAGAGATTGTAGTGTATGAATTTTATAAGATATGTTGGTGGCAAGAGGGAAATTTAGATATTAAATTTGGGGAAGAAAAATGGAAAGTGAATTCGATGATGGGGGTTCGTTGATATAATGATATAATGATATAATACCATGCATTGGATATAATTGATGCTATGAAGAGGCATACATGGAGGTAGAATGAGTTACACAAGTTACATACTATATCAGAGCTAGAAGTGTATATTTGCCATGATAACATGACCATTTCATAATATATATAAATATATATATATATAAATATATATATATATATATATATATATATATATATATATATATATCGATCTAATTTCACTCATTATTATCAATAATTTAAGATTAATTTAAGATTAATGAATAATAATAATCACGTTAGATAAATTGCATATTTCATACATATACTTATCATACTCGTAATCGATATTAGTGCACTATAAATATATCTTCATTGCTTCATAGGCTCACTGCAGACTGGTCTCGGAACGCGAGATGTTGAACAGATTACAGACTGACGAGCACGCACCCGACCACTACAGAATCATTGGCCCCCTGATGAATAGCGTAGACTTTAGGAATGCGTTCTCTTGTGAAGCTCACGATCGTATGGTGAAGCGGGGGGATGTCTGCCAGATATGGTGAACGCAATGTACATTGTATATGTGTTATTTGTATAGTGTATATATGTTATATGTACACATATTATGTACACACACTGTGTATGTGTCATATGTATCCTGTACAATGTACAATGTATATGCAGTTGAGTATGTGATCAGTTTATCGAATGTAATGTTGTGATTAATGACTATAATATATAGAATATTATAATATGGAAATATATTATTAATATTAATATTTCATTGTAATCGCGTTCATCAATTCAATAAAATAATATACTTTAAGATATGTTCTTATTTATTTTAGTATACTACATATATTACATATATGATAAAATAATATTAGATTAGTTATGTTATTCTATTATTAATATGCATTACATCAATATAAATCCCTCATCCATAAATAAGATTAATAGACTGTTCTATTAAGCTATTTTATATAATTATTCGATATAACTTCCTCTCTGTAAACACGCATAATGGACCATTCCCCTATGCATAGTATAAGGTTTATCTTGATATTCGTCATATAGTTAGTCACGCATTATTGAACATCAGCGTCGGATTGTATAACGACGTATGTGTCGCTATTACAGTAGTCTAATTAATAAACGTACACAAGATTATACTGTATATACAACAACTTAACATAGTGCAGTTGTTGGGATAGTCAAATAATTTTTGATTAATAATAATAAATGTTGTAATTTAAAAAAAAAAATGTTGGTCATCTTTTTACACTTTTTTTAATTTAAAAAAAAAATTGTATAATGATTATTATGTATTGTTATATAATAACCATTCTCTGCAAAATAATTGAAATCGGTAAATTATTTACCGAGAAGTAGTAATTTTAAATAAAAGATTATTCTGAGAAAATCAACTCTAAAGTTTTTTTTTTAATTTTATTAGAATATTTGTAATTATTTGTAATTATGTATAAGATATTTGATATATAACTCCGATTTCAGAATAATTAGTTTATAAATATATACTTATTCATAAATTCAGAATTTCCCAGCCTTATTGTTAATATAGTTTTCAATTTATGCTCGTACATAAGATTTTCTTCTAGATATAATAGTAAATAAAAATAAAATTCCTTCAACGATAAAATGCTATAGATTAATACATGCCATTCTTACTCGACCAATGAAATGATTGGTATAAATAAACCTTTGACGTATATGTATTTACAAAATATATTAACCAAAACGAATGTTAAAAACCGTTTAAAAATTAGTAAAATATAACCATATAAATTTCTAATTGAAAAAGTTAATATTTTATTCGAATTATATAGTTTTCTTTAGCTATTTAAATTTTTAAAATACATGTTTTAAAATGCTTTTTTAACACTTATACTGTATAAGTTATACGTAATATTTACATTCAAAAATTTAAAATCTAATAAATAATATATTAAATATTCGAATTAAATCATACTCAAAATTGATAAATTAATTTATTTTGATACCCTCTTTTTTGGACTGATATATTCCGATAAGGGGATTCGACCCAACAATCTTGGACATAATTACCAAGAATACCACCATCGTATACTAATTATATCTTATATACATATTTCAATATAATAATGTATATTTCCAAACTAATGAACTAATTAGTTCATTAGTGCATTAGTACTTTAATATGGGATGTGAAATAAATCACATAAATATTAAACAGAAATATGTTAATACATTAACACTATTAGATAATATATATATATATATATATATATATATATATACATATATATGTATGTATGTATATGTATGTGTTTATGTGTGTGTGCGTGAGTATGTATATATTATGCAATTATAGTGATATAGAATTATATTAATAATAATTCTTATTGATAAGAGATATATTTTATGAAATATAATATTGCACAATAGATATCGCTGTTGTAATATCCAATATGTTTATTTGACCTATAAAATATACAAAATTGGAACATACACTGAATACATAAAATAATCATATCCAAAGTGTTTATTTGACCTATAAAATATACAAAATTGGAACATATATTGTATAAATAAAATAATTATATCCAAAGTGTTTATTTGACCTATAATATATACACTATTGGAACGTTTTTATATATTTTACGTTGACGCGCAACGCATTTGGTTGCTTGGGTATATATATATATATATATATATATATATATATATATATATTGTATATAATATAATATATTGGCAATAATAAATTATAATTTAAAAACATAAACTTTAATAATTAATTATGTATATATTTTGTATTAGTTAATTAGATGTATTGATGAGTGACCATAATCGATTTAAACCTATAGCTTAGCAACCTAAATTATATTGAACGTAGTTTTATAATCTAATATAATTTATAGAATAATACCCTACTCTTTGATAGTCTTAATAATTTTCTAGCGTCTTCCCTTAATTCACTAGTTCAAATTAATTCACATTATTGTACTCTACATCCATCACCCAGGAAACACAATCCTATATTAATCCAGATAGAATCCGTATTATGATTCGAATTGTATCCAGATTATATTCGGATCAAATTCGAGTATTTAGGCTACTTTGAAATCCGGATTATAATTCGAATTGTATCAGCATTAAATCCGGATCAAATTCGAGTATTTAGGCTACTTTGAAATTATGATTCATTAATGGATTATGATTCGAAATGAAGCCGGATATTGATTCGAAGTGAAGCCGGATAAAGATTCGAAGTAAAGCCGGATAAAGATTAAATTGAATCTAGATTGAATATAGATTGAATTGTGATTTTTAAAGTATATACATCTCTGGATATAGATTGAATTGTGATTCTAAATTATGAATTAATGAATTAAAACTGAGTAACATATGTTAATTAATAGTACTATTAAAGTATATATATATATATATATATTTACGTCTGGTATGCCATTCATTGTGAATGATGGGTGTAACCATTTCCTCTTCTCACGTATTGAAGAAGGATAGCGTATTGGAGGTGGCCATGGGTCGATGTTGGGATGATGGTAAGGGGATAATCACGGATATCGTGGATGAGGTCGAGAAAGACACGGGTGATGTCGAGGACATCACATATTTAGTATGTGATGTCGGGGGCGTCACGGATGTCATGGGTGACAATGGGGAAGTACCGAATGTAATACCTGATATATGGGAGATGGCTGGTATGTCACGTATATCGTGGGAGATGTCTGGGGCATAATATAGGTCGTGTGGGACGGTGAGGTCGTACCTGATATAGTAGGATATGGCTAGGACGTCACGGAGGTCGTGGGTGACATTAAGGGCGTACCAGATATCATGGGAGATAATTGTGGCGTCACGGATATATTGGGTGAAGTCGATTGGACATCTAAGAGAGGGAATGTTACTCAGTCGGTTAACTATTAAATATTATTAAATACTATTAAATATTATTAACTATTAAATAATCATCAATGAAATTCAATAATATTAAGTTAGTTTAGTTTGACTCGTTCAACTGTTTCGTATGGATGATATATAACTATATTTGCTTACTAATCTAATATTGAAAGGTATTTTTTTGAAATAATTGATATTAATACATATTATGTACAATACAATTTATTTTCACAATGATTAAATAAATAATCAGTATCGAATTTAGTGACCCAATTTATTTTGATTAAAACTTATGGGTTCAAATATAATATTTTCATTTCGGTATTTGTCAGACTTATGTATTTGATATATTAATATTAAACATTATAATAAAGTACATATTATAAGACATATAAAAATGTTATTATAAGTATATAAATTGTATGTCATTATAATTTTAAATAATATAGAAATACATATACAATATTTAATATTTAAACTCGGAAATAGTAATAAAAAAAACAGGGAATATATTCTGTTTTCTCCAAATATATTGAAATTAAATATATTATAAAAATGCGTGATAATAGGTCATATTTAATATTCGTATATAGGGGAGAGTTCTCTAATATCGATACCCTAGAGATCTCCTAAAATATAATTCTAATCAAAAAATAATTAATGTATAAAATGCTAATGAACATAATTATAATTCATATAAGATCAAAATATTATAAATTTTAATAATAATCTGACTAATATAAATTGGTCTTTGATTTTAACTCAATCTGATATTCATATATCTTTTAAAAATTATATTTCTATATTAACTAATTCATATAATATATGTTGTCCATTAAACAAATTTAAAATTAAATCTGGAGTTTTTGATAAACCATGGCTAACCCTTTCCATCATTAAATGTATAGGTAACAAAATAAAATATATAACAAATCTTTAAATGTATATAAAAATTATAAAAATAGCTTATTGAAAATATTAAAATGTAGAGAGAAAAAATATTATAAAAATAAAATAAAAATACTAATATTAAAAATACTTGGCGTAGTTTAAATAAAGTTATAGGAAATAATCAAAAATCAGGAACTATTATTAATAATAAATTAACAGATTTACTAAATGCTAATATGTTCAATTCATATTTTTCAAATATATATGTTGAATTAAATAAAAATATACAATACTCTAATCAAAATATATATGAAAATATTACTAGTATTAATAGCTAAATTTTTATAAAGCCTAATCAATAGAAATAGAAAATATTGTTTATAATTGTGATTCAAAATATAGTACTGATTCCCATGATTTTAACTTTTTTTTAATACGTAACATTATGTTATCCATTAGTAATATGTTATCAATTGTATTTAATAAATTCATTGAAAATGGCGTTTACCCTGATGTACTTAAAACATCTAAAGTTATAATTTTATATAAAAAAGGAAATAAAAATGATTGCTCGAATTATAGCCAATATCATTAATTTCACAATTTTGAAAAAAATTTTAAAAGTAAGAATTTTTCATTTTATGATAACACTCAATTAATAATACTCAATTTGGATTTCAAAAATCTATATCAATATTTGATGCTTTGATAAATTATATTGATTACTCTAATATCAATTATAAATTATCATATCCACAATATCGATTGATTTAAAAAAGGCTTTCGACACTATAAATCATGAAATTTTATTAAACAAATTATATATATGGTTTTAGAGGTACCACTTTGTCATTACTAAAAATCTATTTGATAAATAGGTATCAATATGTAAGCTATAATAATATCAATTCTAAAATACTTGCGATTAAATGTGGTGTACCACAAGGTTCAATTTTTGAACCAGTATTATTTTAATGTATATTCATTACCTAATATAACTAATAAATACAATTTTACTCTTTTTGCTGACGATACCACTTTAACATTTAAGTCTCATAATTTATATGATCTAGAAAATGAAATAAATTCTACTTTAGTTTTAATATGTGACTGGCTTTACGGTAATAAGCAAGTTCTTAATATTGATAAAACAAAATTAATTTTATTCCATCGAACAAGAGTTAAACATAAATTGAACATCAAAATAAATAATATAGTCATAAAACGATAAATTAATTTTAAATTCCTAGGCATTTTAATTGACGAAAATCGTAATTGAAAAATGTAAATAAATAATATTAAAAATAAACTTTACTATGGACTTAGATTACTACATAGATACAAATATAAATTTAATATTAATACTTTAGTTATGCTATATTTTTCTTTTTTTCATAGTCGTATTAATTATTGTTCTATTATATAGGGAACTACTATAATAATAATACAAAATACATTCATATTTGACAAAATAAATGTATGAGAGCAACATATAAACTTGATAACAAAACAAATATTACTTACATTTTATTAAGACATAATATTCTTAAATTTAAAGATATAATAAATATATCTATTTATAAATATATGTTTAAAATATATAACAAGCATTATTTGCATAGTTCATTTTGTAAGTTATTTACATATAATTGCATCTTGTATACTTTTCGGTTAAATTGAATATTCTTAATACCTTAAAAATATGATTTGATCATGAGAAATTTAGTATTCGTTACAAAGGCGCATGTTTATGAAATTATTTAAATACAACCATAAAATCTTTAAAATATTTGAATATTTGTACAATGCATATTAAAAACATGATTTTAAATAATTATATCTAATCAAAATAAACTTACACCTTATCTGTATTATTTGTCATTTTATTTACATGGTCATCTTTTTTTCTTTTAAGCTCTTTTAAATTTTTCGTATTGTATATATATTTTTTATCTTGTAGCCTTACTTTTTTCATTCATATTATTTGATTTTATTATTGTATTGTTATATACATGATGATTTCTTGGTATTGAGAGATATATTTAATTTTATTGTATTGATTTGTTATGAGACAGAACACGAATGTACAAAATTAGAATTGCAAAATATTTATTTATATTTATTCTCTCATTATCAAGAGCAGGTTGGTATCTCGATAAGTTAAACATAACTTCTATACCATACTTGTATTGAATACTGATCCTAGTATTCAATACTCGAGTTTAACTTGGATCTAACTGGGAATCTATGGGAATCTAATCCAAACTTGGATCTAGGTGGTGTAAACTTGGATTTATCTGATCCATATTTAACTAGTTGAAACTTGGATCATTATATCCCAGTTTAATCCAAGTTATTGTTTTAAACTGAGATCAACTTGGATTTAACTGATCCATATTTAATTAGTTGCTATTTTAATCATTATATCCCAGTTTAATACAAGTTATTATTTTAAACTGAGATCAACTTGGATCTTCTAATCAATATTTAACTAGTAGCAACTTGGATCATTATATCACAGTATCATCATTATATCACATTATTTAATCCAAGTTATTTTTTAGTCAAAATATTTATTTATAAATATTACCAATTATTTAATTATTTATTATTTTATTAAATATGTTGTTAAATTTTCTGTAAATCTATTGAATCTAAATTAATAAAAATAAATAAAAAATATTGAATATTTTTTGATATATTTATCATATTAAAAAAATGTTTTTTTTAAAAACAATTTATTTAACCTATTGTAACGTTTGGTAAATTAGTCTTATATATAATAGGACTAACCTTGTCTCGTGCTTTAAATCCAGCCTTAAGTTAAGTATAATTATAATGTTGTAGATTAATTAAGTAATATTGTAGATTGGGTGTTGTTGTCATGTGACCATTTAGGGAACACCCGTATATATATATATATATATATATATATATATATATATATATATATATATATATATATATATCTATGATTAATATAGAGAATATGTGTATATGTATAATGTTACATCTCCCTTTCTTTACCTTAGTCCTATTATATATAAGACTAGTATCGGTGATTTTTTTATAAAAGTATATTTGTTATCAAAACATAGTAAATAACAAATGTATATTGGTTACAGTAAAATATAACTACCTTAACCAACAACAAAACGATAATATATAATAGATATAAAAACTTAACAAATATATAAACCGACACCCATTATTTTTACATAGGTTTATTTGACAAGGCCACCGCCTAATTTCTTAGGTAGCCATGTCTTCCTTTTCGGTCTACTATTGTTCTCTTCTATCTTTTCGTTTTCTTTAAGTTCGGTTTCTTCTTCTATTTTCTCTTCTATTTTCTCTTCTTTTTCTCTATAATTTCGGTTTCTTCTTCTATTTTCTTTTGCTCTGTTTCATTGTCTTCATGTTCTTCCTTTATATTATATTTCTTTATATATTTACTGTTTCTAATATATTCTTTGTTGTTTATTTCTACTATATATTTTCTATCACTGATTTCTTCTTTCATTCTTCCTTTAGACCATGTTTTGTCTCCGTTCAGCTTCACGTGAACATTTTCATTAGTTTTTATTCTTTCATAATTTCTCGTTGATTTGTCATAGTAATATTTTTGTTTTTCTTTTCTTTTTTCCATGTCTAGTATTTCTTCTTTTCTATCTTCTCTAGGTAGCAGTTGTTTCTTGACTATTGGTAACATTGTTCTTGTTTTTCTTCCGAATAGTTTTTCACTTGGGCTGACTTGCTCTCCTTCTGATATTGTATTGTTCCATTCTAGGAGGGCGAGTTGTTCACTTCTATTAGTGTCATTTGCCTTTTTGAATAAATGTTTTATTATTTTTACGGCATTTTCCGCTTTACCATTACTTTTTGGATAGTATGGGCTAGAAAAAATAGTTTCGATGTCCAAATTTTCAGCAAAATTCTTGCATTCAGTCCTGAATTGTGGACCATTGTCTGATACTATCTTTTGTGGTATTCCATGTATCGCAAATATATTTAGTAACTGCAGGTTTGTCTCTGACGTTGTTGTATTTTTTAATCTTGCTACAGATATATAACTTGAGTAGTAATCTGTAACTACTAACAGTTGTCTACCGTTCAAATCGCATAGATCTACTCATATTTTCGTCCAAGGTGATCCCCTATATTATGTTGTTTTAATTCTTGATTTCCTTTGTTATTGATTGCAAACTTTGAGCATGTTTCACATTTTTTTATCGCATTTGTCATTTGTTTTGACATTCCTGGCCAGTACATTACCTCTCTTAATCTCCTTAAACAGGCTCCAATACCTCCATGATTTGCATGGGCTAAGTTTATCATTTCTACTGTAAGATCTTTCGGTACAATTAGCTTATCTTCTTTATATAGTAACTTCTCATTGGTTGTTATACTAGTTCTTATTGAGTAGTATTCTAGAACATCGATTGGAATTTTTGATCGATGTGGCCATCCAGATATAGTTAATTCCTTTAGAACCCTGCTTGTATTATCATTCTCTGTACTAATCTGTATCCTCTTTAATCTATTCGGTGATACTGCTAATGTTGATGCATAATTGCAATATTTTAATGTATTAATATCTACATTGTCCTCGGGCGCTCTGCTTAGCGTATCCGCAATATACATTTCTTTTCCCGGTTTATATTGTATGTCCAGGTCGTATCTTTGTAATGACATAATAAATCATTGTAACCTAATGGTTATCTCGTTAATCGGTCGTATAGTTTTTCCAGTGGTTCATGATCTGATTCTACTTTAACTTTACTCTTTCCATATATATAGAAATCAAACTTCTTGCATGCGAATACTACTGCTAGTAATTCCTTTTATATTACGGCGTATCTCTGCTGTGTTTCATTCAGGCTTTTTGATGCGTAAGCTATTGGTCTTCCCTCTTGCATTAGAGTTGCCCCTAAGCCATCTTTTGACGCATCACATTGTATTGTGATGTTTTTATTAACATCGTAATACTTTAAAATTTCAGTTGATGTTAGTAACTGTTTTAAATCTTTGAACTAACTTTGTTCTTCTGGACCCCATTGCCAACTTATTTTCTTTTCTGTGAGTTTTCTTAATTTGTGTGTTCGATTTGCTAGTTTTGGTAAAAATGTCTCTAAATATTGAAGCATATCTTCCACTACGGTGTTTATGTTTGATTTATCATCACTATCTAATATTGTTATACATTTTAATGCTATACACGCTTTCCTACCCAGTATTGCATGAAACTGTCCTCCTTCCATAATGAGGATTCTTATTTGTATTGAATTCTTTCCTCTGTATACTCTTATCACTCGTTCACCCAATATTGGACAGTGCTTGTCACCAAATGCTGTTATTTGTGTGAACTGATTTTTCTTTATATGCTGTTTTTGTTGATCCCCTGATATTCTTACATATTCCTTCAATGGCACAACATTAACATTGGCTCCTGTGTCCATCTGTAATGTCAGTTCCGTTTCCCATTCTGTTTTCAATGTTATTGTTTCTTCTGTCTTCATTTTATGTGTTGAGTATATCTTTGGTGTTTCTACTTTTTGTACTCTAAATACCCTATTTATATTCTTTATTTTATTTCTGCACATCTTTGCATAATGGTTTTTTTTTCCACATTCGTGACATGTGCTGTTATACGCTGGGCATTGTCTTGGTTCATGTATCCTTCCACAGTATTTGCATTTTTCTTGGCTTTTGCTTTCATCTCTGTATCGGTTACTTTCTTCTCTATATCGGTTCGTCCTATTGCTGTCTTCCTTATATTGTTTTGTTTCCTTTCTTCTATTATATACTGCATTCACTGTATCCTTCTTAAATGTATCTGCTTGTACTATTGCTGTCTCTTCGTTTTTACAAGTCCTCAGTACGTCGTATAGTGTTAGCTTCTCCTTAGCCAATAATCTTTGTCTCAGGTTATCATCACTCATTCCGCTGATGATTCTATCTCTTATTATTTCCTTTGGAGTTATTTTTTCAAAGTCACACTTCTTACTCATAATCTTTATTTCCGTTATATAGTTAGCCAGTGTTTCGTGACTCTCTTGCGTTCTCATCTGAAAAACACACATTTCAAAAATTATGTTATCTTTTGGTTCAATGTATTAATCAAATTTGTTTAATACATCACTAATTTTAATTTCTTTCTTCTCAAATGTAAATGTATCGTATATTCTTCTACATGACTCTCCTAATATAGTTAGTAGCGTTGCTATGTGTACTTTATCAGTTTTCTCATTTATTTCTGCTGCACATTCGAAAAACTCCCAGGTTTTCTTCCAATGTCTCCATTGTATACTCGCGTCTGTCGATTCAATGTCAAAGCTTTTTGGAATTGGTAATGACATGTTTCTTCCTAATCACAAACCCAAAATACTTTAAAATACAACAAAAAAATACACGTATAAATATCTAATTATAATAATAATAATTTAAAATAAATAACACGTCAAGTATAATTTTATTGTTATTTTTATACCATAATATTACGAATAGTATATACTATATCTTACTATAAATATAAATAAATATCTTAATATAATTATAAACTATAATACAACGAATAAGGCTTATAATAAATATTATTATTTCCTGGTTCACAAAATACGAATTTTATTGATATAAAAACTTATTTTAAACCGCGCTGTCACCATGTAACGTTTGGTACATTAGTCTTATATATAATAGGACTAACCTTGTCTCGTACTTTAAATCCAGCCTTAAGTTAAGTATAATTATAATGTTGTATACAACTATATAGATTAATTAAGTATTATTGTATATTGGGTGTTGTTGTCATGTGACTATTTAGAGAACACCCGTATATATATATATATATATATATATATATATATATATATATATATATATATATATATATATATATATCTATGATTAATATAGAGAATATGTGTATATGTATAATGTTACACCTATATATAACAATGTATAACTATAATATATATATATATATATATATATATATATATATATATATAAAATACCTTATATTTATAAAAAAAATATAAAATAATTAAAATCATATAAGTATTTAGGGATCATACTTATATATATATAAGGGTATTTATATATAGGGAATATATGGGACATATCATACATGATGTAACATATAAGTATAATATTATAGATCTATAGTTTCGCCAAAATAAAACTGATATAAATATGTAAATTACTTATCTAACCATAATATATAGATATATAGATAACAATATAATATAAATTAGCAGGTATAATATATTAATGAGTATAAATAATATATAGATATAATATAAATATCAATGTGAATAATTTGAATTATTTTTAAACTTGAATTTAACTGGGATTCAACTCAAGTTAATTTGGATTAACTTGAGTTAAATTTATTTCCTTTTCATTCTCCAAGACGAACATTCCATTTTCTAATTATATTATTTATGGACCTCAAAAACCTGACTTTACTACGTTCTTTAATGAATTTAACGATCTCATTTTGAATACTCCAATTTCCACCAAACACCAGACCACTATACTCGGTGATTTCAATTATCATTTTCACTCAACCCAATATCCTCAATCAAGCTTCAAGTGTCTTACCGACTCCCTAGACATGAATCAAGTTATAAATGTTCCTACCCATACTGCTGGGCATTCTCTCGATATTTTTGCAAGTCTCATTATTCATGCAATTCTTTAATTAATTGTACCAAATCTGATCTTCTTACATACCATTTAATCATAACTTTTACAGTTGTCCTCTGCTTCCTTCTTTATCTAAGAAATTAATTCATTATAGAAAAATAAAATCTATTAATATTCCTTTATTTTCTTCTGAACTTGTATCAATTCTTGTATCCCTACCCATATCCCCTGAATCAATGAACTCCACTCTCTCCCTTCTTCTTGAAAAATATGCCCAAATCATATCTACTACTATTTCCCTTCACACTAATTGCCCATGGTTTACACCTCATATTGTTAAACTCAAGCGATCTCTAAGTAAAACTGAAAAAACATATCGTCGTATTCCTTCTCCTGAAAACCTTTTATCGTTTACTAATCATCGCAAATTCTACAAATCACAAATCAGTAAAGCAAACTCTTCTTACTATATTAATAAAATTAATAGCCTTACCTCCAATCCTCGTGCCACATTTGCCTTAGCTAGAAAACTTATTGCACCTGATCCCCCTTTACACATACCTTACATACCAAATATTCCTAAAAATAAACTCTAATAAATTTTCTAACTTTTTCTCGAATAAAATCCTATCTACTTTTTAATAATTACTTCCCTTCATCAAAAATATAGCATCCCTTGTATATTAATCAGTAAACCAATTTATAAGTAACTGTCTATATTTACTACTCCCTCAATATCTAACATGTATGACCTAATTCTAAAATCCAATTCCTCCTCTCCATCTGATCCTATCAATATGTATACTTTTAAAAGTCTCGCTAGTACCCTATCCCCTTATTTGCATACAATATTCTCGTCTACTCTATCCAATGGAGTTTTATTCCCCTCTTTTAAACATGCTATCATCACTCCCATTCTTAAAAAAATGTCTTCCAACCCTAATCTCTTATGTAACTACCGTCCTATATCCCAACTTCCTATTTTTAGTAAAATACTTGAAAGAATAGTTATCCATCACATAAATAGGTTTATGTCAATAAACTCCTCCCATGATATCCTGCAAAGTGTATTTCGTAAAGGTCATTCAACTGAGACTGCCCTCGTTCAAATCTTAAATAATATATATACCAAAGTTTCTCCCTTACTATGTTGTCAAATGGTTCTACTTGATCTATCTTGTGCATTTTGACTCTCTTCGCCATGATATTCTTATCTCAAGACTTGAAATGATTGGCATTAATGGTAGTGCCCTCAAATGGCTTAAATCTTACATCCTAAATAGATCATCCTCTGTTAAATTCTATGAGTTCTCTTCTGATCCCCGTTCTCTACTCTATGGTATCCCACAAGGTTATGTCCTAGGCCCACTTCTATTATCCTTATATATAGCACCTATAAGGTCTATTATATCATAATTTCCTAGCGTTTTCTATCATATATATATATATATATATATATATATATATATATATATGCTGATGATATCAAACTCTACTCATTCCTCTCTACTTCTACTCCAGATAATTCTCAACTAATTTCGTGTGCCTCCTCTATTACATACTGGCTTCTCGCCAATAACATTTTACTAGATACTTTAAAAACTGCCCTCCTCAATACACCTACGAACTCCCATGATGCCCTTCTTTTTATCTTGACAATATTCTTATTTCACCTTCCAACTCAGTCCTCAATCTTGGTGTTATTTTCGACTCTGGTCTATCTTTTTCTAGCCATATTGCTAAAATTTCTAAAGCTGCTAATTATCATTTATTTAGAATCAGATGTATACGTAAATATATTACTCATCCCATATGTGCTGTCCTTATTAATTCACTTGTACTTTCTCGTCTTGATTATTGTTATGCTTTATTATATATCCTTCCTGCTTATTCCATTGCCCGATTAAATAGAATCATCATTTATACGATCCAATTTCAATATTAAACTATTTTACCATTTAACATTTTTACTCATTTCAAATTATACCAAACTGGTTTCCCTATAGAAAAAGATCCCTAATTAGACTCCTTTCTATTACCCATAAATCTATATATTTTTCCATTCCTTGATATATATTTGACCTACTCTTAATTCGCTCCACCACCCACAATATACGTTCAACTTCCAGTATTAATCTCATTATCCCACTAGCCATCCATCCTTAAATTCCAGAAACGCTCATTCTCCTACATTTTCCCATCTATCTGGAATGCACTCCCTTCATTTATAATATCTATTCAATCTCCCACCTCCTTCAATACTTATCTCAAGTCATATTTATCCAGTATCTAATTTCATTATATTATTATTAACTTTTATATTTCGTTCTTATTACTTTCACATTGTTAGTTAGTTTATTTCACTTTGTTGTTATTGTGGTTGTTGTATTTTATTTGTAATATTTATTTTACGTGCACTTACGAGGAGTGTCATCACTTTGTAACGGTGCCTAATAAACCATATTTCATCATCATCATCATATATATATATATATAAAAAGATGAAGGATAACACATGAGTTGGATACTTCGAGGGTTGTTGCCATTATTCCATTTAAATGTTAAAGAATTATTATCTTTTAGATATTTATAGTGTACATGTATATGATACATATAACAGTTACAAATCCAATTTCTGTATCATTTAAACTATATTCGTAATGATTAGTTACAGTGATTACATGATGCAGTGGTATTGTCTATTATATAGTTTATGACTGGCATATAAATATTGAATCGATTATAATATAACGTTAATGATAAAATCATTATATCACAATTCTGCCAGCGCTATGATGTTTAATAGTATCCGATGTCAGATGTTCAAGATAACTGTTGGTGTGAGACATGGGTGTCTAGTATCGCCGGTGTACTTCAATTTTTCTATTATATTCTTGAATAGATTATTGCTGGAAATAAAGATGAATATATATCCACTATATTTATTGGTGGCCGAAATATATCGAATCTCAGAATCGCCGATGACATAGACTTAATAGCTGGAGCAAAACTTACACACAAGCTTTTAACTAGTGATAAACTATATGGAATGTGTAACGGTATTCAATGACGTCTAAAATCAAAATTTATAAAAGTATATTGATGCCGGATATGTAAACATTGTAAATATTATCGCGTTTGCGATTAAATTAAAATATATAAACTTATACATTATAACTATATTATCCAGTCAACCCAAACAAGGTTTATTTCTATTAGAATATTAGTTATTTGGCAAATATTATAAGCCTACACTACACGTTATAATATACAATTTATTGCAGAAAAGATCAAGATAATGATCAACTGCAACAAAAGAAATCTTTATTCCACTATCCAATTATATTGAGAAAGGCTATAAGAAGTAGACCAGTTTAAAGTAATTGGCAATGTAAATACTTTCTGATTTCTAGAAAGTCGAATTTGTTTAATTATGTGATTAAAAGAGCTACGAATAGAACATATTTAATAGAGAAAATATATAGGTATATAATACCTACACAGTTAATAGTGCTGTTCACACGAGAAATCTATTCAAGAATTGTAACCTAAGATTTACAAAATTGTAAAATTCGACGATTTTTAAGCGATTATATGTAAATATTCTAATCCGAATTTATTCTAGTTTTTGTGACAATTTATGCAATTGGTATATAAACATACACACAATTTAACTGACGAGTATTAATCTGTATTAATCAGTATTAAATATGCATATGCATTTATCTTTCTAGGTGTCAATCTATTTATAATCTTTTAGTATTGTACGTGATTTAAATTTAGTGATTTAATTGTTTACGAATATACGGCATACATTGAACGCGTGTACGAAAGAAGTATATAATCAAATAATTATAATCAATTATTAAATTATGAATATATATATATATTACCACTTTATGAATATTCATAAGTTCATGTATGTATTTTTAAGTATTCTCCCTGATTATACTGTGAAAATTACAATAGATTGCTATAGATGAACACCCTAACATTTATACATCTAGGGGATTTTCAATTGCAAATCTTAGTTATTCTACTGCGACATTTCTAGAATATATTGCTCATGTGAACAGCGCTTAATAGAATGTAAAATATATTAGTATAAATAATTCAATGATTTTAAAAATGTGTTTAAATAATGATAATATAAATGTGATTTAATGAAGAATTAATGAATGAAATAAATAAATAATATGTGTAGAATAAATAGTGAATATTTATACACAGGGCGTATACATTTTTAAGTGTGCATAACTTATATTAATGTGTGATTGATCAGATAAATGATTTATGAAATTAAATTAATGTCAGCAACAAAATGTAAACAGGAAGACGTAATTAGGTATACATTAAGAAACTATTCTTCTATAATGCTTTTTCCAAACTTTAAGCGAATTTATAGATAGATTCATTACATTTCGATTATATATTTGCTTAAATACAAATAATAATGTAATATATATATATATATATATGTAGAGGATTCGGATATAGGTATAAAGTATTAACTATAGTTATATTATATATAGGTAATGTATCACTAACGTATTAAGATTAACTGAACTTCTCGGAGGTGTAAGTCAGTGATAACGCAGTCATGCATATCACTACATTATGCTTAGTCATGTATATCACTGCATCAATACGTTATTTATGCATATCACAACATATATATATATATAATTATAATATAAAATAATATAAAATATAATATATATAATTATATAATAATTCCTATTTTTGTTAAAGGTATACATGTATACAGAAACTGCAGTTGTACTATTTATAAAGGCATACAGTGTACGCCGTACACAGTATCTCTTTAAAGTGTATAGTGTACGGTATAGTGTAAATAATAATATACTGATTATTTAAATAATTATCGTCCTATTTTATTTTACCTACAATTTTCAAAAAATAACATTATTTGTTAGTGGAATATCATATATCTGTATGTATTTTAATTGTATTAATGAAGCCTAAATTAGTTTCAGAAATAATGAATAACTTAATTAATAACGAAATTAATAATTAAGTTTCATTATAAAGTACTATAGTTTAATGTAATATAAACATTTACAAATAAAAATATAGAATCTTTGACCTCAGATTAATAATTATAATGTATTGATTTATTTATTGGTGCTAAAAACGCATTCTGAAACTAATACTTCCCAGTAAAAAACAACATACAAATATGAACATATTATGTTCATAATATGAACATATTTATATGGTTCTGCATATTTGTATTTCATAATATGTTCATATTTGTATGTATATAACATGTTCATATTTGTATGTTCATAATATGTTCATATTTGTATGTTGTTGTTTACTGGGTTATGGTTAATATCATATATTATGTATGGTATTCTTATAAAAACAATTATTTATTACAGAATAAAATTATATATTTTTATATCGTTTTAATGTCTTCTTATATTCATAATATTTATTATATATTTATATTCTTGAACAACAATTGTACTATTTATATTGACAGTATTTATCTTAACCAGGTAATGAATCTATATTATTTGATGATGATACACATATTATTATCATTAATTAATCACCTGATTTTCTAATACATAAATTATAACTAGTACGTGATGATATTTCCCAGGGTCGAAACTTAATAAACTATATTTTATTAGTTACATCTATAAATACCGATCCGACTTATAGTTTGACATAATAAAATAATAGACAATGTAATATAAAAATAGATAATGAACTTTTAAATAAAGATAACAAACAAAAAGATTATTTTAATATATAGATAAATGTTTTAAATTTTAAATATACAATAATTATATTTATTATAAAAAGTACTAAATTTAAAATAATAAATATAATATTAGTTATAATAAAGAAATCGTTAAAAAATATATATATTATAAAAAATGATTCAATTTAAACTAATAAATATATATATATATATATATATATATATATATATATATATATATATTTAGAAATTAAATAATATTATAAAATTAAATAATATTATAAAAGTCAAACAAATATGTTAAAGAATTTCTTTAATACATCACATGATTACTCCTTTGTTTAATTTCAAGATATACGTTTACCAGTACGATATGCTATTTATAAGTAGTAAATGAAACACTTGCATCTGCATGATTAATATAGGTTATAATTATGCCATACTAATAGGTGTATTACTTGATATTGACGTATACACAAATATTTAATCCTGAAACATTATGATAATTTTGATTTTATTTTGTTGTCCAACCTTATTTCGAAATTAATTATATAATACTAAAGTAATGCTATTCCTATATGCTATATGACTAAACGTGTTTAATGATTTATGTATAACTACTAAAATTCACATTCTTGCTAATTATTCTGTAATAATCATAAAATAATAATATATTATAATTAATTAATTGTATTTAAATAATCATATTTGAATGTTTACTTAACATATTTAAAACATATTTTATTTTATTTGTTAATTTATAACTTAGACACTAGATAAAAATCCGGAAATTGTGTAATTTATCTATTATTGTACTTCATATTTATTTTAATATAACTTAACTTATTATAAATTAATAATAATATAATAATATAATATTATTTGTTTATTTTAAAACTTATATAGATTTATATACTATTTTTTTAAATTAATATAAATTTGAATAAATATAGTCGAAATTATTCTTGAATTTGTAATGTAAATATTAAATATGAAATATGAACATATTATGTTCATAATATGAATATATTAATATCACACATGTTATCACACAAATATAATATTAATATAAATATTTATCTATAAATATTACCATATAAATATTAGATATAATTATTCAATTGTTTATTATTTTATTATATGTAGGTAAATCTATTGAATCTAAATTAATAAAAATAAATAAAAAATATTGAATATTTTTTAATAAATGTATCATATTAAATTGCTTTTTTTAAAACAATTTATTTAACCCATATAAAAATGTATAACTATAATATAATTATACATTACCATATATTTATAAATACTTATACAATAATTAAGATCATATAAGTATTTAGAGATCATACTTATATATAAGGGTACATATTATATTTTTTACATATTTTATGCATTTATTTCATTTGTTTTATATATTTTTCTTCTTTTAATATACATTTATTTTATTTATATATACTTTTATTATTTATTATATTTTATTTTGTATTTAACTGAAAATGATGACCTCTCCTTGATAACAATATTCAAGTATATTCTTACTTATTTATTCAGCACGATTTTCATTTACACGAATCACATTTACAAATCAAATAAGTTTAATAATATATACAATAGTATATATATATATACAAAATTATAGTTCTAATGATATACAAAATTGAAATTTTAAAATAAGTTATTGTCATTTTATAATTTACTAATATTTTTTTTATTTTTTATTCTTGTAATGCTGTTATCAAGTTGAGTGGGAAAATACCTAGTCAAGCTTTGCTTTTGTATTTTCCTGAGTGTTTACACTCTATCTGATTCACATATATATATATATAGGGGATATAGGTGACATATATGAGACATGGTTTTAACAAGAGCCGATCATTTATTTATACACAATTATATAAGATAAATTTGAAATATTATTTTAAGACATTTTGTAATGGTCCGGGCGGGACTTGAATCCGCGTCCTACTACTTGTGTGTCTGACGCCCTAGCCAACTGAGCCACACAGTCAGTTATAATTACCCAATAACTCTATTTAAGCCATAATATATTTATATTTCAGAAAGAAGTACACTATTACAATATTGTCAAATAGACACATTAATAGATTGAATAATTTATATTTTCATTATAAAATATAGGTTATTATAGTATATGTGTATGTGTATATTCATATATGTTAAAAAAATAAAGTAATATTATGTTATATTATTTAATTAATACATTTATATATGATAATGATATACGGTTTATTAGGTACTAAAATAGGGTCATGTTGACCCTTTCGCTAGTGCGTGAATAAATAATAATAATATAATAATAATACGATAACACTTTAATAATAATATACGTTGAATATAACACGAGACAAAAATAATAAGTTTGATAATTTAATGATGAGATGTAGAGATAAAATAAGAAGTAAGATTTATAAATCTTTTTTGGGATCTAATAGCAAGAATGTTTGTAGGGAGGGAATTCCATAGGATGTGACTGGAATTTTAAATTCTCTAGAATTTAGAGAAGTTTTATTAGAATTCCACGAGATAAGGAGAATTTTGGTATTGAAGAGAAGTACGCTTTTTAATTGGAATAGAGTTATAGCTAGGGGAGAAATAATATATTGATTTATAGATTATAGATTGCACACGTAATTTACACATGAGGGAGAAGTGTAGCCACATACGAGATGATTGATGAAATGTTGTAATAAAATGATCCATTTGTGTTGTGCAGTAAGTAGTACTACATAATGTATGTACATATTGAGGAGCGGATAATACGATTTATTGGAACAGTAACTTTAGCATGAAGTATATTCAGTAAAGTTTGGGAAGGAAGTATCAGAAGTTGATAATAAGTACAGTAGTCTTAAAGGAATTAATTAGTAGTGTATTGGAGATGAGCTATATTCTGATGCAGTTAGCACACTCGATTAATTCAGAGTTGATGGTATTATCCCAGTAAACAATAATCTAAAACATTGCGCAAATAATGCGCAATGTTCCTTGCGTCTATTATCTGTCTTTTTTGGCTATGTTTTTATTGCACATTTTATCTGCAATGTTCCTTGCGGATAAAAGACGCATTATTCTTTGCGGATAAAAGACGTAATATTCTTTGCGGATAAAAGGCACAATGTTCTTTGCGGATAAAATGCGCAATATTTTGTACGCAATAAAGCATAGCCAAAAAAGACATTTAATAGACGCAAAGAACATTGCGCACTTTATCCACAACTTATTTTGCATATTTTGTGCGCAATAATACATAGCCAAAAAAGACATATAATAGACGCAAAGATCATTGCGAATTATTTACGCAATATATATTACATATTATATAAGAAATATTCACTAAACTCTTGATAATATTATGAAATTTATTGAAGTATAAAATAAACAAGATATTTTTTATATTTTTTTAAATAAATTTTATTGGTTTCTTAAAAAATTCTGTATTCTCTTTGATGTTTCCACATCATTATAAGCATCTATGAAATAAATTATAATTAATTTTGTTTATATAAAATAAATTCTAACCAATTAGAATCCCATACAATTGTGTATTTCTGAAGGAACGTTTACCCGTCTTTCCCGTCGTTAAGTTGATAGTACGATTTGAAGTAACATGACAGGTAGTTGTGCTGGAAGGTGATAGTATGATATGATGTAACGTTACATTATGTTGTATTGGAAGGTGACATTACGATATGATGTTACGTGACAGTATGATGTGATAGAGGGGTCAGCATGATATGATGTAACGTGACATTACGTTGTACTGAAAGTATGATATGATGTTACGTGACAGTACAATATGATATAACGTGACAGTACGATGGTCTGAAAGTATGATATGATGTTACATGATAGTACGTTGTGCTAGAGGGGACAGTATGATATGATGTAACGTGACATTATGTTGTACTGAAAGTATGATATGATGTTACGTGACAGTACAATATGATATAACGTGAGAGTACGGTGGTCTGAAGGTATGATATGATGTTACGCGACAGTACAATATGATATAACGTGACAGTACGGTGGTCTGAAAGTATGATATGATGTTACGTGACAGTATGATGTGCTAGAGGGGACAGCATGATATGATATAACGTGAGAGTACGGTGGTCTGAAAGTATGATATGATGTTACGTGACAGTACGTTGTGCTAGAGGGGACAGCTTGATATGATGTAACGTGACAGTACGGTGGTCTGAAAGTATGATATGATGTTACGTGACAGTACGTTGTGCTAGAGGGGACAGCTTGATATGATATAACGTGACAGTACGGTAGTCTGAATGTATGATATGATGTAACGTGACATTACAATATGATATAACGTGAGAGTACGGTGGTCTGAAAGTATGATATGATGTTACGTGACAGTATGATGTGCTAGAGGGGACAGCATGATATGATGTAACGTGACAGTACGGTGGTCTGAAAGTATGATATGATGTTACGTGACAGTACGTTGTGCTAGAGGGGACAGCATGATATGATGTAACGTGACAGTACGGTGGTCTGAAAGTATGATATGATGTTACGTGACAGTACAATATGATATAATGTGACAGTACGATGGTCTGAAAGTATGATATGATGTTACGTGACAGTATGATGTGCTAGAGGGGACAGCATGATATGATATAACGTGAGAGTACGGTGGTCTGAAAGTATGATATGATGTTACGTGACAGTACAATATGATATAACGTGACAGTACGATGGTCTGAAGGTATGATATGATGTTACGTGACAGTATGATGTGCTAGAGGGGACAGCATGATATGATATAACGTGAGAGTACGGTGGTCTGAAAGTATGATATGATGTTACGTGACAGTACAATATGATATAACGTGACAGTACGATGGTCTGAAGGTATGATATGATGTTACGTGACAGTACGTTGTGCTAGAGGGGATAGCATGATATGATATAATATGAGAGTACGGTGGTCTGAAGGTATGATATGATGTTACGAGACAGTTATATATGATATAACGTGACAGTACGGTGGTCTGAAAGTATGATATGATGTTACGTGACAGTACAATATGATATAATGTGACAGTACGGTGGTCTGAAAGTATGATATGATGTTACGTGACAGTACGTTGTGCTAGAGGGGATAGCATGATATGATATAATATGAGAGTACGGTGGTCTGAAGGTATGATATGATGTTACGAGACAGTTATATATGATATAACGTGACAGTACGGTGGTCTGAAAGTATGATATGATGTTACGTGACAGTACAATATGATATAACGTGACAGTACGGTGGTCTGAAAGTATGATATGATGTTACGTGACAGTATGATGTGCTAGAGGGGACAGCATGATATGATATAACGTGAGAGTACGGTGGTCTGAAAGTATGATATGATGTTACGTGACAGTACAATATGATATAACGTGACAGTACGATGGTCTGAAAGTATGATATGATGTTACGTGACAGTACGTTGTGCTAGAGGGGACAGCATGATATGATGTAACGTGACATTACGTTGTACTGAAAGTATGATATGATGTTACGCGACAGTACAATATGATATAACGTGACAGTACGGTGGTCTGAAAGTATGATATGATGTTACGTGACAGTATGATGTGATAGAGGGGTCAGCATGATATGATGTAACGTGACATTACGTTGTACTGAAAGTATGATATGATGTTACGTGACAGTACAATATGATATAACGTGACAGTACGGTGGTCTGAAAGTATGATATGATGTTACATGATAGTACGTTGTGCTAGAGGGGACAGCATGATATGATGTAACGTGACATTACGTTGTACTGAAAGTATGATATGATGTTACGTGACAGTACAATATGATATAACATGACAGTACGGTGTGTATTGACACCTTTCCTAACTAATACAATCACTCCTATAGTAACTATATATATATATATATATATATATATATATATATATATATATATATATATATATCTGTACAACAACAATAGCGATACATAGAGTAATAAGAATTAATAAAGTATAAATACAATTACGACTATTAGATTAGTATAAATATAGTTCAACATGCATTAAAAGAATTTGAATTATATATTGATTATATATATATATATATATATATATATATATAATGAATATGTATATATTTAATATGTATAATATTTAATATATAATATAATATTATTATTTTCATAATATTAAATATTTCCTATGTATATATAGTATATAATATACTATAAATATATATATATATATATATATATATATATATATATATATATATATATATATATATAATACAAAACAATAGTATTATATTATATATTAATATAATATATTATATAATATATATAATTTATATCTACATAGAAAATATTTAATATTATGAAAATAATAATATTATAATATATATTAAATATATACATATTAAATATTTATATTATATATTAATAATACTTAATCAGTAATAAATATTATAATATATATTAAATATATACATATTAAATATTTATATTATATATTAATAATACTTAATCAGTAATAAATATTATAATATAATGTATAAGTTATATATTGTAAAACTATATGTTGATATATGAATATATTTAAAAAAATATACGATATATACGATTAAGTGATATAAAATAACCGTCAGATATAAATTTATTTATTTGTAGTAGGGCAAGTGGAAGTTGGTTCAATATGGATTTTTTAACATACAATTAACTAGGTATATATACTAATGTTACTTACCAGGTCGAGCTATATCAGTACTCCATTATACATCAGATTATTTCTATAGCTCATAACATTTTGTGTGGCAGCGTCCATCAATTGTTGTATAGTTCTTTAGTGGATATCCAGGAAACGTCACTCATGCGATGACATAAGAACATCTTTCACAAGTTTCTCTTTATTGCCAACAGTGTCCTACAAATCCCATATAGATAAATATATCAATGTATTGAGATAGATAAGTTAAATTTAATTACTTATTGACCAAGATTATTTATTCATTAATTATTAAAATAACTCTTCATTATTATGTAATCATAGTATAACATATTTATTTAGCTACACCTATACAGTATATGATATACATAGCAATCAATGTATTGTTCAAAAACCAAGAAATTTCACCAACCACCCAACTATAATTATAACGAATACCAGTAACTTCGTACGAGGTAATTTCGTACGACTTATTAATTTAAATGTATTTATAAGTATACAGTTCTTATACGAATATATACAATACTATATATTATATCAATTCATTAAGTTGAAATACAATATTATTTATTGAAAATAGTTTATTTTCTAAAAATATATTTATAGCACATGTTTTAAATTTTTATATAAAAGATTTACTTATTAGATTAATATATATAATATATTTATACACTTTTATAGATAATACCAATATTTAAGTAAGTTCAACAATAATTAATTAATATAGCATTTTTGACTTTAAAATTATAATAAATTATTATCTAAAAATTATTTATACTATAACTTATAGCTCGCTAAACATGTAATATTATATTAAATATAGTAAATATTATATTTAATATAGTACGTATATTTATCATAAATATACGTATATCATAAATTTTATGATATACAATTATTATAATTATTATATATATATTAATTGTTATTTAATAACATAATATATAATAACATTATAATAACTTATTATATATATTTATAAGTAAAAATAATAATATTATGTATGTAAATAAGATATTAAATAAATGATTTATTAATTTGATATTGAATATTATTAATTGACAAATTATTTTTCAAATAAATTTAATGTAACATTAATAAATCTATCATTTTGAAAATCATTTTCAAACAATAATTGTGATAAAACATTTGTTCAATATTTATGTAAATCATAATGATATCTATTAAAGTATTATTAATTGTAATTATTATATATTTTAGATTTAAAATCTAATTTGCCACCATTTAAATGTCAATATTTATTTAAAATTGTGTAGTATTTTATGAAGTTATTATAAAGTATATACAATATAATTATGGGCACTTTTATAGATAAAAAGTTCATAATTAGTTACATTGTAAAATTATTTTCCTAAAATAATCATTGTTATCGTGCTTTTGATGATAATAACACACATGTTTTCTTACCTGTATTAAAGCTTTGCCTGTATCAGGAAAATTCTAGAAGAATTGAATACAAGCTTGACGCTGATTGGACATATAAATGGATGTTTACTTTTTAATTGTACAGTTCAATCAAGGAAATGTTTCTATGTCCTTGGTTCAATTATAAAAATTGTTTAATAAATAAGTGTTTTATGATCAAAATAAAACACTTATTTATGATAAAAACCGTGTAATATATTGTATCCACCAAGGAAAAATACAACCTGTAAAATAAGCCATTTTTGAATATCGTGTCCCTTTTAAAAATAGTTTAATCCATAAAATATTTATAAAATTTGTGATGGTATTTAATATTTCTAATACCATTAAACATTTAAGTGAATGTACTTATAAATTAGTTATATTACAATTTTATTTTCGATAAAATAATATATTAAATATATAAAAATTTATATTAAGTTAAAAGTTATAATTGATTATGATAATATAATACAATAATATAAATCAAAATGTTTACATTAATGTCAGCATAATAACAACATAATAGCAGTATAATAAATTTTTAAAATTAATAGCAGCATAATAATAGCATAATAGACTTTAAATATACTTTAAATAGACTTTAAAAATAGCAACATTACAGCAGCATAATAGCATGACAAAGTAATAGCAGCATAATAGACATTTAATGGCAACATGAAGTAGCACAATTGTGATATAGCATATATAGCATATAGTCAGAGCTGGGCAGTATCGCCGATACAGTATCTATTAAAGGCAAAAAATCAGTATCGTAGATATATTTGTATTTGTATTTGTATCTATTATAAAAATTACAAAAGTATTTGTAATCGTATCTATTAGTTATAAATAGTATCTACGATATGTATCTACTAAGACAATTATTTAAACAGATACATTACATACTATACAACACATACTATTATGTTACTTTATTTACTTTTTGTTTTTGTTTTGGTTTATGGACTGCAAGTGATTGAGCAATCGGCCGTCCGTAGGAGGACAATTATTGAGTGGGAGGGAAGGCAAGGGAGAAGTAATGAGTCTTGAGGTGGCGTTTAAAGGAGGGAGTTGATGAGTTTAAACGTAGGTGTTTGGGCAGGGAGTTTCAGTGGTAAGGGGCAGAGAGGGAAAAGGAGCGTATACTTGAAGAATGGAGTTTGTATAAATGGGGAGTGGTAAGGATAAAGGTATTGTAGGAACGGGTCTGGAGTGTAGTAATTGGTGTTTGTAGATGTAGGATGGAGGCAAGGTAGTCAGGGGAATTTTGGTGAATAGCTTTGTGGATTGTTAGGGAGAGTTTGTACTTTATACGATAGGGGACTGGAGCGGAATGGAGCGTCGGATTAAGCGGAGGCAATGTAGGTGGTAGTGGATGGATTTGTGCATATGTGTAAGATGATAGTCAAGGGAAAGGGTGGTATCAATATGGAAGCCAAGGTTTCGGACGTGTTGAGAGTAGGGGAGTGTGGTATTGTCGAGTGAGATGGGGGGTGGTTCATGGAGGGTGGAGGAACGTTGTGGTAAGTGGAGAAATATAGCTTCCGTTTTAGTGGGGTTAAGTTTTAGGGAGTTGGAGATAAGACATTGGTGTATGGACTTGATACAGGAGGAGAGTCGTTCAGGGGTATACGTAGGGGAGTCTGTGCAGTTTAGATATAGTTGAAGGTCGTCAGCGTAAGTATGGAAGGAGATGTCGGGGTGATCAGTGAAGATGTCAAACATGTGGAGGAGGTAATTATTGAAGAGGAGTGGGCCGAGGACAGAGCCCTGGGGGACACCATGAGTAATGGAGCGGGAGGGGGACGATTGTGTGTTAATCCTGTCTGAGGAATTGCGGTTGGTAATGTAGGAGGTGAACCACTTGAGGGCAATGCCTTTGATGCCGATGGCGGAGAGTATGTGTATGATGACATTGTGGTCAAGAATGTCGAAAGCGAGGACATATCAAGGAGGACGAGTATGGTGCCATGGTTGTTGTTCAGGCCATAGAGTATACTTCCGTTATACCTCCGACCTATAGGTCGGAGGTTATGAGGGTTAGGGCGGATTCAGTAGATTTGTGGGGGGGGGTAGGCGCTTTGGAATATGTTAGGGATATTGTTGGCTGTAAGGTAGGTGATGAGTTGGGAGGATACAACACGTTCGAGGACTTTGGAATGGATTGAGAGGTTGGAGATGGGTCGGTAGTTATAGGAATTCAGGGAGTCAAAATTAGGCTTTTTAAGGATGGGGGGAGATGGCAGCTACTTTGAAATCAGGAGGGACGGAGCCGGATGAAAGTGAAGTGCAGATGATATTGTGGAGGGGTGAAGCAACGGTGTGGGTAATCTGTTTGAGTATAAGTAGGGGAAGAGGATCAAGGGATGAGGTTGAGGAGGTGGAATTAAGGAGAGAGATTTTGTTGCCATTAAATTTCTATTATGCTGCTATTAATTTGTCATGCTATTATGCTGCTGTTATGTTGCTATTTAAAGTCTATTATGCTATTATTATGCTGCTATTAATTTTAAAAGTTTATTATGCTGCTATTATGTTGCTATTATTATAATAGCCTCATAATATACTTTAAATAGAAACATAACAGCAGCATAATAGCATGATAAATTAAAGCAGCATAATAATAGCATAATAGACTTTAAATAGCAACATAACAGCAGCATAATTGCGCAACCAAAGTGCATACTAAAACATGCATTCTACTTTGCGTCTTTATTGCACAAACAAACTTGCATACTAAAACATGCATTCTACTTTGCATCTTTATTGCACAAATAAACTTGCATACTAAAACATGCATTCTACTTTGCGTCTTTATTGCACAAACAAACTTGCATACTAAAACATGCATTCTACTTTGCGCAATTATTGCGCAAGAAACTATTTTATTTTATTTTATTCACTATGCAAATAAATAGATGCAATAAAGACGGTTAACTTGTTGACTGTTGTTTACTGGGATGAGAATTTACAGGGGAAAAGATTAACAGTTGAATATCATAAGCAAAAATATCGTAGTATATATTTGATAAGTTCTTAAGTAGATCATCAATAGTGCGGATTTAAATAGAAAAGAAGATGGACCTAAAACGGATCCTTGGGTAATACCGTAGTTAAGCGGAGAAGAGGCGAAAAGATTTTTAAATTATAATAGAGATATTGCGGTTTTTCAATAATGACTTAACCCATTTGAAATCTATGCCATATACACCCATCATAGTAAGTCGCGAGATTACTATGATATGATCCAGAGTATCAAAAGCAGATGAGAGATCAAGTAGGATTAGGAGGAAATACATGTTATTATTAAGGTAGATAATATTATATCAGTACGGAGGAAAGCTGTTTCGGTCGAGTGACTCTTACGAAAATCGAACGGGTCGAAAAGATTATTTTTATGTATATGGGCAATTAGTTATTTGGAGATAATTCGTTCTAATATTTCACTAAATAATGGTAGGTGGATGTTCGGGAGATAATTGCTAAGGGAGTTTGGGTCAAGGTTTCATTTTTTCATAATAGAGATATCATGACTGTCTTGATGTAGGCTGAAACCTAGAAAGAGTTTATAGAGTTTATAATAATATACAAGAAAATAGGAGAAAATAAGTGTAAACGTTTGTGATATATTGTGATAGGTAGGGGATCAATGGAGAAGGTATAGTGTGATTTCATGAGTATATAATGTATTTCATACGGTGAAGAGATAGTGAATATACTTAATGAGTCAATAGGATGGGTAATAGATATGGTAGGTTTGAGTATGGATGGAGACACGCAAATAATATTATTAATACTTGCAATTTTATTTTTAAATAATTTTTCAAAAAGAGAACATAATTGAAAATGTGACGTGGTCTGTAAAATGTGGATGATTTTTTAATCTGGAGGAGAGAGAATTTTATTTACTATTTTAAATAATTTGCGAGGATCAGTGGAGATCAATGCTATCTTTTTTTATAATTGATTAACTTTGAACGAGATATAGTAGATTTGTAATTTGTCTAGCTAGTGATTGATCTAATTTTGTTTATGTAGAAGTATTTAAAAAAAAATTCTTCTTAAATTTGCAAACACTCTTCTTAAAGATGAAAAGTTCGGGAGAAAACAGGGAGAAAAAGAGCTGTCAGTAATTAATATAGTTTTTATAGATTCATTTATATTGATACTATTTTGGAAAACGAGTTTAGGAGTACCGACAAATGTAATTATTAGAAGAGATCTCAGTGCTGATATTGCTTACAAATCTTTGTTGGACAATAGACTTAAAATCTCTATATGTAAACGTTTTATTCTTTGTAAATTTTAGATTTATAGATAATTCAACAATTATATGATCCGTTAGTAGTTCAATTTGTTGGAAGGATTTAGGGTTTATGAATTTTATTTACCATTTTAAATAGTTTGCGAGGATCAGTAGAGATAAATACTATTTCTTTTTAATATTTAATAGTAGTATTTTATTTATTAAATATTGAATTAATATACAGAAGGATATTCAGAAGCTATACGTAGCTTATATTGAGAATATCCTTATAACGACAATATCAAATATTTAATATATGATAATAATTATGAAATAAGAAAATATAATAATAAAAATGGTGTAATACAAGATATTTATATCTAATATACACGTTAATAATAATAATAATAATAATAATAATAATAATAATAATAATAATAATAATAATAATAATAATAATAATAATAATAATAATAATAATAATAATAATAATAATAATAATAATAATAATAATAATAATAATAATAATAATAATAATAATAATAATAATAATAATAATAATAATAATAATAATAATAATAATAATAATAATAATAATAATAATAATAATAATAATAATGATGATAATAATAATAATAATAATAATAATAATAATAATAATAATAATAATAATAATAATAATAATAATAATAATAATAATAATAATAATAATAATAATAATAATAATAATAATAATAATAATAATAATAATAATAATAATAATAATAATAATAATAATAATAATAATAATAATAATATAAATAATATAAATAATAGTAGTGCGTATGATAATAATACTTATGTACATATATTACAAAATATTATAAAAGATATGAATTTTTAACATAGATTTTAGATTACATGATATTAAATATTTAATTTTTGAACAAAATTGGGTTAAAGTGTGGTTTGACTATTGTATGATTATATATGTATCGGTAGATTATTCCAGCAAATGGGTCCATAATAGGTTATATTAAACTTTTTTGCATTGGTATTAACTAAAGGTATTTTTAATTTGTTATTATCGCGCATATTATAAGTAGAGTCTTGTAATTTAAATAAATTTATAATTGTTATTGAAATTTTATAATTTTTAATCCTAAACATAATTGTACATGCGTTATAGAATATAATGTCTTTAAAAGTTAAAATGTGTTGTTCTTTATAAATATTATCCACAATTCTGATTGATTTTGAACGAGATATAGTAGATAGGTTTATATTTAGGGTTTATACATTCAATAAATGGACTGGTGAAGGCTGTATATATCGTATCGTTGCTTTTACTGAAACCTGGTTATCTTCAAATGATATGTATACCATTACTATTCTCTCTAATTTGTCAACTAATTTACATGCTTATTCTTTTATTCGTAGTGACAGAGTTTATGGCAGAGGTGGTGGTGTTGGTATTATGATTCATAACGATTTTCGTATAATATCATCAAATTGTCTTGTCTTTTCATATAGTGATGGACTATCTATTACTTTAAAATCTTCCAATTATATTATTTTAAAAATTATTGTTATATATCGTCCACCAAATAATTATTTTACATCTTTTTTTAATGAATTTTATGATCTTTTAATAATTCGAATATATATAATACTATATTTGTGGGTGATTTTAATTTTCATTATAGTATTTTAATACCCCTCATATTGAATTCAAATCTTTAAATAATTCTTTTCGCTTAAACAACATGTTCTATGTAAAACTTAATACTTATACGTACTTATACCTAGGTATAACAATTAAATCAAAATTATTAACTGATCAATTCACTATTACCTTCCGATTGAAATTATCTAATACAAAACGAAAATGCGCATTAATTAATTATAGAAACCTTAAAACATTGAATATTAATGATTTTTCTAATGACATTATAAATTCATTTTACTAATGTAATCTAAATCTTGATTACTTCAATAGTTCTATTCTAAATTTATTAGATATTTATTCACCTATTAGGATATTTTTAGGTACAATACATTATAATTGTCCATATTTTAATAGTGAATTGCATAAAACAAAAAGACATTTACGAAAGTTGAAAACTTATATAAAATTAAATCTTATAATGAAACATATACTACATTTGTTAATTATAGGTATTTGTATTGATCATCTATTCTAATTGCAAAAAAAAATATTATTATAATACTTTTAGTTCCTTTAAAAACAATACTAGAAAGATTCTTTTATAAACTCCTTAACTAAAATAGATTCGGTTATATTTATTTACTTACTTTACTTTATTCCTTTGACTCGCGAATCGTAGGGGTAATCAATGTGCTGGCTATTATACAATGACGTCGCCATTCATTACGGTCGTGTAGTTTCACTATTAAGTCAGACTGAGTCATATTGATTCATTCTTTGATATCACCAATCAATTTTCTTTTTGGTGTACCAAATTTGCGATTACCCTCAACCATATCTTTGAGGATTGTTTTGCTGAGGTTGTCATGTATAATTGTATGACCGTACCATTTTAATTTTCTTCGGCAGATGGACTGTAATATTGGTTCATATTTACCAATTAAACTTATCATCACATCCTTAATGTACTCGTTTGTCTTCATTTCTTTGTATGTAATTCAAAGAAGTTTTCTATGAGATTTGTTTTCGAATCCTTGTATTTTTTGTGGAAAGGCACTTATAGTCCAAGATTCTCACTCATAAGTTAGAATAGACAATACTTGAGAGCGATATAGATTATATTTTAGCTTGTCACGGATATATTTGCTATTCCATATTGTAGTTAGCCTTACTTTTGTTATATTTATAGTTCACTTTGTTATAGCCGATATAGCCTGAGATAATCTTATTTTAATCTCAGAGTAGCTTGAGCCATCTTTTGTAATTGTAGCACCGATATATTTAAACTGGTCTACTTCTTCTATCTTTTCTTCATATAATTGAATGTTGGTATGAATATTTCAGTGGTTACTGTTAATCATTATCTTGCTCTTTTCTACACTAATTTGCATTCCATACTAAATAGCACTATTTATCAGATTGTTTGTGAGTGTTTACAGTTCATCGTTTGATTCAGCTATCAAGTTTATATCATCAGAGAATCTGAGATTAGATAGATTTCGACAACCAATTGATATTGTAAATATATGTTCATCATGAATTCCAGCCATAATCTCTTCAAGAAATAAATTGAAGAGCACAGGATATAGTAGACATCACTGTCTCATACCAACAGTTGTCTTTAACATATGGCCTTATATACTATTAAACATTATTGCGCTTGTGGAATTTTTATATAATGATTTCATCATTAAAGTTATATTAGAGTGGATGCCATATTTATTCAAAGTTGACCAGAGTACCTCATGCCAAACTCTATCAAAAGCTTTTTTAAAGTCTATGAAATTGTGATATATGTCCTTTTGGCTTTCTAAGTGTTTTTCTATTAGATTTCTATAATAGAATATCTGCTCAGTGGTATTTCTTTCTTTCGGTGTGGTATATATTTTGACTCTTTTTCTTCAACTTCTTTCTCTGAAGTGTTAGATATTATGTTTGCTTCTAAATTGTCTTCTCCTATCGATTCATTGCCTCTATCTCTTTTTCATAAGCTTGCTTTAATACTAACTCCATTTATTTCAAATATTATTAATATTTCTCTCGGTTCTGGTATTGTACCTTCATCTTTAAAACATGCTATAATAAAACCATTCACAAAGAAACAAGGATTGGATATTGAGTGTTTATCTAATTATAGACCAATATCTCAATTACCTCTTATAAGTATACTATTAGAAAGAATAGTTTCCAAGCAATTAACTAATTATCTAAATTAAAATTCATTATTTGATACTAGACAGAGTACATATAGTAAATGTCATAGTCCTGTAACACTTCTTCTTTCTATTATTGATGATTTTCTTAATAAGCTTATCATAATTCTAATATACAGCTTATTTTATTAGATCTATCTGCGGCATTTACTACTAGTGATTTAAATTTTGCCCATTTTTCATAATCTATAGAGAGTCTCGAGATAATTAAAGTTTATAATACATTTTATCTTAGACCCGAAAATTTACTTTTTGCCTTTAAAATGATTTTTTGTCATGTAAAATCTTCAGAGATGGCATTTTTGAAATATTTTTTTTCATTTTTTGGAAATATTTGTAACTTATTTTTGAAAATGTGGTTTAAAATATTTGAAAAATATTTGAAATATTTTTTAATTGTTTTTGAAATATTATTTTATTTTTTTGAAATGTTTTTAACTTATTTTTGAAATATTAAAAAAAAATGTTTAATATATTTAAAATTTTTTTTGAAATATTTGAAATTTTGTTTTGAAATATTTTAAAATATTTTTTATTAGTTTCACTGGGAAGATTATTGAATTCTATAATAGACGTCAAATTGCAGTTTTATTTAATTTTTATTAAAACAAAAGTTATGATCAAAAATGTATATATTTTAATATTTATGAAATAATTAAATACTTATTTTCCAATTTGTTTGGTAACCTGATATTATATATATATATATATATATATATATATATATATATATATATATATATATTATAATATATTAAATTACAATTTATAGGTTTAATAGGCGACCGTGTATTAGTAATATTTGGCTTTGGTTATATTTAGTTTACTTACGTTATCCATTATAGTAATTTATTATCTATTAATTATGTTTATATACATTTTTAAATATTATTTCTATTTTACACAAATACCCGAAATTAATTTACTAAAACCCGGAACCGTTCTTGGACCATTTTTCACAACCCGATCTCATTAAATGATGTTAGAACCCGGAATTGGAACCTGAAACCGAGTCCGTGTTAAATCACTTTTGCTACTATTGATCATTCTATTTTAATTAAACGTCTTGAAGATATTGGTATTGTAAATATTCATCTAGCTTGGATTAAATACTACTTATCTGAAAGAATATTTTCTATAAAAATTGATACTCATTTTTCATCTACTTGTAAAATGTATTATGGAGTGCCTCGAGGTTCTGTATTATGGCCATTGCTATTTTCTCTGTATTACTTACCTCTTAAAAATATTATATCTAATTTTCCCTCTGTAAAATATAAAATGTTGGCTGATGATATTCAATTGTATATTGAGCTTCCAGTAATAGCCAATTCATCTGATAATTTAGCTCTAATTGATTGTATTAATATGGTAAAATTTGGTTTTTACAAAATGTTTTACTTAATGTTGAATATGAATATAACTCAACTTCTAAATATATCTAGAACATCATTATGTTTTCCTTCTGTCATCATTGATTCTGTCACAATTGTTCCTTGCAATAATGTTAAAAACCTTGGTTTTATTTGTAATGATAACCTAAATGTCTCCGATCAGATAGCTATGTGTGTAAATCAACTAATTACCAATTATATAAAATACGATCAATAAGGAAATTATTAACTTTTAGAATTTCTAAAACGTTAATAGAATCATTAGTTATGTCACGTATACATTATTGTTGTTCTCTATATTATGGCCTTCCTGCTACTTCTACTAAATCCTTAGATAGAATCATTAGATCATTGATAATAATTTTACATCGTGTACAATTATATGACCATGAATCAGTCAAGTATCTCTTAGTTACTTATAAATGATTAGATATTTATCAGAGATCTACCTTCAGCTATTTAAAACTAATGTTTAAGGTACTGAAGAATCATCTTCCGAGTTATTTGAATAATTTCCTACAATTCAGAGTTTACAAGAGGGATCTACGGTTATTACAAAAGAGGAAATATAAGCTATCAAGATATGGAAAACGTTATTTCAGTGTTTTAACAAAAATGAATACCACTGGAATGGGCAGGAAATGATACTTAGTTAGGAGTTTGAAGTCACTATGGGGATAGATGGGAGAATTAAAGTGATAGTTTAAGTAACCAAGAATTATTGGTAAATAGGATGAAGATGAAGGAAGATTATGGATGAAATAATGATATTTATCAAATAATAAAATGGTATCAGGTTTTGGGGACGATAGAATACGGTGATATGTAAATTTAAGTTAAAACGCCAGAGTGTCAGCGAAAGACAATCAAATATGAAAAGGTAGGGAATGAATTGGATGGAGAGAGGTAACAATAATTACGTATAATAAAACCCCACCACCACGGCTCGTTGTGAGGAGTGAGGTAAAGATTATAACCAAATTCCACGATAGAGGCTAATATGTCTGAGTCATCATTACAAATCCAGTTCATTCAATACGATTATAATACATTTTTTTAATTGAAGGTATGGGAACAGTAAGGATATATTTGATCTCAAGGAATGAATATTTATCAATGCCCTATTGGAGGCAAGTCAGGCTGATACTTATGTTTAAATGATTACTTATAATGATCAAAAGAATCAAACATTGTTTTAGATCAAATTCAGGGATGAGAAAAGGGGGATATGAAAGAGGAGTATTTGTATCCCTTAGTTTAAATGTTTGAGAACGATTATTTAAATTAAATTGTACGAAAGAGGATTGCGTTTTTGTTTTAGGGAATGATAGAGTACATTATCAAAAAGTCGAGTAGAATCATGCAAATAATGACGAATAAAGATATGCTTAATATATTATGTGTGGGATATTTAGTAGGTAGGATAAATAAATATAACGAGCAGAAATATTAGTGAAACGTAAGATAACAGTGCTGGTAAGAAATGAAGAAGAAGTGATATACGAATAAATAAGTTTATAAAGTAAATTGATGATACTATGAAATTATAGTTAACTTCAGAAGACATAAGGTGTTCAAGTACTCGTGTACATCCATAGACATATGGCTTAAATATATATGGTTATTAATGAATAAGTTCATGGATGGGATGAAAGAACTCCACCAAAAAAGTACAATGACAATATATATATATATAAGTTACCCATTTATAATGTGATAGTTTTATTGTTGTATCTAATAATTACAGAGTTAAGGCAGACTCGCTATAATATTATCTATATACATTTTTACCTATATTTATAAAGTTTAAAAGTCACATTTAAATGTATACGTATAAGAATTATATTATGAGATAGATATACTAGAAGTATATACCTCAGGTAAATTGTAATATAGTAATATACGAATAATGTGCACTGATTATAGGAACATTACACCTACTTTAATAGCATACATAGTTATCTCTGGTAATTGTGCATATGCATATGTTACACTATTACTCGTGTTACTTCTATTGGTATACAATGTAAAATATACATTGTACATTCATGTATATACACGTATTTTTTATATTCCTACTCGTTAAATTTAATTGTTATCGTTTATAATAATTATCTACTATAGTCTATTGTTATTGTAAATGATGTTTACATTTAATCATCGTCTGTCAATAAAATACGCAATGGACTGGTGTTTATTACACTTGAAGAAGCTTCTAATCCCCGATGAGTCAACACATCTCTATGAACTATGAACAATAATTTGTAGATAATGAGTCACCGAAATATAATTATATTGAAGTGATATAGAGCTAGATAACGATATATCTATACTCCTAAATAATTATATTTAATATCATAATATAAAATATAAAATTAAATTTCATAATAAAATATAATAAATAATAAATATATTCATATAATATACAATAATCGCCGTACATTACACGTGTAGGCACATATATTTATTATAAAATATATAACAAAAATAACATGAAGTAGGTAATATCACAGTTTACTTATAGGACATATAGGTAGTGTACTACCAGTACTACCATATATGGTGTTACATACTTGGTAAATATATGACGTACGATTACATTACTAGTTGATCTACTAAAGAAAATGTATATATACCTCTATTGAAGTCAATATATATGCACCTAACATTGTATGCGATACTTTTACAATCATTCCTATATGACATACTGGAATAATAAAATACTGATCTTTTATAATATATTATACTATATATTGGATATAAAGATTCATATATATATACACACATATATATATATATATATATATATATATATATATATATCTTTAAATATTGTATTATATTCTGTTACTTCCTTGTGTTCTTTACGTAGTGCATATAACCATGCATATAGTTGTTCATATATGAGTCACTCAGCTAAGAGTAATAGCCTCATAATAGCAGCACAATATAATCAATAATAGCCTAACATGTTTACATTGTAATATCATTATCCTATTATGTTACCAATAAAAGTCTATTATGTTGTATTTATACTGCTATTGATTTAAAAATAAATTATTCTGCTATTATGTTGCTATGATAATAATAGCAACATAATAGCAAGAGCTAAAATTGCGAGTGCTATCAGCATAATAGTACAATGAAAACATTTGAGGCTATTATTTGTGTTAGTATGATGCTATTGTGAGGTTATTGGTGTTATATAGGCGTATCTATAGACGTGAATACAACCTTGCATATAGTGATTCTTAATACTATAGTATTCGTAGGGGAGAGTTACCGATTTACAATATTTATTGATTGATTTGTAAATATATAACAGAAAGTTTAAAGTTTAAATATATTTAAAGTAGTATACTACTACCGATAACGCCATTGACATAAACAATATAACACGAGATATATACTACGTCATTACCTACAGCTACCGTACATAACATTGCTTACTATGACAGTATACGCGCTTGTTTAGCGGCGTAATACAATGTATTACATAATATGGTAGTACATTAAATTCTCGATATCTCAGAATTCGAGTGACCGAAGAAATGTATGATGTATCGATTATTGGAGATATAAAATTATTCTTAGGAGAATTACATATATAAAAACCAGACCAGTATTTATAAATCTGAGATAGGGAGGTTTCTGATCTATATAGATTATGATATATCGAGAGTTGACTATATTTAGATGCGTGTATAATCACATACGATAATCACATCGATGACGTCATCACGTTATATTATCACGTTATGACGTGACCATCATTCTTACATAAGTCATAACTCGTATTCAGACACTGCAGTCTAGTTTATACTGGGTCTAGAAAACACTTTTTGTATAATGTTATTAAATATTTATTTATAAAGTTATAAATATAGAGTATTTTCACATTAAATAATATTCATAATTAATAATTTAAAAATAATTTTTTTATATTTGTGTATTCGCTATTGTTATTTATCATTATTTTCGTACACTCTTTTGTACTTAATAAATGTAAATCACCATCAACATTTATAATATATTATATATATACATACTCTATCTGTAAAATGAATGTAAATATAAATAATATATATTATATAATAGTATTAATGTAGGATTATTAAATTTCTAAAATAATGTATAACTTGCAATAATGGTATCATGAACAACAAATAATAATTACGTGGATTTGCTGAATGGTGGAATCTGTTAAGTAATAAATACATATTAAATATAGTATAAAATCAAAATAAAAGTTATTAATAATATTATAAATTATATAAATTATAACAATAAATATTAATTATATAAAATAACTTTAAAAGGTATATTCAAATGTTATAATTTCTTCTCTTTTCTTCTCTATATTATAATGTTATATCGTATAGTTGACACATATAAGTTCACTAGTGTCCATTTTAAAACAATAATGAAACGAGTTAACCTCTATAATACCATATTTAGTAATACTTATATATTAAGGAGCAGCAAATTACGTCACGATATATCTGATATAGTTACATAATTAAATGTAGTTGTAATATATCTGTTATGGCATACTATATCATACTACGTCGTATATTGAATTAAATTGACAATGTATTTAAACATTTAAATAAATCATAAATGATTTCTCAAAAGTGTATAAATAGAATACAAATAATAAAAGTAGGTAAAAAAATAAATAACATTAATAATAATAATAATAATAAACTGTAAAGAAATTAATAAATAAAATAATAATGACAAGCAATATTATTGTTACAGGTTTCCACCTGAGATCAATTGTTGTATATACTTATTTAATGTTTTATGCGATTTTATGGATCTAATATAAGGTAGAAGTGAATTCCATAGTTTTGACAAATATAACTCAGTGCTCGAGTATTTTTTTAGGGACGGATAATATTGGTAGACAGAATATGAGATGCATAGTTTCTAAGAGGTGAAAGAAACTTTGTACTAGAAAATATAAATATAGGAGTGGAAATTCGAAGAGTATATTTTAGGGAATGAACAATAGATATTATATGATAAGCAGAGCGTTTGTTAAATGGGAACCAGGGAGGTAATATTATATGTTAGTATGATCAATTAAAGGTAGGTCTCGAACACGTAGATTATATGTTGTACGGATTAATGAATAACTAGATTTAGGGGTGAGATAGAAGATAATGGAAGATTTATTAGGAGTGATGGACAGTAATATATACGTGAGAGGACAAGGGAATTAACTAGAGTTTTAGTAAGAGATACAGTAATTGATTTTAGTATTTTTCTTATTATAAAAAGATGATAATTTGAAGATTTAGTGATGGCAGTAATATGATAAATGAAGGAAAGAGTAGAATCAAAAAGTACACCTGCGTTGGATGCAGTAGGAGAAGTAGATATTACAGTGTTATCAATAAAAAAGGAGGGAAGTAAGTTGAAGATGGAGAAAGATTCAACGATGTAGTTTTGGAAGTATTAAGGAGAAGATTATTAAATAATTAGACCTAGTGATGAATTAGTTGGAAGAAACATATATATAGTTATATGTCATCTGCATAAATATGGTAATATATATTTGGATATTTAGATATTATGGATGGTAGTGGGTATACATAAATTGAGAAAAGTGAAGGACCTAGTACTTATCCCTGGGGAACACCATATTTCATATGAGAAGGGGAAGAAAAAGAATTATATATTTTTACACTGATACTATGGTCAGATATATATGAAGTAAACCATGAGAGGGCAAGGTCTATAACTCCAAGCAGGTGTAGACGGGACAGTAGAATTGTATGATCAAGCATATCGAAAGCACTGGATATGTACAGTATGACAAGTTGGCAACAATGTTTAGTATTAAGGGTAGAATTGATGACATCAATTACGTTTAGTAATGCTGTTTCTGTGGAGTGTCCTGAGCGAAAACCACTTTGTTGAGGAATATGGAGATTAATGGCGGTTATATAGGTGATTATTTTACGAAAGACAACTCTTTCTAAAATTCTACTCACTAAAGATAGCTTAGAAATTTGGCGATAAATGAGAAGTGATTCGGGATCAAGAGAAGGTTTTTTAAGAATCGGAGTGATTATTGAATGTTTAAAAATAGAAGGGACATTACCGGAATTTATAGAATATGATATGATGTTACAGATTGTTGGACATAGATAATCGAAATAAAAATTGTTAAACATAGATAGTGGAACTGGATGGGAGGGAGATATGGATGTGGACGCGTATATATGAGATATGAGATATATATGTGTCAGATGAAAACAAATTAAGAAAGAATATATAGTTGGGGTAACTATAATTGAAGGATAGTTGGCAGTAGGGTTATGGTTCTTGATATTTATTATAATGGAGTAAATCTTATTAGAAAATGTTTTGGAAAAGAGACATCCTAATTTTAATTGAGAAATGTTAGTTATAGATGTCAGTAATGCTGGTTTTTAAGGAGATAACAACTTATTAGCTGAAAAGTTGTCGGTTATTATAAGCAAGATCGTTTATAACCTGAGTATAATAGCTAGATGTGGCTTATGAAATTGATAAATTGTAGATCTTACGTTGCTCAATGAATGAAACTCTAGAATATTGCAATGATGGGTAGGTTCTTTTAGATTTATGAGGTGATCATATATTCAAAAACTATTTATTTTATTATTATTAATCTAATTTCATTTCTTTAATGGATGTCGCCATACATTTATTATTATTATATCTCATTTCCAAACAATTTATTTAAAGTTGGATATTTGTAATAAAATAAATTATAATTCTATAACTACTATTTACAACTATTTACACAAAAACACAATCATACTCATACATATATATATATATATATATATATATAAAATGGTATTATAATATAACATCATTTAAATTTATTAATACATATTTAATTATCCACATATTTATTCATTTATCAATATTAATATGAATAATGTACGTGCGTAGGGTATATAAAATAATACAAATATAAAGACACGCTCCACTGCGGATCGGCTACAAGCAGGCGATATATCATCAGTGCCAGCCTCTCCTATCTCAGGGTACATCTCGACTCCGCTAGAATCTCGCTCAGATTCTCTTACATCTGCGAGTATTGATGTTAGCGATGTAATAGGAGATATGACTATTATAATTAACTATATATAATTTATATATATATATTAATAACGAAGATTTGTCTAAGATTCGCAAAATCTTTATTAATACCATGTAGTTACTAACTACTGGTTACCCTAACTATCGTATATGCTGTGTATATGCTATATCTTAGCTTATATACTGATATATAATATAATGTATAATCCATAGATATCATAATATAGGTTAATAATATATTTATATATATATATATATATATATATTTGGACCCGCTAATAACTATTATTAACTATTATAACTATTATGGATCTCTTTCCATAAATATCTATAGAATATCTTCAACTATTTTGGATATAATAAAACTGAGCCGTTGTTGTAATCTAATTGTAACTTGTATAACAAATAAATGAAAAGGTAACTACTTACTGTAGGATACATTGTGATATTGACTTCTACGTTAGAGCTAACAATTATATGTATTTAAACTAATACATGATAACTATAAGATATGTGATGTATAATTAGATGAATTAAGTTATACATTTAAACAAAATTAGAAGGGCTCAGGCTTCCCCATTTTGTATGTGGGATTTATGATCTATTCAAAATTATACGTATACATCACTGACGTTTATTTAGAGCTGTATTCATACATAGACCGATATCATAGTTTAGTGTGATGTAAACAAAACCGTATAGTTAATATATGATTTACATACATGCTGTTACAAAAGAATTTGAAACAAATTTAAAATTGTCGGAACGAATCGAATCGTCATTTTGCTATTCATTTACATTACTAGTACATCGGTATACACAGTGTATACTGTGCATAGTATACTAGTGTACATAGTGTATAGTATACACTATACAGCCTATGAGTCATAGCACATGAGTCATAGCCGTGAGTCATAGCCTATGAGTCATAGTACAGGAGTCATAGCCTATGAGTCATAGCCTATGAGTCATTGCACGTGACTAACTTGCAGTCGGAGTTATCGTAGTACATTTTAGGCGAGGTACAGGCTTCCCTGTCCGCGGGGATACAGTCACACTGGCAGGAGTTCGTGTCGAACCTCCTTCCCGACAGACATTCCATAACATCCTTACACCAGCATCGGCACGTCGATTCGTAGTACTCCTTAGTTGGCGAAAGGTCACGTGATGTTATCTCTCGCGTAATCTCGCGTGCGCGCGAATTAGAGCCACGTTAAAGCGCGAGATATGGGCGTTTACCCGCTCTCGGGCGAATCGGAAATAAAAATATATTTATATGTGTGTTAAATACAACTATAGTTGTAATTAATTTCATACACACATATACATATATTTCTAACTGTTTAAATGTTCAAGTATATAGGTATCTTTTATTATCATTTTGTTATGATTAAATATACTATGACATATATTTTTTAAATTTTTTTAAATTTTTTTATTTGGAGTCCTTTCATCCCATCCAGGAACTTAGATGAAGTTTTCACTTATAACATATATGGCTCTAATTTCCCTTCGAAGCCACTATCATGTTAATGCATCCGTGGTTTTAACGAGAGCCGATCATTAATTTATGATTTCCTATAGCTTGTGTGTCTGACGCCTTAGCCACTGAGCCACACAGGCATTTGTATATATATATTTAGGCATATATATATATACATATATATATATATATATATATATATACGGAAATATACCCATATTACGTAATCACTAACCTGTAGAGGGGTACAATCGGCAGCCTTCTGACGGCACTCCTTCTCGCAAGCGTCGTGCACAACAATCTGTTTCTCCACAATCGTCACGTCGTTCGTATGCACGTTCAGTTTGCCGAACTAAATCATGCGTCATAGATGTATAATGTATATATATACTATGTATACTGTATGTACGATGTATAATGTATGTACTATGTATACGTATCTATGTATAATATGAATGTGAAGTATCACTAATGTCGTGAAATAAATACTTGTGAAAGCGCATTGCATAGTATTTAGACCCGAATATGCAGAATATTCTAGATATTTCTATAGTCTCCAGGAACTAGTATACTAGTTCGTAAACTAAATTAAACATGATAATATATTTCTAACTAATAGTTAGAAATATGATAGAGGCAGAGATATAGAGGCGGATGGTATGTTTACTATCGTTCGTAATCCCCTACATGTGTTCAGACTAGCGTTGAGGTAATATATTACGTAATACCGTGACTCAGACAGTTAATCACGACAGCTTAGTTAGGCTGAACCCTAGTTAAAGAACCCCACCTACGTATAAACCCCACGCGCAGCCTACAATCGTACATCTGTGTACATTGTTTATTGTGATGATTTCCTTGCACGGTATTCTTTATTTATATGTTGATTTATATCACTATCGTGGTAGTGCAGTATTGGTTAGCATTAGCATATGTTATAACTATATAACGTAGACTTTGTTAATGTGGTCTTTGTTAATGTAGACTTTAGAATGTGGATTTTATACTGTGATCTTTATAATATAGACTTTTTAATGTGGACTTTAAATGTAGACTTTTTAATGTCGATTTTATAATGTGTTGTTAAATGATTGTTTATTTGTGCAAATAAAAAGCAAATAAAACGTTCGTATCATATTGGTCTACACAAAGTGACTTAGGGTGTGGTGTTTGTAGTAGACCAGTTGGTCGGATGGTCAGGTACATAGGAGATCGGTACAATGCTAGTAGATAGTAGATAGTAATGCTAACCGTCATCACTTCCACGTGACTGGTCGTAGGAGCGCACAACTTGGTAGCCGTGCAATGACCGCTGCATCGCTTTACGTCGATACATCCGGGTAAGAATTCGTCTGTGTGCGCGGTGTGTGTTCGGTGTGTGGTGTGCGGTTATCGAGCTACGGTTACGTAATAGATTCATAATAGTTGATTACGTAACGTATATGTTACGGATAGAACTATAGAAGTCGGGTCATATGTGTCATATATATATATATATATATATATATATATATATGTATATAGACACCTATATGTATACGGGGTGTTATCAATGGTAGGAGGTTATAAGAGGTGATATTTGACTAATAGGATAAGAACTAATAGGAAGGTAAGATATTATGTTACATACTACGGCGTATAGAGTCGCCATCAGATAAAGCGTAGATATAAAGATTAAAAGATGATAAAGGACGATAGGTTACTGATGTGTACTTATAGCATTAAATTACACACATATATATATATATATATATATATATATATATATATATACTAATGTAGTGGTACTCGTTATATTTTATTATAATATATAAACCCTAACCACATTAAATATTAACTACATGACTATAAGTATATATTACATACAGTATATATAGTATATATACTATATAAATACTCTAGTATAGTATAGTATACTATATTATATCTGGTATATACATAGGTATACAGTAATACACTATGATATTCTAGTACATAATGTTGTATGCGTATTGTATGATAATAAAACGTACCGGTAGGTGTCAGTGTAACTTAAACTCGTCGTAATAAAGGTACAATTATTCAAACATGTAATCCTTTTATGCGCATTCTCGCATACTGTTATATAACCGACACTTTCATTCAATAATATTAAAACGTATTTTTTTATTTTTTTTTTTTTTTTACATAATTTGTTAATATTATGTTACTGTAATTTGATATATATATATATATATATATATATATATATATTTATATATATATATATATATATATATATTTATATAACTATAAACAAACAATTGCCTTCATCTTCAATCTTGATGGTTTCTACTTTAGGTTTACAGATAGAACCGTGGGCATAACTCCTCACTCCCAAGTTCTCATTCCTACGATCTGAGTTCAATGTTCGAGGCATTAGTCTTCAATTAGTCATAACAATATATTCACATTTAGCCAATAAGGTAATTAAGTTTTTTATCATTATTTATTATTATAACGCTACATCTAAATATAGCACATTAGTGTCGATGATTCACGTTCTAACATATTTGATCTTGTGTTATTAGAGTCATAAGTTTGAATTTCGATAAAATCACTCTTCTTAAATTAGCCCAGTGAATCTGCAATTTATGAAATTTAAATATAATATATTAAAATAGTTAATATATATATATAAGAATATATAGTAATAACGGGTTAATTTATATATATATATATATATATATATATATATATATATATATATATTCATGTATTGCATTTTTAGTTTCACTGAATAATATGATACTAATTACAAAATCTAACAAACGCGTTTAACTATGTGTAAACCAGTAACCTATATATATTATATATATATATATATATAAGAATAAATATATATATATTAGCCTAATTATTATCAAACTATTATTTGTAATATAGTTTATCAAATTATATAAACACTTTTCTAATTTTCTGATTATCATGATATCAGTGTTTACATATTATTAATAATACTAACTTTAGCTTGATTTTCTCCATTTGTATACACATCTCCCACTCGAGACGAACGTTGGTCCACTTCGATCGACTGGAATCTATTATCTTTGCAGTCGATAGCGCATGTCAACACTAACACTAGGACGCATATCGTAACGTATATATTGTGTAGCATCGTGTGTGTATGTGTGTACGTGAGTATATATGTGTGTATGCGTGTGTGTGTTTACGTGTGTGTTAACTTAACGGACTGCTATACTAAACTAACCTCTGTAGAAACGAATAGGCCGGTTTTATATTAAATTACGCCCATAAATCAGACCGCTTCGCAAGAGATAGAGCGAAAGCGCGAGATCTAGCGCGATAGGACGAGATATGGTGTCGTTATTTATTAATATACAGGCGATAATTAAGAACTACTCGTTATGACGTAACGAAATGTCAACAAAACATTCGTTGTCACTATCGAGTTGTCCCATATAGTCGAATATTCACGTTCATATGTACAACCATCATACGACCTAAGAATTATAATATATATATACTCATATAGACATACACCAACTTATATATATATATATATATATATATATATATATACTGTATGATAAAGTAAGTATCACGCTCGAATGCGTCATGAATAGACCTACACGTAGACTTCTATTCATCGGCAAGTTGTATCTGTACTAGTTGCTATGTAGTACAATACGTCATGTATGTGTTCTCACATTGCACTGACAGCTACACACACTCACACACACACACATCTAGTACGCGTCAGTATTAACTTGATGCGTATACGTATATCGTTTGAAAAGTGAATTGTATTGGATATGTAAACATAATCTATAACATAATAAAGTATACATATATATATATATATATATATATATATATATATATATATATATATATACGTATATATATATATATATATATATATATATATATATATATATATATATTTATGTACGTGTATACAGGTACACACATTGATAGATACAGCCACATCCGATGTACAGTGACCATCATATATACATACACATATACATGCACACGTATAATATATATATATATATATATATATTATTATTATCATTTTTTATTTTAACACCGTTTAAATATAATATATATTAACAATACAATATATGTAAAGTATGCACTGTATACTCTTTATATAGCGAGAACCTATGACAATTAATAAAGTGCAGTCATCACTGAATATATAAGTATTTAGATTAGCTTTAAAACTAAGCGTAGTATATATATATGAGACTGGTTCTCCTATAATTCTCTGTCACAAATAATAAGACCAAAACTGACACCATCAATCTTTCTAGACCTACCTACCCCCTAATAATCACCCACCCATTTCTACTTTCTCTTCATACCTTACAATAATAACAACTATTGGTTTCACCATCAACTTCCATCTAGATTATTCTGACTACATATCTATAATGATAACTATTTTCTGTATAACATTAGAAAACCACGCAATAAATTGACTTTGTCAATGACTAAAAAGCTAATACACTCGTTAGTCTTCAGTAGACTTATATACCTCTACACTCTTTTATGCAATCTACTCCTAAAGCTTTTGCTTAAACTTGAGACGATACAACGACGTTCTATACGCACCCTTTATAAACTGAAGTTCTCTTCAATAGTATCAATATCGGGCCTAATGGGATCAATCGGCTGGCTTAAGTTTAGGTATATTTGCAGGTACATACTACTATGCATCACCACAAATGTGATCTATCTTAGATCTCCCTGGTACCTAGCAGAGATGATCAGTATTCAGACCCTTAGTTGAGCTAGCAGGAAATGCCACACGATGAAAATTGTGTAACGCTCGACGCTATCTGCTCACTCTGAATCTGCTTACCAAATACTAGAATGTTCTACCATATGAAAATAGGTGTTTGCAATCCCTGTCATTATTTAAATGTAAACTATCCACGCACCTATTAAAATTGTAACCTACCCTCCCTTTTCCTTCATTTTATTGTACTCGTTATTTTGTAGTCAATACACTATTTTAAAATAAATATATATATATATATATATATATATATATACATATGTACATTATACATACATACTTTGTACGTATGTCATACACTTCAGGGTACATGTGTAACAGTACCTATATTATATCGGTTGACTGCTATAACTACATGTGTCTATATTCCATCAGTTTCATTAGCTCATTTATGTGTGATATACCGGATAGTATGCCTATATCTCCTATGCCTATTAAAACAGTATAACATATGTATACTATTTCTCGCTACCTATGTATATCGTAATGTATGCAATGTTACTTATTAGGTCAACTTGTATCTCCAGTGAATATTGTGCAATAATATATATATATATATATATATATATATGCCAATATTGCATTTTACTTACTAAATATGATAGTAGATATGTAAATATTAAAATTATAGAAATTTCTTAGATGATGCAATGATTCAATTAGTATATATCAACGATTGTAACATATAACATATAAGTTAACACTGTATCATACATTCTGTATAAGCTTGAATATATAAATTTATTACATTATATAATTTATTTTAATACAAGTATGCATTTCATAAGAAGAAAATGTACACAAATATCTATAGATTACAAATATATAACGAATAATATATTATATAGTATACTAATTTAGTATGGTACCATATAATCAAGGATATCTGCTAACGCATATTTTGTGTAATTAAATATTTACGCTTGAGTGATTTTATCGTATTTCATCAAAGTCCATGAGTAAACATTTGAATTTGATGACAAAATAAGTGCAACATTCGTTTTTAAATCATTGAATTCATAATACATATTTAATACAAATTATATTATTTGGAATATCGATATAAATAATATATAAAACATCGTTCAATTAAATACTAATTTATAAATGTATTCATAATTTAAATAAAATATTGTTATAGAAAATATAAAATAAAAATTTGAATAATTTAATTCTACAAACAGATCAATATATCTGATATCTTTGATTAACATATTTAAATCATTGACATTTAATCAAATATACCACTGGAAAATATCTAGCTCGGAGTATAAAATTAATCATGATAGATATAGAGAGAGGACCTCTGACGGACAGCATGTTCTTACTATTATCTTTGCATTATCATCATCCTCTAACATTAATACATATTTAATAACATATTTAATCAATATACCTATAAACAATTAGAGTATGTATGTGTATGCATATATTTTTCACATTTCCATATAATACAATATAAACTATATATGTACTTACTAACTTCAGTTGAGTTATCACTTGAGACCAAACTGTATAAAAATTATAGTAATCAGAAATTTACAATGTACATTTATGATAGTATAATATAATATTATATATTTAACTACATTAACTCAGTAAGCAATATCTTAATATAACCGCACACATACACATATATATATATATATATATATATATATATATATATATATATATATATATATATATATCCAGGGTTCATTGTATACATGTGTGTATTCATATTAATTATAAATAATATAATTATATGTATTTATTGTTTCAAAAATCCTCGTAAAATTATATAAAAAATTTAACTTATTATTTATAATAAATTATAAACTGAATGTAAAAAGTAAACTTGCATTGTTAAAAGTTATGAAAGTATAAAATATTATAGTAACGTCTTAAATTAGAATATCTATATACGATAATTTAGGTGAATTATTAATATAACCTTATAAATCATGTATTTGATAATACTTTACAAGTACATTTTATTATCTTAATGTTTTTTCTAAACTTGTTATAATCATATATTTATGTTTTTATATTTATTTATTCATGTGATGGTGATAATTATCTTACATTGATTTAGTAGGTATATTCTAATTAAATATAATTGTATTAGTTCTGAGTATTTATGAAAATTAGTTAAAATATTTAAAATTGTTTTCGTATAAATGTTGTTAAAATCCATTCAATTATAAATTAGGAGATTTATTTCTTTAAAGAATTTGTTTATTAATTACGATAGTTACTTTTGTTTAATAATTGTAATATATGTTAATTATATTAATTCTGCATAGAGGAAAGGAAGTAATATTAAAAAAATAATAATAAAATATACTAAAAAATATTTTCCGATACAAATTAGATAATAATAATACTTTGAAGATAAACGAGATAAAAAAACGAAAACAAATATGATAAGTTGTATGATTTAGTCAAAAGAGAAAGGACAACAAAATAAGAAGTAATGTTTAAGTTAATAACTTGAGGGTCTAATATTAAGGAGGGAATGTCATAGAGGGGGACCGACATTTTAAAAACTTCTGAATTTAAGGAAGTTTTACTAAATATCCTGGAGTTAATGAGAGGTTTATTTTGGTAACAAGACATCCAAGTAAGTCAGGGTGTTAGTTAGGATTGAAGGAATATATATATTTATCGAGAAGGTAGGGAAAATAGAGTTTAAATCTAAGTGGGGGAGGATAGCAACAAGGGCGATTATTAGAAGATACAGTAACATAGTGATATAAACGTTTATACAATAAATATAGTTACTATGTTTACTATACTATACTTACTATAATATACTGTATATACGTATAATCATTGAATAATGGATACTCCGATTTAGTGGAGCAGTATATTTAGCAATATATTAATATATTAATTTCAAATCCATAACCTACAATTAATTGTTTATCTTTACTTATATAGGTTTGTAATGTTCATCATATATGCACTAATACTAACCTATCCACTGGTAATACCTTTATTAATGATAAACTTAACAAATTACAAGTTGGCATTGAGTCTCTTACTGCCCAATTATCCTCCTTCTCTCCCTATTCTAATGACTCCACTATCCTAGAGTCACTCTCTTCCGCTATCTCATCTCTTCCTGATGCCCTAAATAAATCAACAACCAAATCTTTCTCTGCCATTGTCAAATCAAATTTACCTCCATCCCCTTCTACCTCCACCCTACTTAATCCACCCACTATTCACTCCTGCGCTTCCAAACCATCAATAATCATTGAGCATATCCTACCTGCTGACAGAAACCTTACCTACATAAAATCACTATTTGCCCACCTCTAACTAGACCCCATCACCATCACTGACTACTCCTTCATCTCTCACTATGCCAACCTAGTATTATCTTCGTCATGTGCGACCGATACCCTTATTAACTCTAGGTCACTACTTCAGTCATCTACCTATAAATCTCTATTCATACATCAATATATTGACCCTCCAACCATAAAGGCTGGTCGAATTCTCTTCCATGCATCGAAAGCCCACTGCCATGATCTAAAGTGTGTATTTAATAGACGAACCCTTACTTATCAACTTCGATCCCCCCTCACCTCTGGTAGAATTGACTGGAAATCGAATCCCTACTTACCTACTGATGTTGAGATTGAGTCTTGGTCTAAATCCTATGACTCTTTCTGTAAATCCTCCCGCACTAATGTTAAACCTTCGAATTGACTAAATACACACTCTCCCAATAACTACTCCTTTCTAATCCTCAATGCGAGATCAGTCAGGAATAAAGTAGATTTAATCACTCAATTAATCATTGACTCTAATTGCTCCATATCGGCTATCACCGAGACTTATCTTACATATGATGACTCTGCTTTAGCATCTCAATTAACTCCCAATGGCTTCACATTACTACTCGCTAACAGACCCACACCTAACCGTGGTGGTGGTCTTGCCCTGTTGTTCTCCACTGAGCTCAAACTTATTTCCTCTTCCACCCCTAATTTCTCCTCTTGTGAAATGCTGATATGTGACATTCAGTTCCCCTCCCTATTTACCATTGTGTTTATAATCATCTATCGCCCACCATCATCCAGCATTCGGTCTTTCCTTAATGATCTCTCTACTATTTTAGAATCCATGTCTTCTTACAACACAAATATTCTTGGTGACTTTAATATTCAAGTGAATACTGATAATCATGCTTCCCTTTCTCTTAAGAAACTTATTTTTGAGCACTCCTTAACACAACACATTCATTTCCCAACTACATCTAATGGTAACATCATTGATATTGTTTTATCTCCATCTGACTCCAATTTAATTTCCTCTCCCACCCAAAGCACTCTAATCTCTGATAACTTCGCTATCCTATTTGATTTACAGTTATCAGTAGTGCACAATATTCGACCTCTAAGATACTTTCGAAACATCTCCTCTATAAATCAACCCTTGTTTGTTAACTCCGTGTTTGATCATATGAATAATATTACATCTCCGCTCTCTGATCCTGACACTCTCTTTGACGCCTTCAACACGGCGCTATCTAATTCTCTTGACTTTTATGCTCCCTCAACTACTCTTACCCACCGTAATCATCCCAAATCCCCCTGGTTCAACACTGAAATCACCAATATGAGAAAGTCACTTCGTCGTCTACAGTCCATTTATGCTTCTACTAAAATTAACTCAGACCTGTGTTCCTTTAAAGTATGTCGCTCGTTATACAGGAAAAAACTCCTATCCACTAAATCATCATACTTTACTAACTTGCTTTGTAAATATGGCACCTTAGTAGGTAAATCAAAACCCAGGCACCTTCCTGACCAACCGGATACAGTCCTCTGCTCCTCCTTTGCTAATTTCTTCCAGAATAAAGTATCGAACATCATAGCTGTTCTCCCCAATGTGAATGTTGATATCCTCACTCTCAACTCATATTCACTAGCTTCCCATAATCACTGGTCTTCCTTCACTCTCCCTACTCGTCCATATGTGCTCTCTCTAATGGCATCCCTAAAATCCATACCCCACTCGACCCTATTCCCCTTACTTTACTTCGTACCCTTTCGCCATTGCTAATTGAACCCATAACAATGATCATGCATGCGTCCCTTATTACATCGATCGTACCAAAGTCTATGAAACACTCATATATCACCCCAATTATTAAAAAAACTATCCTTAGCCACTCGAACCTGTCGAGATATCGACCCATCTCCCAGCTTTCATCAATCTCTAAGACCTTAGAGCGAATTGTGTCTGCTCAACTTATTCACTATATCACTACCAATTCAATTATTGATAAGTTTCAAAGTGCTTACTTACCCCATCGGAGCACTGAATCAGCACTGAATCTTATCATTAATGATCTACTAATATCCCTTGACAACAAAGCCCCGTGCTACCTTGTGTTACTTGACCTATCCAGTGCCTTTGACACTATAAACCATGACATTCTTTCTTTACGACTCAATGAAATCGGTATTCATGGTCAAGTACACAGCTGGTTTATGTCATTCTTTTCCTTAAGGTCCTCTTCAGTGAAAATCAACTCATCCTTCTCTACCCCGTTTATCAGCACTCATGGTGTTCCACAAGGCTCCGTGCTTGGTCCTTTACTTTTTATTATTTATATTTTACCCATACAATCCATATTTCGTAAATATCCTTACATCCACTACCATCTCTTTGCAGATGATCTACAAATTTATACTTCTTTTCCCATTTCCTGTGACTCCAACTCAATTCAACTGTCTATTTTTAACTGCCTCACAGAACTTACTGACTGGTTCTCCCATAATTCCCTATCACTTAACATGACCAAAACTGACACCATAATTATCTCCAGACCTACCTACCCCCTAATCATCACCCACCCCTTTCTACTAGCCATCCCTACATCACAATCCATAACAACTCTTGGTTTCACCATCAACTCCCACCTAGATTACTCTGACCACATATCTATAATGATTCGCAATGCCAACTATTTTCTTTACAATATTAGAAAATCACGTAATAAATTGACTTTTTCAATGACTAAAAGTCTAATACACTCGCTAGTCTTCAGTAGACTCATATACTGCTGCTCACTTCTATGCAATCTACCCCTAAAGCTTATGCTTAAACTTGAGAAGATACAACGACGTGCTATACGCACCCTATATAAACTGAAGTTCTCTTCAATAGTATCAATATCGACTCTAATGCGATCACTCGGCTGGCTTAAGTTTAGATATCTCTGCAGGTACAGACTACTATGCATCACCCATAAGGTGATACATCGTAGATCTCCCGAGTACCTAGCTGACTTGATCAGTATGCATACCCTTAGTCGAGCTAGCAGGAAATGTCACACGATGAAAATTGTGCAACGCTCGACTATCTCTGCTCACTCTGAATCTGCTTTCTCTATGGTAGCTCCAAAATACTGGAATTCTCTACCATATGACATTAGGTATTTGAAATCCTTGTCACTATTTAAATGTAAACTCTCCACGCACCTATTAACATTTTAACCTACCCTCCCTTTTCCTTTGTTTTTATTGTACTTTATTTATTTTATTTTTGTTTCCTTCTCATGACGCCCATAACCACCACGTGATTTTGTAGTCAATAAAATATTTTAAAATAAAAATAAATATATTAAGAAGTCCTGTGTTCCAAAGGTATTACAACTTATAATAGATTTATTTTAATTTAAAATGTTTATATAGAATTTATAAAAATGCACAATTTTATTATAAAAAACTCTATAATTATTTCATATGAGAATTGTTACCAAATATGTATGAAAGTACATAAACTGTAATATTAAAGTATATATATATATATATATATATATAATACCGCATGTGTGGCTCAGTGGCTAAGGCGTCAGACACACAAGCAGTAGGACACGGGTTCGAGCCTCGTCCGGACCATTAATTAATTTTATAAAATGGGTCTTAAAATATTATTTATAAGTGATCTTATATAATTGTGTATACATAAATGATCGGCGCTCGTTAAAACCATGATGCCTTAACATGAGAGCCATATATGGTTATAATTGAAAAATTCATCTAAGTTCCTGTATGGGATGAAAGGACTCTACCAAATAAAAATAACAAAAAATAACAATAACAATATATATATATATATATATCAAACATAATATTAAATAATGAAATATTCAATTATTATAAATAACTTTTATAAATTTCATATATATATATATATATATATATATAATAGTGTATATAAATAATGGCACGTTAACTAATTAATGAGCTAATGTATTTATAGATGTATAGTTAACACTCGCATATTAACACATAAATGTACGCATGAAGAGGTACATAACCCATTAATATTATTGTTTATATATATATATATATATATATATATATATATACAATTGTAGTATGTATATATAAGTATACATATATATATATATATATATATATATATATCATGTCATATATGAATGTAAACATTAATACTAATTAACTTTAGTAGATTGCTAAAATAAAGTATTTTTTTTAAATCTAAAAAAATAGAATTATATATATGATTTAAAACCAATATAGTTGTTATACATAATACTGATAACTATATGGTAACTCGTAGTTATTAACTATAATAATATAATCATTATATTCGTACTATTAAACACGGTTGTGTTGTTTAATAGTATGTTTTTGAATCGAAATATGCTATTTGAATTCAATAATACACTTTTTAAAAAACCAATAATTGATATTTTTATTTCGTGTATTGAATGTGGTTATAGCATTTATTTATATGGGATTTTGTATTGTAATTTGATTTGATGTGTACATTGATTTATATGTAATTTCACTCTATATTGTAGGTGTTGATAATAGATGCTTCTAGAAATAAATTGGCAGGGAAGAATACTTCTTGTATTCGATCTTTTCTTCGATAAATAATGAGATATACAGGTGCATCACAATATGATAATTTGTTTGTTATCATATTTAGCTTATACATTGTAACATGCTGTACTCTGTTGTAATGGGAGCTTGATGAGATATTTAAACATGTCGGACATTGATAAGTATACTTATACCTATAGGTATATTTAGATAACTTTAAATTAAAATTGTATCGAACGTCATTGAATATTTTAAATTTTAATATTGTATACACATACTTATATATATATCTCTTATTCTGGTATAATTTATAAATAGAGAAGTATAAGATGTCAAATATGAAAAAAAACTAGATAATGAATCACAAGTGTAAAGTTGAAAAGTTTATTATTGAATATTATGCAAATGGTAAATCTATTTACAGGTAGTTGGCATATACTGCATTATATATGTATATATATATATATATATATATATGGCATATCTATATAGGGAAACGAATGATATTATAATGCATACGTGAATAATAATTAAGAGATGAATTAAAGGTACATTATTTTTTATTTTTGTTTTATTTTGTAACAGTATTGCATAATTTTATTGTTAGAATTCTAATTCACTCAATTGAATGGGAAATTATGAAGGTAATAGAAGATAATTATTACGATTATATATATATATATATATATATATATACGTGTATGTGTGTGAAGTTCAAAATATATAGTTTATTGGGATAGTTGTATGATGTATAATTCAGTTAACCAGTCAAATGTCATAGATATTCGTAATATTGAGGATTAGAATCATCAGATAATACATATATAGTTGCAGATTATAAGTATATATATGGGTAGCCATTATACATTATGTCGAGGTTAATGATATAAATGATGACTGTAATGAGTTAGGGAAACATCATTTATGGGAACTATACATATAATATCCATTTTAACCCGATATTATTTATTTAATCATAATGTGCTGATTTCATAATTATGCAAGATTGTATTACACACATATATATATATATATATATAAATATATAAATATATATATATATATATATATGTGTGTGTGTTTGTGTGTATGTGATTTAAACAATACAAGAACTCGTATATCTAAATTCATAAATTGTATTAAATATTCGTATTAAAATGTAACCTTTTCATAATACATCACACATATAATATAACATTGTGTTCAATAATGCATATTATTTTTGGATGATGGGTCTATATATATCTAATTTATTTAATTTAAATATACATATGTACATATATCAAGCATCAACAGTCCAGCACACGAACATATACAGGTATAGACATAAACAGTGACCACGATTTGGTTCTCTGTAACATAAAACTCAATCTAAAATCAAGCAGAACACCACAATCAAAATGAATAAGATTCAACTTAAGCAATCTTATGGACACACATACATCTAAGTTATATAATGACGAACTGAATATGCAACTTGGAAAAATAAATATTTCAGATTGCGATCTTACAACCTTATATACGAAGATAGAAGATACACTTACTAGCACAGCTACACAAATATTGGAAAATACATAAAGAAAAAAAACCATGGATGACAAACGATATACTCGACCTATTAGATAAAAGAAGAACTCTTAAACAGCTAATAAAGGAAAACCTGAACTTAATGATACATATAGAGACATTAACATAGCAATTCGTAAGTTAATAATAAGAATGAAAGATAACTAGATTCAAACGCAATGTAAACTAATCGATGAAGATATGAAATACGGAAGATTCAGCAAAATAGCTTATGAAACTCTAAGAACTCTTACAAAAACTGCACATAATATTCATCAATAATAGAAGACAAGCAAGGGAAACCTTTGGCAGAAGAACAGGCCATAGTAAATCGGTGGACTGAATACTGTCAAGAAATATATAATCACCCAATTAATCCGGACATCAACGTCCTACAGCGTAATAGCATGGACCAAGATGATGATTTACCAATACTTACAGACGAAGTTATAAACGCTATCAAAAGTTTAAAATATGGAAAATCTCTTGGAAATGATAACATATCTAGCGAGTTACTAAAACATGGATGAGATGAAATTGTAAATGTGTTCACTGAATTGTGCCAACAATTATGGTCTATGAAGAAATGGCCAGCACAATAGACTCAATATTTAGTTATACTCATCATCAAGAAAGGTAACCTCAGGAAATGTGAAAACTATAGAACCTTGATTCTAATATCGCACTCAAGCAAAATTGTGCTAAGAATTATTCTAAATAGACTGAACCCACAAGTTGAGTGTATACTTTCTGATGAGTAAGCAGGATTTCGCAAAGGAAGAAGCACAGTCGAATAAATATTCAACTGCAGAATCCAAATGGAAAGACACATAGAGATCCAAAAGGACTTATATCATAATTTTATCGATTTTAAGAAAGCCTTTGACCGTGTATGGCATGACGGAGTATGGTCTTCACTACAAAAGTATGGCATAAACAGCAACATTATTTCTATGATAAAAGCTCTTTATTGTAATTCATCAAGCGCTGTTCCAATAAATAATATACAAGGCAACACCTTAAAAACAACAGTTGGAGTACGTCAGGGATGTCTTCTATCAAATTTACTATTAAATCTATTTCTTGAAGAGATAATAGCCGATATACAGAATAACAATACTTCATCCATATCAATTGGTGGTCTTTCAATATCAAACCTAAAATTCGCAGATGATATAGACTTAATTGCTGGAAATACCCAAGAACAACAAACCCTTACGGACAAACTTTCAAATAATGCTAGCAAATACGGCATGGAAATTAGTATCGACAAAGTAAAGTAATGATAAACAGCAACGAAAATCAACATGCAGATATATATCTTTATGGATGCAAACTGAAATAAGTCGAAAAATTCAAATATCTAGGTGCAACTCTTACAAAAAATGGAACATGTGATCAGGAAGTAAGAATAAGACTGGCGCAAGCAACATCAGCTATGGTAGGATTAACTACTATCTGGAAGAGCACTCATATCAGATTCAAACTAAAGTACAACCTATATCGATCATTGATTTTAACAATATTGACTTATGGCTGTGAATAGTGGACTTTGAATTATAATATAACCTAGAAAATGTAAGCTCTTGAAAACAAATCACACCGGAAACTATTATGCCTAACATACAGAGAAGGCAAAACCAATATATTTGTCAACAATTAAATTAATACACTAATTGGTACATTTGAGCCTCTATTACAGACTATAAGACGCCGAAAGCTAAAATGGTTCGGTCATACCTCTAGACACAATAGCATCACTAAAACCATTCTGCAAGGAATTGTTGAAGGATCAAGAAAAAGAGGTAGGCCGAAACGAAAATATATAGATGATGTTAAAGAGAGGACGAATATGGAAATAGATGATATTTTGTTTGAAGTTGATAACCGTGATAAATGGCGAAGACTATGTTTTGTTGCCAGCAAAGTTTTGATTCCCACTACGATTTCCGAGTCACGGGATTAAAGTAAAGTAAAGTACATATATGTTTATTTCTAAAATTAAATAAGACATATATACATATATACTATTCTTACCCCTATTCACTTTGCTTAAAATAACTTAAAATAACACATATATGTATCGCTGCAATATTATTCATTAGAAGATGTACCTCGAAACATAAATACTATGTTTTTTTATTGTATAGAGTACACGATTATTAAATACATGTAATATATAAGTTGTCGAAATATGATTTACATTAACATAATTTGATATATATATATGTATATTATTATTTTTATGTTGGTGGAGTACTAACACAACATAGGAACTTAGATAAAGTTGTTACTTATAAGTTATAATAAAATGGATATATTGTCATTACGAAACAATTATTATATTAAGTCATCCATGTATATAACGAGATCCGATTATTGTTACTATAAACAATTATAGATATAATTAAATTAAATACAAAACATGTTAATTTATATATGCCTGACTATAATGTTATTAAATAGCGCTGAATCAGTAACCATATTAATGCCAACCATGTTATATACGTAATGTAACATATTTAATTACTAACACATTTTATTTACTAACACATTTTATTTACTACCTAAATATACGATATCGTAAATCCATAATGAACGATACGACGTTACTGACTCGGCGGTTTTATATATTTGTAACTATCGGAATATTTAATGATAACTGTGTAATTGGGTAATTTATTACGCTAATAATGATGACATCGTCATCACATGTACAATATGTTCTACGGCGTACCAAGTGGTGAGTCAACCCCTCTCTCTCTCTCGAGATGCTAACGGTAAATTACCGGCGGCCATACATCTAAATATAGCAACCGCAGTGGTACTTGTTATTACCGCGTCTATTAGTAGTTATGTGCATATCGTCCGTATTATATAAATACTTATTTATACTATGTTTGTATTACATACGTACATAATAAAATACACTTTATACAACTATATTTATCATTACTAACTACATGTATAGTTAACTATAGTTAACTTTAATTGCAGCGAAATGACGCTACTTATTTTCTTTTGATATAGGTGATATGATGCATCAATGCGTGATATCTTAAATATCATCATTTAGTAAATTGTAAACACATAATGTCATATTGTTTATCAGGTATAATTTAATTAAAAAACGTCATTCTTAAAAATATATAACTCTCTATCAATATGTATTGCTAAGTATTCGATAACTATACTATAACTCTATATCTAATTATAACCGATAATATGGTGATTATATTCAATAATTATTCAATATTATTAAATATAACTATATATATTAATTTAAAAAAAATGTAATATATGTTTTTAAGAAGTCGTATAATATTAAAATATTTTATAATAATATGTCATATAACTATTATATTCTTAAGAATATAATCGTGCAATATTAAAATTAAAAAAAACACTTTCATTATTTAATATAAAAAGAGAGTAATTAATAATTACTAATTACTTCACAATAATATCGTCGGTCTATACTACTCTATCCTAAAGAGTATAGAGTATACTCTTATATATAGTGTGCGTATTCAATGTACAATGTAAATATCAATAAATAACAATGAGTCACTCGATATAGATATTATATAACTATGCAGCACGTGACATTATTGTGAAGTAATTACCCTCTTTTTATATTATATAAATGAGATTGTTGTTTAAATTTTTATATTGCACGATTATGTTCTAAAGAAAATCGTAAATTTAGAATATAATATGTACATGATATATGATTATAAATAAATAAAATAAAATAGTAATATGTTATATATATATATATATATATATATATATATAGTCTATATATAGTATATATAGGTGTACCAATATAATATATAAAACAATATATCAATATACCAATAGTATACCATATATTTTTAATTTTCTTGATTTAAATTTTATTTCGCGTAGGAAAATAACTTTGAAATGACTTCACAAGTGTTTTAATATTTGTTATTCACTGACTCTAGATATACATATATATATATATATATATATATATATATATATATATATATGTATTTTTCCTTCATTTTAATTGTACTCTATTTATATTATCGTTGTTTCATTCTCATGACACGCGTCATGGGCGCCCATGACAACCACGTGATTTTGTAGTCAATAAACCATTTTAAAATAAAATGTATATATATATATATGATTTTATAAAGTCAACACATTCAAGGCGTCAACCATATTAAAGGCGTACTTCGCCAGTCCTCGACATTATATCGGTAGATCTGACGAATACAGCGATATTAATACCTACTAAATGTAAACAATAACGCCATTTATTCTTTAATTTATTATTAATATCCTATTTTTTATTATGAATAATATAATATTCACTATATTAAATAATGCAGTGGTAGAATATATTGTAATATGAAAATAAAGATGGCGTAATTAAGAGAGGTATCGTTTGTATATTTTATTATCCAGCTAATTCGTATTTACATCATCTAATGTATAGAGTAATTACTTTATAATCAAATGCTAGAAATATTGGCTTTACGTCAGATATTCTACCACACCTATATTGAATCACGTGACCTATGGAAATAGTGATCCACGCATGCGCCGACTAAATCATCATAACTCACTATCGGTAAACTTAAATGCTATGATCTATGCGGTTATTCACTACACTATTGATGATACAACCTAATTATACAACCTAATTATGCAAATGTTATTATCAATATTTCGAAATGCCAAGATTAAATTCCTAGATATTTTTAACTTAAAATATAGGAAATAACCAACATTATTCTATACATTACTGTCTTTACTCATATACAATAATAGCATGCACTCTAACCCTTTATATAAATAATATCCTAGGATATATAGCTATATATATATATATATACATATATATATATATAGATAATAACCTATATAATATAGATTGCGTTTTAAAATATACCTATCTAGAAGTATTATTGTATAAGATAATATAAAGAGTAAACATATTTATTTTATGTTTTAATTGATAACTATATTAATGAGTTTTGTAGCTGGACAGACGGACGTGTAGATAGGTCAGTTAATACATTTCGTAGAAACAATGATATTATGTACATGTATACATCTGCTCTTCGTGTCATGCTAGCCTACATAATTATAGCCTGATCATAATAACACTCATCATATGTGATACCTGATGTATAGTATTTTATTGTTATCAATATGTATAGGTATATTTACGATAGATAAATACCATTTGGTATTTTTTGTTATTACCAAATACCAAATACAATTTTTTGTTTTCTTCTATTTTATTTTCCTTCCTGACTAATAATATTAGTTGACGTTATTGTTAATAATATAAACATATTTTATTGAACTCTTTCTTTTATATTTGAATTTACTTCAACAACAATTAGGGGCAATTGTCCCGATAAGCTTTAAATTTCTACAAAAACCCATGTGTAAACTTAAATCTGATAATAATAATAATACTATATGGTTAAGCGTATCTCCTATCGATATGAGTAAGTAATGACCATGAACATCATGGGGTAGATGGGGATTTTAATATTTAAATAACTCATCGACATATTAATAACATTATTAAATGAAACAATATTTACATATGAAATACATATTATATATATATATATATATATATATATATATATATATATATATATATATATATATATAATAATATTACTATAATATATATATATATATATATATATGTGAATGTATAAAACTGAGCGAATGTGGTATATGTCTCAATGGAACATTTACTTATTGGAAATCGAGAGGTCACAGGTTCATCCCTAGAGATTTTTTGTTTTCTATCGTATTTATCAAGCATTTTATAAATTATAAATCTAAATACAAGTCAAATAATAAATTTAATTAAATTTATATATTTTGTTTATAGTGTCCTTATTTGTATATATTGGGCCCCTCATAGTTATTTATAACATGTACAAGTCTATGACTTATTGATGACCCCATTTGTATCCGCTATTTATATTCGTGTTTAAATAAATAAATATTATCGTTAATAGTATATCATAATTAACCGTTGTACTGTACACCTTGTACAGTATTATTTTGTTGTTGATATTAGGAATTTTTTATCGGATAAATCAGCCATCCAATATAGTGGCAGTTAAAGTGAGAACATGCGTGTTTGATAATGTGTTTAAACGTAGGTGTATACACATATGAGGCGCAGTATATATAAATATATATATATATATATATATATATATATACAGGTGTGCATATGGATCAGTGGGACAACCAAAAGCTAGTAAGTCAGAGGTCCCGGGTTCGACTCCAAGCAGTTCTTGTTTTGCTCTTGTGTTTATTAAGAACTTAATAAACAATAAAGCAAAACACAAGAATATTATGTTATTATTCATATTGTATTATTATGGGAACTCACGGTAATTTATAACACGTACAAGTCTATGACTTCTTGAGGGGTCCATTTATATCCGATATTATTATATGTGTGATTCAATAAATACGTATATCTATATAATTACATGGATATACAGCGTATTAAAGTCATGCATGGATGAAGGGATGTAGAGGTAACATTTATTTGGCGTTTTAAAAAAAATATCCACCAGTCAAGCAGTTGTTATTTGGGTTTAGGAAGTGTGAGATGAGTGTGACGTCAGGTGTGCGATATATTGAGTTTGCGGTGGTTGACAGGATTTGTTTCTTCAATATAGCATTATTATTTATGCCGAGCTTGTGTAGTTAAGGGTTATCTTTTTGGATCAGGAAAGTAGGTCAAATGGACAATGGATAAGTAGTCGATATATTTCATAGATACCCAGCAAACAGTAATAGCCTTATAATAGCAGCATAAAAGCATATTTAATAGCTTCAAATTGTGCTATTATGCTGCTATTGTGTTGCCATTAAATGTATATTATGCTGCTATTAATTTGTCATGCTATTATGCTGCTGTTATGTTGCTATTTAACGTTTATTATGCTATTATTATGCGCTATTAATTTTAAAAGTATATTATGCTGCTATCATGTTGCTATTATTAGAATAATAGCAGCATAATAGCACAATGTAAACATTTGAGGCTATTACATATGATGTTATGCTGCTATTATGAGGCTATTACTCTTTTCAGGGTATAAATGTAGTCTGTACATGTGTCAAACTTTTCTGCTGCAAAAACCACACCTCAATATTATTTGTTATAGAATAATACAACGTAGTAAAATTGACTATCCATTTTGTTTATAAATATAGTTATGTATACATGTAATCGAGAAATATTTACAAATTTTGCCATTGAAATATAGTGATGTTTAGATGTACATCATTTAAAATAATAATTATACTTCACAAGCATCTTTACTACTATTACAAGTATATAAAATGTATAAAGCATTATAATTGTTATCCATTGTATTTACAAAAATGTATATAATATTATTATACGATTTAGGTGATAATGTAAAATTAGATCCATTAAATATAATATAGCTATTATTATTTCGTCGATTTATTTATTATTTTATTTTTGAAATAATAAATATTTCCCAGTTCTGTAATGAAGTATAGTTAATTTACACGTAAATATAACTATAACATTTTAAACTCGTACAATCGAACCGAGCGACCAGATTGCTTAACTTCCGGTCACCTGATAAAAACGGATACCACGTGATAGTGACTCGTGATATGGGCATCCATTAAAACGCTCGCCAGGGATGAACTGTTACGACGTTTCCGGTGGGACGGAGCCGCCGACAGCGCGACCTAAACGGGGATGTCTACAGAACCGGGTTAGACGTGCATGTCACGCATGAATGCCCTCACAAACTCACATACGCATATATATATATATATTTATATATATATATATATATATATATATATATGTTTATATCTACAATTACCCAGGTACTAATACCTAAATATGATAATATATATATATATATATATATATAGTAATGTTATTTACAATAATAAATACCCTATAACCCATCTATTATATAAGATTATAGTAAAGCATTACCACAAGCATATAGCATTACGTATACACGTACTTGTATACACGAAATGTAAACAGCATCGAATTACTACATCAATAGTACCTGTCACTGATTACTCAGTATCATGTGTGTATAATACTAAGATAGTATAGCATACTATACTATACTATACTATATTTATAGTATAATGTTAGTATACTCGTATATTATGGTACATATTATAATCATTAAATCTAATTATTAAATCATCCCACTTATTGTTTTCGTCTCATGTTATATTCAACGTATTATTATTAAAATATTATAAATTGTTATTGTATTACTATTATATTATTATTATTTTCTCCCGCACGATCGAAATGACTGGTCTAAATGACGCTATTTAGTGCCTAATAAAACGTATTTCATCATCATCGTATAACACGAATACTGCACGAGTTACACAATTAGTTATAGTAACACATTTCTCTGTAAACTGAATTTACAAAATATATGTGTGTTAACGATTGTAATTTATACGTAAACTTAAATATAAAACACAAATTACAAAACGACCAACGCGTTATCTATACCATACACTAACTTATTAGTGTATCTGTTTACTGGCCTACTCCAGTTTATGTATAGGTACATTTATAGGTTATATAGTTTTTAGGTACGTTTATGTATATGTATATGTATATCTACATACCGTTATGCTAATGCTTCAATATATATATATATATATATATATATTATCAGTATTGTACAGATGTTATACATATTGTTATATTAGTATATACAGCAACGTGTATATATATACTATAGGTTGCATCCCGTTTATCAAGATTATCTCCTCTCTATTGCCCCTATAGGGGTGTTAATAGCGCGTATCGACTAATGCCTACACTCGCCACCAGGTTATAGACTACGGTCATAACACCGAACTGGTCAACATAGCCTATATCGCCGACAGACCGGATGCGGTCAGAACAGCCGTCTGTCCAGCTCTGAAGGGGTCCACGTGTGTACAGCTTCCTAGGACCGCGGCGAAAAGAGTGACATGTTAGCAGCAACAATAGCATCCGCATGTTATACTATGTTATATATGCATAATTATTCCAAGCGTTACGTTATTATAGTTATAGTAGAACTATCTAATTATCACCATTTTGTATACATTCCCTTTATCTCTAATAAATACACACACATATATATATATATATATATATATAAATAAGTAGTAATATTTGAATTTGTATCTATACATTACTATACCTCTATATATAATATTCCCTCATACTTACTTACATATATATATATATGTGTGTGTATGAATGATATAATCGGATGACGTAACCAACATCCACTATTACGAAACAGTTTCGGATATAAATGACGTAATACTATTCCGCGAAGACCACCGCCCGCCTCCCCCTCTGAATCAATGCAAGCTCCCCGCTTCCGCTGACCCCTATTGTTACGACGCTATACCCCCTATTCCGGCCGAACGTCACCTCCCCATGACGTCACGATGTCCAGTAAGCCCGTCGACCCACTGTAGCCCTTACCTACTGGACGACCGTGTCGCTCAACCAGATTGTACGCCTAACCGTTGGCCTAGAGTTAAAGAGCTCGATACCTACCGATATCCTAAACTGGCTCCGATAGCTCCCCCTACCGAGCAACCATTACCAGCCGCTCCATCTAGCGGTAGAAGGATGATAAATAAGGACGTATGCGATGACCTTGACCCAGTATGCGGTGTGGACGCCTGTTACCCGGACTACCGGATCGTACCGGGTACGGCGCTCATAGTCAAGAGTAACGAATACAGAGGACATAACCCCTACTCCGGAGAGAATACGCCACAGGTTACACGCTAACCGGTTACATTACTATTAATTGTGACCCGGTTCCTATAGGTATAGGAATACGGGGTTTTTAACAAAACCGTACACGACTTACATGATTTATGTACATTTTTACTTTTAATCGGGCTTATATATTTAAATACACGCATATATAAATGTGTATCTCTTATAGTTATATACTAATATAGGTTGATAATATGTAATATATTAATATGTGTATGAAATCAACTATGAATAGGAATTTTTAGCTATACATATTATAATACTAAAGCACATCAATATAAATTGAACGAGATATATTCGTATTTAATTGTACAATTAGTTGATGGTATTAAATTATAATTGTCCACTTCTTGGTAAATTATTAATGGAGAATTAGTTCTACAAATCTATGAATTAATCATACGGATGATTATTGTATTTGGGGTACTTCATCCTCAGAAAGCGATTTGAGTGTTGTTAATATTCAAAAAGTTACTTTCACATCACGGCTTTGTAATTATTTGTTGAAGGGGTAACCCACTACAAGTATATCCGGCAACTTGCCTAACAAGTTACGTGTCACAGGGCATATATATATATCTGGATAAAATTATAAACTTTTAAATATATCTTACTATATAGTTATATAACTATTAAGTATAACGACACTGAATTCATTATTTATAGCATATAATTCATATAATATTCATATAATATATAACTTATCATAATTTGAAAAATAAATTACGAATGATTTTGTTTTAATTATTAATTTGAGTAAAACACGATGTTGTATAAATAGTCTGATCGTGATCGATATAATGTTACAAAGCTTATATATAAGTGTATATATATATTTATATTTATATATATATATATATATATATGTATATATATATATATATATATATTATATTACACCATGGTGTATATTATATGCATATTATAATATATGCTACTTACTTTCATATTTCTATGTATTCTTATTTATAATTATGAAACACAGGCCCATGCTTACTTCCACAAAAACGAGCCTGTAAGAAAAATGTGGCGGGATCCCAGCGATCCTAGAAGGAATCCTGATTATCAGCCAATCAGCGGGCTCAGTACTGATAGGAACGCCTACTACAACTACATCAGCGATCTGCCCAGAAATCAGCCACCATATCAACGTTTATTTGCATAATATGCTATATACATCTTATGTATATATTCAACTGTATAATTATATACTATAAATAATGTTTACATAAACCTATATGTTTAAATATATATGTATAATCTAGTATACCACAGAGTATTCTATTGAATATTTTGTGACATTTTTATGTGATGCTTGAGTAATTTTATCGCTAGTTTTCTCCCCATTCGATAACGAATTAGTAACATAAGTCCACTGTTAACACTACTAATTAGCAATAGATCAACATATGATATAACGTTTTCTCACTATCCATTTATCTCTCTTTAAAACACCCTCTCTATCTTTATCTTTATATTTATCTCTATAGATTTATCTCTACCTCTCTCTCTATCTCTCTATCTCTCTCTCTCTCTCTCTCTCTCTCTCTCTATCTCTCTCTCTCTCTCTCTCTCTCTCTCTCTCGCTCTCTCTATAACATGTTACATTTACAGGCCTCTATATCGCTGCGCCGTGTTTACACTATTTCACTTATCCATTCACACGTAACTCATTAACACGTGACCATTAGTCCCGTGCGCGATATCAACACTTAACCACGCCCCCCTCTCACACGTGATATCCTCCTCCCTCCCGCAGCACCTCTTCTGACCACTAACAAACACCCGTTCACCATTGACGCATCGGTACTGGACAGACCTATTTACAGACGAGCGGGTCCAGCCCACTGTGACGAATATCTCTTCACCCCACCGGCTACCTTCGGTACTAGAGGTCACGAAGTTAGGGGTTACGACCCTAGAGCCGCCAGAGGCCGTATGGAACTGAGAGATCGTATACCGGGTGATTATAGAGAGAAAGTGGTACACGTAGACAAGTTACCATCCAACCATTACGAAGAGTTGGTTAGTGAATCATTATATCATTAATATATATGTGTATCTGTTCAATCTAATCAGTATATACTTTACAAGTCAAACGTATATTTAATTATTATTAGCTTTTTACATTTATTAAATGTATTTCTTAAAATTTTACTTAAATGAAAATATTTAAATTAATCTAGGTTTATGGATATTGCTATTTTATTTGGTGGAGTACTTTTATCCGATCCAGAAACTTAGATACAGTTTTCACTTATAACCAAATGGATTTATTATCCCTTCGCATCCGCTCTCGTGCTAAGGCATCCATGGTGTTAACGAGAGCCGATCATTTTCATACACAATTATATAAGATAATTTCTTAATATTATTTCAAAACATATTTATTGTTCCCACAACAAATGTATTGAATATATATAAGACCTTCTAATACTATATATATACACTATATATTATTTGGAATTTATTTAATTTAATAATAATTTAAAGGTCATATTTATTTAAAATTAGTATGATTATGATATTTCCTACGTATCTATAATTATAATGTATTTTATTTATAAGGATAATATAGTTATCATAATTTATAACTTAATTTGTAGAGGTAATATATCTATATCATGTTATATAATTTTATCTTATGATAACTATTATTATTATACTTTATTATTATTATATTGTGTTATTGTTATTATAATAGTTACAAATGTATTTATAATAGTTATTACTATAGTAAACGCTACAGCGTAATATCATTAACATTTTCATTAGTATTATCATATATGTAAATATTACCAAATTATATATATTTATATATATATCTATATATATATACAATAGGATATACAATAATACTGCATACAATAGATAAGTTGTAAGAATCAATGTAGTATACACTGCAATATATCGTAAGCAATGTTGAATTACTAAATGAAATAATTGCGTGTGTCCACGCGTAAACACATGCATTATTGACGACGTCATAATGCTCGTTATTACGCAATAATGCATTGTATTGCGCAATAGTTTGCACGTTGAAGAACCACTGTAGCCTATATTAATCACCCCATTAAGAGGGATCCTCAATAATATAAGATATATATTACCGTATATTAGTATTACTTTCCGATATTACTATATATAAGTAGATATATATATATATATATATATATATATATATATATATATCTCCGGAAAACGGAGAATGATAGTTCTCGACAGGTTATAGATTTATTGAATGGAAACGACTGGACGTGGATGGAGAATGTAGTGTGGTTCGTGGATGGACGTGGTGGGGGATGTGGTATGGTTCGTGGATGGATATAGATGGGGAAGGTGTGTGTTCGTGGATGGGGGTATATGAGGAATGGAGGATAGGCGTACGTGTTATTCGAATCGAGAATGGAGGAAACCTCTAACTTAAGGTTTACGCTGTTTGCACTCATAAACCATATCATACCTAACTTCTCGATAATAACGAGATAACGTGATGGGCGTAGTGGGCGTATATCTAATCAGATAACTAGATAAAACTAGTTAATCTAATTATAAACTACGCTGTCTTTTACAATTTATAAAACAGAAATAAAAAAAACAAATAACCGAAAATATCAAATCAAAATTCATCCAAATTACATAACATTTACATTCGTTCAAGTCACGTCAACTAAATGCAATTTATAAAACAGAAATCAAATTATATAAAAAACACAAATAACAAAATATATTAAATCAACATTCATCCAAATTACATAACATTTACATTTGTTCAAGTCACGTCAACTAAATGCAATTTATAAAACAGAAATCAAATTATATAAAAAACATAAATAACAAAATATATTAAATCAACATTTATCTAAATTACATAACACATTTATACTTAGTACACAACACATTTATAAATACCTACATACAGTAATACACGTAGTTACCATACTACATATATATATATATTCTTTTAATATATAAGTATATCATATAATATGATGTATCGTTATCGTTACAAACTCTATGTATACATTATATTGTCATGTACTATTAATTATTAAAACTTTAGATAGTCAGATTCTAATATTTATATAGAAAATGGATACAATTCATTTTGGTAAATTTATTTATATATGTATTGAAAATTCATCATTAACTATTTATTAATAGCGTAGAATCGCTGTAAACATACATTAACCGTATATTTTGTATTTGCATCGAATATAAGATGTTCTAAGATGTATGGCTATAGCTAAACGTACACACTATATAAGTAGCCTACCTATATATAAGTAACATTATAATTGTTATAATTTTTTCAGATAAATATATCTACGTTTTACGATTACCATTTAATAATATTTATCATTAAATAATATCATAGATATAACCGTATACATATTAATTATATGGTTTACTTATGCCTAATTGTTAGACGTATGACATTACTTATATTGTTCACACGTCGAGTACATTGCGAGTATGTACATATTGACCAGCTACTGACCAGCTTCACCTGTGGAATAGTCTACCTCGAAAGCTAAGACTAGTGATATATAGAACTATTCCGAATATAATTCAATAATAATCTAATAATTAAATATTTAATATTTTGATGTTATTATATTTGTTTTATTTGTTATTGTCACGCCTACTAATCTAACATTATTATTTATATATATAATGTGTGTGCGTCTTAATATAGTCATTATACATAGGTGCCAAGGAATCTGGTGTACCAGTACCGAAAAACATCTAAATACGACATCAGATTACACGTGATACCCCCTTTTCCGTCTCGCGAAAATCAAATCGCACGTTTCGAAAATAGACGAGCATTTGCCGAGCACTTCCGACAGTATCCCGAACAGGAGAGGCTCGAATATCCAGAGGTCAAAGGTTAATTGGATAATGATGAGGAAGACACTTGTGTTTCTTGAACGGTATAAGTCGTATATGTATATATATATATATATATATATATATATATATATAATATATAACATAGCAGTCATACTATGAGTATATCTAATGTCATATAATAATTATTAAATATATCTACGTCATTCATCGAAATAAACTATATTAATATATTATTTAGTACTAGTATATATTATGTATATATTATATATATATATATATATATATATATATATATATATATATATATTATATATAGTTTATTGACTACAAAAACACATGTTGAGTATAGGCTTCGTTAGATAAAAAACAATAACAAATATAAATATAAAACGAATGATAAAATATAACGAATTACAATGGTTTTAAAATTGACATACAGTTTAATTTTAAACAATGAAATTGATGTTGAATTCACATGGCAGTGAATTCCAGCTTTTCGGTAAAATAACTGAGAAAGCTGATTCAGAGTAGACATGTTATTAATGTGTGCAGAGTAGTCTATGTGAGAGGTTATGGTGAAACCGAGTATAATTATTGATTGAGAAGGTGGAAGATATAGTAGAAAATGATGAATGATTGATACAGAAGAACTGGGTCTACAAAATATGATAGTATCAGTTATAGTCATATTTAAGGATATATAGTTATGAGAGAACCATTCAGTGAGATCAGTAATACAATTGAACATATAAATTTGAATAAGATCGGAATCACTAGGAGTAGGAAATGACATATATATATCTGTAGATCATCCTCATAAAATAATTATTAGTGAATATTGCGAATAACAGAGCCTTGTGAAACACCATGTATGTTAACATAAGGAGGAGACTACGTTGAGTTAATCTTCACCGAAGATGTTCTAGATGAAATAAAAAACATAAACCAACTGTGGATACCAATTTCATTAAGCCTAATGGAAAGAATATCGTGATCTATAGTATCAAAACCACTAGAAATAATGGTGCTTTATTTTATCAAGAGATATGAGAATATAATTAATGATTAAAGTAAGGGTAGTTCTGGTATTACGATGAGGAAGATACGCACTTTCATATTTATCAATAATAGCATTTTACGTAATGTAATTAATAAATTTAGTAGACAAAACTCATTCTAAGATGTTAGATATTAATGATAACTGGGATATTGGATGATAACTTGATAAATTATATTGTTCAAAAATAGTTTTTTTTAAATCGGAATAATATATGAATATTTTATGGAGTGTGGAACAATAGATGATGGTAGAGATTTATGAATGATTTCAGTGATACAATTTATATATATATTTATCTCTCTTTTTAGATTAATTTTAATTTTTTTTAAATTCTTAATTATATGTATATTTTATTAATTTATGAGAATCTATAGTCTAAATTCTAGACTATCAAAAATATGATGATTGGGAAATTCTAGTAAAAACATTAATTTGTTTATTAATTTCCCCATTATTCCTTACCTGTTGGAGAGGAATGACATATCTGATTTATTTATGTATATGCTAACTTATAAATTATAAATATTTAGAAGTGAACAAACTACACGAACACCACCGTAACCACGACATCATAAACGATCCGTACAGAGTTGGCGACCACGTGAATCCCGTTAGTTATCGCAAAATCTCGAGAATTATTACGTAATACACATTTAGCTTTATACGCGAGCGCGCGAAGAATAATTTATATGATTTATCATTTCTATAATCGATCATAAATTAACATTTTCTATTTAACCTCTTTCATTTATATTTCGTGAAAGTTGTTAACAATTAATTATATATTTATATGGGTAAATCAATTACTAAAAACATTATTAAGTATATATTTTGTATTAATATTTAATATCATTTAGATTATCTAAAATTCTAAAACTTTCAAATGATTATATTGATTATAAGTTAATATACAAATATATGTTATATATAATTATATGTAATTTTATAGTTATATATATAATTAATAATGTTATATATATATAATATAATATAATAATTAAACCTAATTAGTAATGTTCACATCATTTTATTAAGTTTCATTATTTTTCTCTGCTTATACCTATACCTATACGTGCATTAACACAATATTTAGCTTCTCATAGCGTATAATGTACATTGTACATTGTAAAATGTTCAGTGTATACTGTCATTGTACAGTGTGAAATGTATATGCATGTTATATGATACACTATGCTATGTTTTATATCGTACAGAGTAGTACACCATATTTACAAAATAATACAATATCTAATATGGATAATCTACTACATAATATATATATATATATATATATATATATATGTATATATATATATATATATATGTATATATATATATATATATATATATATATATATATATATATATATATATATCTAATAAACACTGCATTTATATAACAACTACCCCTACGCAAACAGACTCAGCTACGAGAGAAGTATGGTAACAGGTACACCGTTCCTTGTAACACTAACAACATTCAGGAGTACCGAAACCTGGGTATCTATAGAGTTGATGAAGATAAGTTAAACTATTGCAATTATTAAGAGGATCCTAATGGGCATACCTATTGTGTAATGTAATGTATGTCCAATGTAACATTGATAATTGTCGAAAAGAAATAGTTGAAATATTTATTTATTTTATTATTAAATAATAAAATATTCAAAATACATTTCCTACTTTATGCTATATATATATACAATGGAGAATATAGAAATAGAGATGAATCTTGGTTGTAATAGTGTATATAAAGTAAAATTAGCGAGTAATATACATTATGTTTTATATATTTAAATACATTTATAACTTCACTTTACCTAATAAAGATAATTAATAAATTAAGATATTAAAATTAAATTCAATGATATTCCAAATTTTTATTTATAATTTAAATCAATAATACAACATTTAAATATTATTTCATCGAAATCACTACATAGGATAAATATTGATTTTTAATTATTAATTACAAATTAACATTAAATATGGAATACTATAATTATATTATAAATATTTATTTATATAACTTAAACTTACCTTTGAGAGTTCGCATTACTTACTTATGCATGCAAGTAAGTATATTATAATGAGAACTAGATTATCATGTTAGGTTATCATAATATGGTATGGTACATGTTAAATAGTTTAGTATTTTAATTCCGAATAATAATAATAATAATAATAATAATAATCAGAATTTAGGTATTACCATGGTAAACGAAGAAGCGCTATGCTTATCTAGTCGTTTAGTTATTTCACTTTCCTATAGGACAATTATGAGGAGAAAATTATAGTAAAAGTAAAATAAAAATAAATAAAATAAAAATAAAATGTTAAGAGTTAAAGTTAGTAAAAGAAATATATACCACAAATATATACAAAAATATATGTTAAAAAACAAAAATATAAATAAAATTTAATTATTTAGTAATCTATTAGAATAATACACTTATAAAAATACGATATATTTAATTAATAAAATTATAACCAGAGTAGCCAACAGTAATTGAAATTAATGAGGATATATGGAGTATCAATTTCAGGGGTATGGGTTCGTCAGGTTCAATGCATTAGGGAACCTATTTGTGCATATAATAAGAACACTGGCAATACTTTCCTCTCAGTAAAAGTATATCCCATCCCCCGACACAATGCACATTTACACCAGATTCGAACTATTAAAATCAAATATTTATCTACAAGTTGCATTCCAAAAAAAGCTTTGTAAGTTTTCCTTAAGAATGTAGTGATGTTAAATTATTGGTTGGGCGAATTTAGCTATTCTCTAATTATTAAATATAGGATGTTTTTGGGTTATTAATACAGGTTATTCTATTTATTATGAAATATTATAATTATAATTATTAAATAATGATAAACTAATTAGGTATATACTAGTTCTCTCTAGCTATGTGTATGCTATGCACATCTATTCATAGATATGTAGTAGAACAACTATGTAATATATATTTAAATCTATAATATGTGTATGTGTTTGTGTGTGTATATGTGCGTGTATATTTATATATATATATATATATATATATTAGCAAAGTATAAAAGTAAGTATATTATATACAAATAAATATTATAAAATAACAACCGGATTACAACTGCGTTTTATTAATTTCCATACTATTATTATATATAATTCTGGATAAAGAACATAGAGAACTTTTTCTCTAGCTCTATGATATAGGAAAACACCTATTAATTATATATGTATATATGTTTATATTTAACAATACTATTATTATATTACCTTATTAAATCAACTTGTAATATACGATAAACAATCTAAATATTGATAAATTATCAATATAGGAAGTAGAATAAATAGGAAGAATTGTCAAACAAGGAAGTAATAAATCTATACCGTTAATTTAAATTTTCGCGCTAAAACAATTTTCACAATAACACACTTAGCTGCGCAGTGGGGGTGGTGGATGACGCAATGGGCGTGTTTTGTCGTAACGCTTCATTTCACACAATATTCACGACATGTATGATATAATATATTTTGGAAATCTATGCACCCCTATTTATAGATATGTAGTAGAACAACTAGAAAATATCTAATATCTATTGCGCAATAATATTATATTAAAGACTATACTATCTAATATAGTGTAACTCTTTTATAAATATATGTTGATTAAAATATATTAATAACACGTATATATGTATATATATATATATATATATATATATATATATATATATAATCATATTATTAATAGTTGATTTACCTAATTATATCTTATATACATATTCTATTATAAAAATGTATATATCAAACTAATGAACTAATTAGTTCATTAATGCATTAGTACGTGCTTTAGTACCCATGTTGGATGTGAAATAAGTCACAGAAATATTAAACAGAAATAATGTATACATTAACATTATTAGATAGTATATATATATATATATATATATATATATATATATATATATATTTATATGTGTGTGTGTATGTATTTGTGTGTATGCGTATGTATATGTTATACAATTATATTGATATAGAATTCTATAAATAATAATTATTATTGATAAGAGATATATTTTACAAAATATAATATATCACAATAAATATCGCTGTTGTAATATCCAATGTGTTTAGTTGACCTATACAATATACAAATTTTAATAAATATTGAATACATAAATTAATGATATCCAAAGTGTTTATTTGACCTATAATATATACAAAATTGGAACATATATTGCATAAATAAAATAATTATATCCACAGTGTTTATTTGACCTATAATATATACAACATATATATTTTACGTTGACGGGCAACGTGTTTGGTTGATTGGGTTATAAGTCATATTTTATAATACTGGAAATATTTGTTGTTTTTTTAATATATTTTTTGAAATATGTTTCCACTAATTTTTTAAATATTAAAATATTTGTCTACATTTGTTTGTATTTAGCATAAATATATGTTATTGTATAGAAATGTAGAATCATGAATTGCTATTATTAATAAATAATAAATAGGTAAACAATCAAAATCTAGCAACGTCGGGTCTGGTATGGCTAATAATATGTTGACATATTTGTTATATTTAAAAAAATATTTGTAGATACTTTTTTAAAATATATTTTTTAATATTTAAAATTATTTTTTGGTATTTTTATTAAATATTTTACGAATAAATCTTAAAAACGAACAAAGCACATCGGATATAGTAAGAATTAGTAAATATTAGTTAGAAAAAAAATTTAGGATTAGCTATGCATAATTAGGAATATCTATAATTAACATTATATATGCAAATAATCAAAAACCGAGCAACGCCTGGTCGGGTACAGCTAGTAATGATTATAGTTGAATCGACACATTCGTAGAATATCTCTTATCAATATAATTTAACATCAATACATCCATACTAAGTTCAAATGACTATATTATCAAGGAAAAAAATCAATAATACGAATAAGATATCACGATGCTAAATATAAAGAAGCATTAACAAAGACTCTAAACCTACCAACAAATTCAACCGATCCGTTTAAAAATTTAAAATTACAAATGACTATACATTCGAACAACACACAGAACTTGGATCAAGCATATATGGTTTTTTATCTATAAATAAAAAAACAACTAACCGATGTATAGACAACAAAATATGCAGTAAGATTTAATTTAAAAACAAGAAATGTTTACATATTAAATAACCCAATTACACCAGAAAAAATAAATACAATATAAGATTAAACAAACTAGAACTAAATGTAGTCCTAATAAATGATAGATCTATCAGAAAAATAACAGAAAAAATAATATAACTCATAGTAAATCACAACATTTATATTGCAATGGTAACACACACTTGGCTTAACTCGAATATTCACCAATTAAACACACTACATTTTCTATTTATCAGCTTTCCCTGCCTACACATGCAGGTGAGATATGATTATTCTAACATAAATATTATAAAAACAAAAATATCGAACAACGACTCTAGTGAGATATTATTTATAAACTTAAAAATAGTGAACAAATTTCTCTTAAATTAATCCTTATCTATAGACTTCGAATAATGATATATAATCCTTAATTTTGGATTTTAATAACATTATTGTACAAAACATAACAACAAATACGAAAATACATAGTGATTTAAATTTACACTTTTAAAAAAAAAATGGGATTTTAAAAATATTCTTGAAAGAAAAATCTTCATCAATACATTACATTTCCTACTCTTATTCATGGAAATATATTTGATCTATTAATATTAATTGAACAAAATAATATTGTATATACAATAACTCAATAAAACATGTTTTTTGAATATTATGCCTAGAAATTCAAGATAAAAATTGTAAAACCTGAACAAAAAATAAATAATGTAACACAAGAATGAATCATGACTTAATTATAGAAAAATGTATTGATGTAGTAACTACATATACAATCACCATTAAACTACGAAGTAATCATAGAATGTGCGAAAAACGTATGGTATAATTAAACGCTCAAAATAAAAAAGCTAAAAGCAAAATAAAACATTACGAAAGATAGAAATAATATATAGAAAAACCAAAATAATGCTAAATAAGCCCATATTTACCAAAAAAAACAAAGATTCATAACAACAATTTTAAACATGCTGGTTCAACATTCTATACAAGCATAATAAGTGAATCTGGCCATGATCGTATAAACTTTATAAATTATCCAATAAAACATTGGACCAGTAATATAAAATGACCAAAAATATGAACTTCTAATAATACTAGTGATTTTAGTAAATATTTATAGAAAAAATTGATAACAATATACATTCCCTTACAAATAATGCAAATAATCAAATTATGACATTCTACATGAAAAAAAATAACATTCGATGACATTCAATATCCATCGTTTGATTCAGTAATTAAAATGTTATATAAAACAAATAAAAATAGTGAAAATAGATCATATCACTAGAGATATTTAAAAATCATCAAAAATATACATTACTTTTCAACTATATTCGCTAATGATATTTTAACTTCTATTGGGTATTGTAAACATAAAATAATCAAAATTATTTATAATTATATTTTAGATTCAATTATTTGCATTTTTAACGTGATGATTTTTGATTCTACTCTTCCAGATAACATGAAAATATCTTCAATAACCCCATTATTAAAAAGGGAAAACTACATGATATGAATTACTATAGACCGATAGCTTTATTATGTTAATTTTCAAAGATTTTATGGACAATTATTGCCAATAGATTTATACATTTTATTGACAAACATAATTTATTATATGCTAAACAATATGATTTATTAGAAATTATTCAACTTCGTATGCACTAAGATCACTATAATGTTATTGAATCTAACTCAGCAAGAAATAATAAATTAACCTAATTATTTCTAGACCTAAAAAAGCATTCGATCGTGTAGATCATAATATGTTGTTAACAACATTAAAATATCATAGTGTTAGGGGGCACAACTAATTGTTTAATTGAGAGCTATATGCAGTATTGAATGTTATCAAGTAGAATAGATATCTAACTTTCTGAAAGAAATATCATCAATGTTGAGGTATTTCAGGGATCCATTTTGGGTCCTAACTAGTGGTTTAAATTTAGCCCACTTTACATTATCTCGAGACAATCAAATCTTAATTTTCATTATCTCGAGACAATCAAATCCTAAATTTCATTATCTCGAGACTTTCGAGATAATGAAAGTTTATAATAAATATAAATGTTATGAATATTTAACCGCGTAACCCAGAAAAACCTAAAAAATTGACTTTTTGTCATTAAAATGATTTTTTGTCATCTAAAATCTTCAGCGTCGCTTTTTTGAAATATTATTTTTACATTTTTTCGAAGTATTTTTTTGAAATTTGTTGAAATTTGTTTGAATTTTTTTTGAAATTTTTAAAATATTTTTAAAATTTTGTGAAATATTTTTGAAATTTTTTGAAATATTTTTAAACATTTTTTTGAAATATTTTAAAACATTTTTTTGAAATATTTGTAAAAAAATGTTGGACATTTTTTTGAAATTTTTTTAAAATATATTTTGTAATATTATTTATATTTTTTGTATTTTTAAAAATATTATTTGAAATATTTTTTATATTTTTCAACTAATCTTTGAAATATTATTATTTTAAAATATAATTAAAATATTATAATTATATAATAAATATATAAATATTATAAGATATAAATATTATACTTTTTAAAATATTTGTAGAATATTTATAAAAAATATATTTTGTAGCAATACAGAAATACAGAATCAGAAATAGCTATAATTAATAAATAATTATTTTATCTATTATAATAGATAGTCAACAACAATCAAAATATAATTTATAAATATTAGATCGTGAAATATTTGTTATTATGATCAACAAATATCTACTAGAATGATAATGTTTATATAGATTCTATTGTAATACAATAATTAATACCGGAAAGCTTATTGAATTCTATAACATACTTCATATTGTAGTTTTTTTTTAATTTGTATTAAAACATAAGTTATGTACAAAAATGTAGTACAATTATATATAACATTATAAACATTTCAATTATTGAAATTTTCAATATCTATGAAATAATTAAATAATTATTTTCCAGATATTACAATTTACATAGGATTAATAGGCATTATTTGGCTTTGGCAATATTTAGTATAATTACGTTATCAGTTGTATCCATTATAATAATTTATTATAATAATTATCAATTAAATTAAGTATTAATTATATTTTTATAAAATGTATATAACATTTTAATATTATTTTTATTTTACACAAATACCCGAAATTAATTCACTAAAACCCGGACCCGTTCTTGGACCATTTTTCGAAACCCGATCTCATGAAATTTTGCTAGAACCCGGAATTGATACCCGAAACCGAGTTCGGGTTAAACCACTAGTCCTAACTATTTATTTTATTTATAAATGATATTCCTATGGCCTTACATAATTTAAATTGTTTTATTAATTTCATAATTTTCTGACGATACATCGGTAATTATTAGTGAACCAAGTATTAAATCTCTATACGAGATTTCAATTTAGTAATTCTAAATGTACATGAATGGTGCACTAAGCTAATAATAGAGCACTATTAAATATTGATACAATAATTATTACCTATAAAGATGCACATATTATTAATTGTATATCAATTAATTCAATAATAATGTGTCTATTTATGCTTTTATTAGAGTAATTTTTGATAATAATTAATATTTTAATGAACTAATAAGATAACTCAATTGAAGTTACCATAATATATGTTATTTATATATTAACAAAGCTAAGTTATTTAACAATATATATTTTTAAGCTTCTTTATAACTTCATGTTGTTGGCTCATAATTTGTATTGTTTAGAAATTTGGGATATTCTTTTATTTTTTTAATGTATTTACTCCACAAAAAGGTTAAACAAAAATATCTTTAAAATTGTCAATTGTATTTTTATTTTAATTTATAAAAACAATTTATTTTTATATAATAATATAATCAAATTTAAAGATTTAATAATTCATAAAAATATACATTTAAAGAAATGACCTTGCAGTATTTCATTATTGTCAGCCATATATAACAATTTATACAATCAACTTTTCATAATTTAAAATTAAGACCTATAAAATGCCCCATATAGGTTGACCCTGAGTGCAGACATGTTCAAATTATTTCTTGTTATCGTTTCAAACATGTATATGTATCATTCCATATAACCATAGTACACACATGACCGATGCATATATAAACCAAGTTAAATAAGCAGAGTGTATAATCATAATAATAAAAATAATAAAATAATAATAATAGCATATTACAAATAAGTTCTCATAACAGCTTTGATAATCCATTGAGAGCTTCATATGTAGTAGCCAGTATTCTCCATCCAGATTAACCAGGGAGAATATGAAATGTGTAGAATATTGTTAATACAAGTACAATTAATTATCAATATAAGAAATTATTAACTTTTTAATGAATACCTTGATAATTGTTATCAATTTCAGCTTTATATTGAGTTTATTCCATAGTCTAATCTATCAAAATATACTGAATATGTACTAATATTTAATCTACATTTAGGAATAACAAATGAGTATCTAGGTCTAGTATATGTATAAGTACTTTTGAAAAATGTACGTAAGAGATTATTGGTATAAAGTTAAATATATTATTTAACATATAATTTCAATATCAACAATATATATATATATACACATTTATATATCATCAGTTAGTTTAATTATAAATGTATTATGTCCCTACAATTCTCACATACCAGGTAACTATATATATATATGTATCTAGAATGTATTTGAATGATAATATCCTATTGTAAAATTAACAAATACGCTTATAATTAATCATGATTCAGGAATATTGCCATTAACCAATATAATATTAACCAATATTTCATCACCATATCAGCATGATGCATCTACGATAGAATCATAATATCACGCCAAAAATAGCAAGCTAATCATACATTAAGAATTAATAATATATAAACTAAAGTATGTACTATAAATAGGTAAACAATGTAATCTATACTTAATAATTTAATAATATCGTTTATCATTTTATTTATTTATTTTTTAAATAACTAATTTATTTTAGTTTTTTTTCGAATATTAAACATTATATTACTTATATTTATTACAAATAATTTACTAACAATGAATACGAACACTGATATGAATAACTACGATAGCAAAATAGACGACAATACTGTAAATATTACAAATGATACTTATTTAGAATATAATGAAGGATATGTGGATTCCTCTAAAATAGATAGAATACAACATACTTCAAAACATCATTCAGAAAAGAAACGCGAATCTCAAAATTATTATTCCACCAGGTAATTTATATTAATTTAATACCAGATAAAATTTAAGAATATTTATACTTAGGTATATATTTATTGAATGTAATATATTACATTCCTATAAAATATATATATTTATGAATATTTATTTTTCCTGAATATGGAATTAATAGACGATATAACTATAATAATGTAGGAATAATATAGATATAATAATTACTATTGTTACTGATTTTAATATAATTAATTTTACATTATAATTTGATTTTGTTGTATTATTATTTGTTTATTTCATTTATTTCGTTTATTTATTTATTTCATAACATGCTACGTTTATAAGAAATATTTAAAAGTTAACATTTAATTTTAACATATAATGTAGGTTAATGTAGCTTAGTATTATTAAGATTACATAGTTAATATGTATTATATTTATTTACATTTACGAACGAATTTCAAAATATTTCTATACTATCGCATATCAAACAATGTTATCTATTTATTATATTTCCTATTTTCGATTATTTATCTTTGATGTTATGCCGTTTATAAATAGTTGTGCATAATTTATTTTATTTATTTCCTAATATTCTTTGTTTATTTCAATGATGTATTTTATCGTTTGAAATTAATTATAATGCTTGATCTTTTAACTATATATTTGTTTGAAAAATTAATAATAATTAATAGCAATAATCATTAATAACAATAATAATATTAACACTGAATACACCTGTCCGGGGATTGACGTATAGCGCAGTAGTATCGAACTTTGGCCCATAACATATACACATGCACATCACTAACACACTAACACACACACACATATATATATATATATATATTAGTGGTGGTATATGTATAGTTGTTAGTGTGTTCGGCTTACACCGTGTGTTCGCGTGTGTGTATTTACAAGTTTTAATGTATCCCGATTATTAATAAATTACATAAACATATACCAGAACAAATAATACCAAAACTACATTGTTTATATTGAACGGTTTAATGTTGATGTACATTCTATATGTAACCTGGAACATCGTATTGGGAGGTGTGGAAGAGACTGATCATTTAAAAGTTAATGGTCCACTAAACCCAGATCGTTAGTATATACCTAATATATTTATATATATATATATATATATATATATATATTAATATTCTATATTAATATAATATAGATGTTTGTATATTACAAATAGAGTAATTTATAATTTATTTGTAACCATTGTTAGTAATGAACATATGTTCACTTATAGAACTTATTTTTATCCTTAACAATTATAAGTTGAACCCATAGTTTACATTTTACCTATAGAGTTTGAAATTAATTGATATTATAAATATCTTTTAGTATATGATTTAGCATTACTAACATATGAGAATGTATATTCATATATTTATTAATATATTAATTTATTAATTATTATCTTATGATTTCAATTACATACACATATCTAAGGTTGTAAACATATTATTTTAATATATATTATTATTATTTTGAATTGAATTTAATGTTATGAATGATGAATTCGTTGGGTTTAACAGAAATAGTAGTATACATAATACGATCGCATATTTAAGATTAGCTGGATTAAAATAAAACGCTAACATTTATGTTTATATTTAAATAATATATTGACACTTTATATCAAGATATGCTATTAACGGTAGGTAATTCATTACAAACTTATATTTAAATAAAAAGAATACTGTTGATTGATTGACTAGTTATATTATAGATACCATCATATTTTATGAAAGTGAATCTCACATATTTACTATTTGTCACGAAGTACTTCATTATTGTATTACTGGATAACTACTTTTGTATTTATCATGTTCTAATGATTACTAAGTGATGTATTGGGATTATTTTTTTAAATAATCATATATTATTCATCAATTACTATAAACGGACTTCATCTAAATACATTAGAATCTTATTTCTATGTCTATAACTTCATCTGATAGTAATTATAATGAAATAGTGAAACATAATACATATATAAATCATATGCAAGTTTAAATATTAAATTGTATTATAATTATGAATGATATGGTATATTATAGAAACAAAGACAACGCATATAGTTACAAAGAATACAACAGCACAGAGTTATAAAGCTGTATTTAACTATTGTGATACCCCCACTTGTATAGCATCTAGAAAACATATATTACAGTTTATGCAAACTTCTGTTTGTATACATTATATATATATATATATATATATATATATATATATATATATTGTTATTGATTTAAATTGAATTTAAATTGTATTTAAACGCTCAAATAAATCATAAATGATTTCTCAAAAGTGTATGTATAGAATAAAAATAATAATATTAGGTAAAACAATAACTACTATTAATATATATATATATATATATATATAGTTATACCAATACTATTTCTTGTTTTTAATTATATTCTTATATTATTTTTACTTCTCGAAATCTTAAATGGGTAAAAGACTCGATAAGCTATGATTCTTCCTTCACCCAGGCAATTGCCAAATCTGATTTAATTATTATTATTATTATTATTATTATTATTATAACTATAATACATAAATATATGTATGAATATTAATATTTATATACTATTTTAAAAGGATCACCCCTGTAAAGACTTTCATGGCTTTGCATGTGCCGGTATATATGATGTGTTAAACTATTATAACATGGATGATGAAATCATATATAAAAGATATGCGCTAATACAAAATAAACTAGGTAATCGTTTACATTAATTAAATTAAATATATATATTATATAATAATAATTAAAAATAATGTTTTCAGTTAGGTATATATATATTTACGTATAAAGTGTTCACATTTAACACAATAAAGACCGTAAATACACTATCAATGTTAAATAACAAGATTACCTGTTATTCAGCAACTCTGTGAATCCCACGCATCTCTAATTGTAGATAATTTATATAATTTAATGCTTTTTAATTTGGTGAATATAAACGAATATTAAAAAAAACTCAGTAGTTGAATTATATTAATAAACATTATTATATATGTAATAATATCCAATAAAGTTGATAGGATTCTTTAAAATATATCTTTATATCTTAGATTTTGAGTATTATGTTAAAATACAACATTATATATTATTTATTATGAAAATACTTGATTAATTTTAATAAATAAAATACTAATTAATATAATAACTAATTAATATATAATATTTTTTCAGTTTATTATTAAGTAGAATGTTATAAACATTTTATATATTAGAATATTTATGTATATTAAAATATTTTATGGAGTATTTATTTATTTATGTATTGAAATATGAAACTATTTTTAATTAAAAATTAATTATAATTATTATAATTAATTAAGTATAATATTACGAATAATAATTAAAATCCATTTTTTTCAGATGTATATAATATATCTTATACTTTATAAATATAACTTGTTATATATAATTATCAATATTTGAATACGAATAATCATTTTGTTAAAAGGTGCGTACACTTTTTGTTAAATATAGATTCTTTTCACATTTTATTAATAATGGCTGGGATTCACAGGGTTATAAATGAAAGCATGACTCATATCTACAGATCACTTTATAGAGCATATACTATAGTATTACATTATGCATCAGGATACATTATATTACATATGTACCCAGTAAACCAAACTGTTAATATAACATGCTGAACATGTGTTATATTTATCAGTTCAACAGTTCTTAGTTTTTAATTGTAATATATTCAAAATGGCGTATACATTTATAAATATTAATATATATATATATCTTATCACAGTATTCTCTCATTGTATATTTAATTACTATAATATAAAAAAAATGTATATTTTTTTATTATCGAAATCTGTTAATCTCATAAAATTTACATATCTGTTGAACTCTATACAAATGTAATATGTTGAACATGTTCAATTTACACATATGTTGAACTCTATACAAATGTAATATGTTGAACGTATTAATTTAACATTTTTGTAAAATAATTAAATTATATATAATTAAATATATGTAAATATTACATAACCATGTAATTTAATGTATATGATTAACTATTAGTAAAATAGTGTAAATATAAGAACAATAATGTTGTCAACATTTTAAATATAGTGTATAATATTTATATTAATTATTATATTATCTATATATAGATATTAATTATAATTAATTAATTTATAATATTATATTATAAATTCTAAATATTAAAATAAATAATGATATATAATATATATAAGTATTTATTATTATATTAATATAATATATTTCATTAGAAATAAATATTTCAGTTAATCCATTGCTGTATATAAATTATGATTTTTTAATTAATTAATTGATTTATATATATTTAAACTTATTAATAATTGCTTACTTATAATACTTATCTACATATATTTGTATATTAATATGTACTACTTATACCTATAGGTATAAGTATACTTATAAATACTATATTATAATTGTTAACATATACAATCATTTTACAAATCCAATAAAATATCTGAAGTTATTTTATGTATACATATATGTATACCACATATATGTGCTATACATATATATATATATATATATATATATATATATATATATATATATATATATAATATATAATATATTGATTGATTGATTGAATGTTTATTTAGATATATATATATATATATATATATATATATATATATATATATATATATATATATATATATATATATGTGTGTGTGTGTGTTATAAGGGAAGTCTGCAGATATATCGATTAATGTAATATAAATGTATGTCGAATTGAATTAAATTCAAGTCTGTCATTACGTAATAACAATATATCTGCATGCATAAATTGTTTTAGGCTTCACGCTTGATTGCATAACATGTTTACATTTCTATTTTGTAATTAAATGTTTTATTATTTGTATTAATTTGTATTCGTTTTTTCATTTATATTTGTTATCGTTTATGTATATGTCGTGTCATTCTTTCCTATAAAGGAACGCCGCTCGCTGAGATTGATATAATTTTAATTCTGCGTCTCACCATGTTGGTACATATTATCATTGTCGTTAATATATTTTGTACTATATTATTATTATTATTATTATTATTATTATTATTTATGTTATTATACAGGTCTTTGTGGAAATAAAGTTATATAAGAACTTCACCTTGTTACATATATATATATATTCTTTAATATTATGTTTTAATATCCCTATATATAGGTTGAAGCTTTATCAAGATTAGGTGAATGCAACATTGGGGAAACACTTTTTTCTATGTTTAAATATATTGCATCTAAACAAGTATAGTGCTATTATTCTCAGTGCTGTCAACGAGGATAAATTTATTTTGCCCAAAAAAAATTATACAAATGTATAACTGGTTAGTTTATATAATTACTTTAATATAAATACATGTATAAATATGTAATATATATGTAATTAAATACATATCATAGTCCGAAGTTATGTAAAGAATTTGAAGTTAAATATTCATATAAATTTTTATTAAAGTTTAAATGTATACCAAATTTTATATTTTAATTATATATTAATTAATATTTTTATTAATAATTATATATTAATTAATATTTATATTAATAATTATATATATATATATATATCACAGAGGCTTCAATAAGAATTCACGAACATGTGCCTATTAAAGAAATAGACAAATGCATTGACACACAACTAACCAATTGTAAACGAAAAAATAAAGAATGCCAAGACAATTATAATGAATAAAATTTTAATTTAATTAAAATATTTTATTTAATATATACATATATTTGACATCTGCTCAACTTAATACAATTTACATATGTTCAACATAATCAAAATGCAACATGTTCAACTCAATACAATTTACATATGTTCAACATAATCAAAATGCAACATGTTCAACTCAATACAATTTACATATGTTCAACATAATCAAAATGCAACATGTTCAACAACACCAAAAAATGTAGCCAAATGAAAATGTTTTACATGTTAACAATTACATATGTTCAGCATATTGTATTAACAGTTTGATTTACTGTGTATTGTACCATAGTGCAAGTCACGACTAACATACTGCTTATGTATAATGATATTATTTATTCTTTAGTTAATACATCAACTTTAAATATAACATCTAATATATTTCAGAGAGGTTGCTTCGATCCAAAGTAGTATTATCTGGGGCTTTATTGAAAGTAAAGGACTTTTACGAGGCATGCACGCAGACAAATAATTATTGGATTATGAATTTGAAAATTGATTTATATCCTGAATATAAAATGAGATATAAAATCGGTTATCTTAATATATATATATATATATATATATATATGATATATATATATATATATATATATATCTATATATATATATATATATGATATATATATATATATATATCTATATATATATATATATATATATATATATATATATATATATATATATATATATAGATATATATATATATATATATGAATGAATGAATGAATACTATTTATTTTACTTGTATAATATAAATAAATAATTAATCACATAGTATATGTATACATTACAATATAGTTATATAATAAGTAAAAGGGAACCCTTTAATAGCAATATACTTTCGAGGAATCCTTTCTCAAAAATATATAAGAATAAAAAAACAAAATAAATATGATATTAACATTACTATATTAATATATAATGAAATTAAATTACATAGTGAAGTGGCATGCCCGAATGGCCTTTATCGGCTACATGTCTTAATATATTAGTTCAAAAGGATTTTATTGGTATATAATATAATTCCATCTTAGAAAACCGTAATATTGTGGAATTAACGGTTATATGTACATGTATGAATAGCGTCACATACATATAAGACTAGAGTACTATAATAAACAAGACGTAAATAATTAAAATATATATAGGGATATATATATTAGCGTATACGCGAACAATACAAAATAAATAATAAATGTGAGTAATATAATAATAGCATAATAAATAAATAATATCTTCAATGTCAGAATACTGCGTGCACTTATTAAATCAGGCTTCTGTCTACGATATATGTTTCATAAACTAAAGTAAGCTGCTAGCTCTCTAGAGTATGAATGAATAAAATTAGATGAATCAATAATACTACTACTTATATAGAATTTGTTTATTTAATTTATTTAAAAATATAAAATAAGTAATTAAATCATATTCAATATATATATATATATATATATATATATATATATATATATATATAACTGCCTGTGTGGCTCAGTGGCTAATGCGTCAGATACACAAGCAGTAGGACACGGGTTCGACCCTCGTCCGGACCATTAATTAATTTTATAAAATGGGTCTTACAATATTACTTAGAAGTGATCTTATATAATTGTGTATAAATACATGATCGGCTCTCGTTAAAACCATGGATGCCTTAACATGAGAGCGGCTTCGAAGGGACATTATAGCCATATATGGTTATAAGTGAATACTTCATCTAAGTCCCTGGATGGGATGAAAGGACTCCACCAAATAAAAATAACAATAACAATAACAATATATGACTATATATATATACGTTATTGTATTAAATAAATAATTAAGAAACATATTAAGAATCATTATAATCTATAAAACGGTTTGTATTTCAGTTACTGTAATAATTAATGAAAATAATCAATAATTATATAATAAGTATAATAAAATAAATACATTTTGTTAACAAATTAGAATATTCACATATTTGGAAAATAAATTCGTAACTTCTTAAATGTGTAATACCCCAAGCAACCAGAATCTAGTTGCCGCAACGTAACATTATAGGTCAAATAATATGTTCCACTAGGTGGTCGAATCATAGGTAATTTGTGAGCTGAGAAACGGTTTCCTTTTACATACAAAAAATCAATAGTGGAACGTATTATTTTACCCATAAATAAACACCTAGTGGAACGTATATTTTTACCCATAAATAACACTTAGTGGAACGTATATTTTTACCCATGATTAAACACCTAGTGGAACGTATATTTTTACCCTTAATAAACACCTAGTAGGACGTATATTTGTACCCATGGTTAAACACCTAGTGGAACGTATATTTTTACCCTTAATAAACACCTAGTGGAACGTATATTTTTACCCATAAATAAACACCTAGTGGAACGTATATTTTTACCCATAGACAATAAAAAAGAAACGTAAAACAATTCATTCATTTATTACAAGGAACAATACAAAAAATACGGATATTATATAACACGTGAATAATATATATAATAATAAACTGGGAATGCAAGGGTATATTTATAATGATAATAATATAAGTATGTATAAATATATGATCATATATGATTATAATATACATATATAGTATATAGTATGCGAATATAGAAGTTTCTGTTCATTAAATATCACAGTGTATAATTCCAGATATATATATATATATATATATATATACATATATATACGAAATTCACGAAGACGATACCGGATCCTAGAGATGATCTTTAACATATTCATGGAGATATTCACCATAGCCAACCAGTAAGATCATCTTGTTTATTCTGAAATTATAAATTGTATATTAATATAAATCAATTATGATGACACAATCATATGTATATGTGTATACTGTAACTAGTTGTATATAATGAATAATAGAGTAGCTGGACCATACAAGTGCAAACATGTGTAAGGTATCACGTGGTACATTTATCCCTTAGCCAATCAGGGAGGGCTGCGTTCCCTAGGCACACACGCAGTGCGTGCGTCAACCTGATTCCTAAAGCAGTAAACATGTTACATAATGGGACGTCCGATATCTAGTTCGTTAGCATAATATGGAACGTTCCATTATGCTAAGCTGTACAGACTGGTCCATTACGGATAGCAACATGATATATATATATATATATATATATATATATATATGTATATATGGCTATACATGACGGGCGGCATACTTTATAAATGAACATCGTGTGTAGGAGGTAATTTACAACTGAATATAGGTGTATGTTGAACCAATGGTGGTTTTAGGTAGAGGTGTGACTATTACAGGAATCAGGGGTGAAGATGAGGGCATCATTGGTAATGGCAAGGTCGTCATTTTATACTATAACTTACATATATGCGAATTTATATACACTTAGGCATATCATGTACACCCTATTACTAAATATATATACGAATATAATTATATCAACATAACAATATTTAACATGTGTACTATATTCATAGAGCTAGAGAGAAACTTTCTCTCTAGTTCTGTGACTATATTGCATCATATTGTAAATTAATCTAGGTCATCAGGGGATTAAAATTAGACAAAGGCCGGTAATAGTTTATATATAGATTTTACATAATTACACACACATACATGCACGACGTATGCATTGCACGTACTATGTTATACAAGTTATATAAGTATATATATATATATATATATATATATATATATATATATATGTATGGATGTATACATTAAATACTAACTTCTGTATCTTGACTATTCAATTTGTCGGACTAGAAGCTGGCAAACAAGTTTAGATACATGGCATTCACGAAGACGATACCGGAGGAGATCCCGGATTGCATACGGAGGACGTCTAGGGCGGTAACGGAGATGATCTTGAACATATTCATGAAGATATTCATCTAGCCAAGCAGGAAGAAAACTACTGATGATCTTAATTATCCTGAAATTATAAATTGTATATTAATAAATCAATTATCATGACACTATAATATTTATATGTGTATGCTAACTTCTAACTTCTGCATATTGACTATTCAATTTGTCGGACTAGAAGCTGGCCAACAAGTTTAGATTCATGGAATTCACGAAGACGATACCGGAGGTGATCCCGGATAGCATACGGAGGACGTATACGGTAACGGAGATGATCTTGAACATATTCATGAAGATATTCATCTAGCCAAGCAGGAAGAAAACTACTGATGATCTTAATTATCTTGAAATTATAAATTGTATATTAATAAATCAATTATCATGACACTATAATATTTATATGTGTATACTAACTTCTGCATCTTGACTATTTAATGTGTCGGACTAGAACCTGGCCAACAAGTTTAGATACATGGCATTCACGAAGACGATACCGGAGGCGATCCCGGATAGCATACGGAGGACATCTAGAGCGATAATGGAGATGATCTTGAACATATTTACATGTAAATATTGGCGTTATTTTTGATGATACTAGGATGCCCTTAAAGAATATTGTTAAACATTTTTCAAAGTTTTAAAATATATTTTATTTATAATAATTAAGTGGCGGTATACTGGTATATAATGATACTAAATAAATCGTGTATATATATATATATATATGTATATTAATGCTGTAAAATATAAAATAATATATTAATTAATAATTATAAAAATAATATATAATTAATAATTAATAATATACAATTAATTGTTATTAATTAATAATAAGTATTGATAAATAATTAGTAATTAGTAAATTATAATTGAATAATTATTAGAATAATATATAAATAATAATTAATAATATACAATTAATTATTATTACTTAATAATTATAATTGAATAATAGTATAATATTTATTTGTATAGTATATACTTAATATACCATATATGGTTACACGAATATCTGTGTATGTACATCGTACACTGTACACGTGTTTTTATATGTGAATATATATGAATAGTAATCAAGCAAGCATTGTATAATTATAATCCCTTGCTGACCTAGATAACTTTGTGCATAGTTAATTATCTTATGATTATTATTCATGTTTCACTGAGTCATAGTTAAATATAGAATATTCACATAACTTATAAGTTATAGCGCTATAGCGCGTAATAATTATTAATAAAATAATATAATAGAATAATATATAAATAATAATTACTAATATACAATTAATTATTATTACTAAAAAATTATTATTGATAAATAATTATTAAGATAATATATAATTAATAATTATTAATATATAATTAAGTGTTATTAATTAATAATAAGTATTGATAAATAATTATTAATTAGTAAATTATAATTGAATAATTATTAGAATAATATATAAATAATAATTAATAATATACAATTAATTATTATTACTTAATAATTATAATTGAATAATAGTATACATAGTATAATATTTATTTGTATATTATATACTTAATATACCATATATGGTTACACGCATATATGTGTATGTACGACGTACACTGTACACATGTTTTTATATGTGAATCTAAATTCATAGTAATCAAGCAAGCATTGTATAATTATAATCCCTTGCTGACCTAGATAACTGTGTGCATAGTAAATTATCTTATGATCACTATTCATGTTTCGTGAGTCGACTATGATCATAGTTAAATATAGAATATTCACCTAACTTAGCGCGTAATAATTATTATAATAATATATAAATAATAATTACTAATATACAATTAATTATTATTACTAAAAAATTATTATTGATAAATAATTATTAAGATAATATATAATTAATAATTATTATTATATAATTAAGTGTTATTAGTTAATAATAAGTATTAATAAATAATTATTAATTAGTAAATTAAAATTGAATAATTATTAAAATAATATATAATTAATAATTATTAATATATACTTAATTGTTATTAATTAATAATACGTATTGGTATATAATTATTAAAATAATATATAATTAATAATAAGTATTGATAAATAATTATTAATTCGTAAATTAGAATTGAATAATTATAACTTATACACATATTCCCATATAATAATGTTTATATTATATATTTATACATATTATAATATTTATTTGTATATAATATACTTAATTTAATATGTCTATACTATATATATATAATATATATTTTATATTATAATAAATAAGTTATATTAAATGATCAAAATAATAATGTATTTATTGTAAAATTCTAGATTTTAAAGATTGTTATTAATTTGTATTTGCCTAGTAGTAAACCAGTTGTAATTTTATAATAATACATAATACATATTTACCCATGTTAAACATAATTTGACACTTTTATATTATATATAATATATAGTATAATATGGTATAATATAGTATAATATTAATATGATTTTTTCATAAATTTCTAAAAAAATGCCTTATGTTAAAATATTATGTTTTAATATATTTTTGTAAATAGTTTTACAAAATTGAGTAAAAATGGCTTATATTAAAATATTAAGTTTAATTACTAATTATATATACGACTTGAATGCCGATTTATAATATACATGTAGTACTAATGGTATATGTATATTATAACAGGATATATTACTACTTATTACATTATTATTGCAGTAAACACATTAATTTTGAATATATTTAAATTACTACTGGTATATGTATGCAAGGTTATGCATTGTTATACAATTACAACTGAGCAACAACATATTAATAACAATCTTTAAAACCTAAATTTGTACTATAAATACATTATTATTTTGAATATTTAATATCAATTATTGATTATAATATATAAATTATAAAATATAATATATATTATATATATATATATATATATATATATATATATATATAGTATCAAACTATAAAATTAAGTATATTATATACAAATAAATATTATAAAATTACAACTGGATTACAACTGCGTTTTAGTACATCCCATAATATTAATATATAATTATGCATAAAGGACATAGAGCTAGAGAGGTTTTCTCTAGCTCTATGATAAAGGATAAAACTTAACAATTATATAAGTATATATGTTTATATTTAACAATAAGATTATTATATTACCTTATTAAATCAACTCGTAGTATATATGATATATAATCTAAATATTGGTAAGTTGTCTTTAAAGGAAGTAGAATAAAAGGAAGTGTATATATAAGGAAATAAATAAACAATACCGTTGATTTCAATTTTCGCGCCATACTCAATAACCTGCGCATTGGATGATGCAATGGGCGACGCCCTTTGGGCGTGTCTTGTCGTAACGCTTCATTTTACACATAATCACGACATGTATGCTATAATACAATATTATTATGCTCTGTACATCTATTTATAGATATGTGGTAGAACAACTATATAATATCTAATTATATCTAAAATATATGTGTGTATGTTTGTGTGTGTGAATATATATATATATATATATATATATATATATATATATATATACTATACTATACTATAGTATCAAAGTATAAAATTAAGTATATTATATACAAATACATATTATAAAATTACAACAGGATTACAACTGCGTTTTAGTAAATCCCATACTATTAATATATAATTATGCATAAAGGATATAGAGCTAGATAGCTTTTCTGTAGCTCTATGATAAAGTATAACACCTATCAATTATATATGTTATATTTTTATATTTAACAATACTATTTTATATTACATTATTAAATCAACTTGTGATAAACAATCTAAATATTGATAAATTGTCAATATAGGAAGTTTAATACATAGGAAGAATTAGCAAATAATGAAGTAATTAATCAATACCGTTAATATCAATTTTCGCGCTAAACTCAATTTCCACAATATTTCCTAACACACTCATCGATATAAAGAAAGTCACTTTCTTTATATCGATGAACACACTTACCTGCGCACTGGGTGTGGTGGGTGACGCAATTAGCGTGACTTTTCGTAATGCTTCATTTCATACAGTATTTACGACATGTATGATATAATACATTCGTGGAATGGTATGAACCTCTATTTATAGATATGTAGTAGAAAATCTAGAAAATATCTAATATTTATTGCGTATTAATCATATTATTTATAGTTATTTTACCTAATTATATCTTATATACATATTCCATTATAATAATGTATATTTACAAACTAATGAACTAATTAGTTCATTAGTGCATTAGTACTTTAATGTGTGATGTGAAATAAATCACAGAAATATTAAACAGAAATAAGTGTATACATTAATTAAGATTGTATATATATGTTTGTGTATGTGTGTGTATGTCTGTGCGTATGTATATATTATACAATTATATTGATATATAATTCTATTAATAATAATTCTTATTGATAAGAGATATATTTTATAAAATATAATATTTCACTATAGATATCGCTGTTGTAATATCCAATGTATTTATTTGACTTATACAATTGTATATATTAATATACAAATTTGAATATATATTGAATACATAAATTAATGATATCCAAAGTGTTTATTTGACCCATAATATATACACTGGTGGAACGTTGTTATATATTTTACGTTGACGCGCAACGCGTTTGGTTGCTTGGGACGCAAAGTTGAATTATAAATCTGTAATTTAATATATATATTACAAATATTGTATATATATATATATATATATATATATATATATATATCTAAATCGTGAATAGTATTAATTATATATTAATTAATAAAATACATAAACATTACTACCAATAATACAAACAAATAGTTAATTTTTCAATTGTATACTACTTTTCATTAATTACCTGTATCATTTTTTATATTTTTAATTTATTTCACACGTAAAATATTGTCAGAAATAATTTATCTTAAATATTTAATATTATAATATAGTACATGTACTAAATTAACCATTATGCGTGATATTTATAATTAATATTAGAGGTATTTGATAATTGAAATTGATTAATTAGTTAATATCTTCTGTTTTCGACTATTTGTAGTTACTTTTTTCGGAAACTTTAAAAAAGATAAATTTAGTATTATTCTTTGTTTATTATAATAAGGTATTATATAGTTATAAATAATAATATATTATACGTTTGAATATTAATTTGCTTGAGAAATTATCAAGCAACATTATATTCAATATCTTAATACAATTTTAGATTATTTAAAGATACTTGGAGAATGGAATTTGTATGATGACAAATCATTAGAAAATTGGAATTTTCAAGTTTATGTGTATATATATACTAGATAAAATAACAAATATTCTCCATATCTCACTTTATACTTGACCTTACTTTGTTAAGAAGTTCGTCTATATAATATCATATATAATATCATATATACATGTATTTGAAATAGGATACCTTGGAAAAAGTTAATTCAGATGGAATGGATGTATTTTTCGATATGAATGTAAATGTAAATGACCAACTCGAAAATAAACATACACTGATGGTATTATTTTTCATAATAATAAACATATATATATATATATATATAAATAGTCTACAAAATATTTTTATTTTATATTTATTCAAAATGATTAAGAAACTATTGAGATGATGAGAAATATGATTTCTAAGAAATGTACTTTAATATTTTTATACAAGAGGAGTAGAAATATATGAGGGACAATTCGAAAAGTATATTGTGGAATAAATAATAGATAGTATGGACAGAAGTATAATAAGTATATTACGATAATCGTTTGTTAAATGAACCAGGTACGTAAGTATTGGTATGAGGAACTAGAAGAATGGTCTCAAATACGTAGATTATTCATTGTATGGCTTGATAAACGAATTAATCGATATATATTTATAAATAGTTCATATTCATGTATACAATATATATATATATATATATATATATATATATATATATATATATATATATATATATATAACATTACCTCTCTATATATTAGTTAGATTTGAATACAATGATGTGGCCTGTACACACGGACATTATGGAAACTCAACAGAATCAAAATGCTAGTAATAACAATACCATTAGAAGTGTAATGAAAGCATGTAAACAAAGTGTATTTTAGATTATTATCATATTATGATCTAGTGGTATATCTGTATAGGCATTCTTTTTTTAATCTTAATTTATTATTGATTTCATCGATACAAATTCCTTCAAAATTATCGTAAAATTTATCAAATAATATTCACGAATAATAAATAATTTACATTATATCATAATTCTCGATTAATAAGACTTAGTTGTTCACTACTTGTATACCATACTTTATATTCCATCTTTTAAATCATTATTTGTAAACCATACAAAGGGAAAGTAACCGAATACGGACATTCTCGGTATCTCAGAAACCATAAATCCTACAAAAAAATTTTAATGAATATAATATTCATAATTAAATAAATAGTCTAAAAAAGTATTTTTTATTATTTAATTATTCAAAATATTGCTGATCTAATAAACTGATTTTTTATTACGTTTTTAAATTTATGAAAAAAAATTCAACTTAAAATCTTCTAAAGAATAAACAAATGTATCGATATACAATATAACATTATATTATTAAAAAATAAAGCATTTTAAAATTATATATATATATATATTTTCTATATTTTTTATCAAATATTCATTAAATATAAATAAATATATCATATAAATTGTTAAAATACATATTACACATATAACGATAAAAAATGTTATATTACAAGTTATATTATTTGTAAATCATGTTTTATAAACTATCATAATTACATAATTTAAATAAGTCATTTTTTATTTAAACTATATAATTAACTAATTAATTGAATAATTTAATCTATTTTATTTAACTTTTAACTAATTAAATATATTTTCTAATAACATATATTTCATTAATTTACCATACAAATATATTTTAAAAGAATTAGAAAACAAAAATAAAAAATATTCAATATTCACCTAGTTATAATAATAAAAGCAAGACTTATTATTTGTAATTTAATTAATTATTTTAGAACACATTATGTACATTTTAAACTATAAATACAAATACAATGTTAGATAATTTTATATTACAAGTTATATTATTTGTATAGAAAATTTTATTTTCTATTATAATATTGTAATTAAAATAATTAATTTTTTATTTAAACTAAATAATTAACTAATTAATTGAATAATTTAATCTATTTTATTTAACTTTTAATTAATTAAATATATTTTCTAATAACATTTATTTAATTAATTTACCATACAAATATATTTTAAAAGAATTAGATAACAAAAATAAAAAATATTCAATATTCACCTAGTTATAATAATAAAAGCAAGACTTATTATTTGTAATTTAATTAATTATTTTAGAAAAAATTATGTACATTTTAAACTATAAATACACATACAATGTTAGATAATTTTATATTACAAGTTATATTATTTTTAAAGACAATTTTATTTTCTATTATAATATTGTAATTAAAATTATTAATTTTTTATTTAAACCTAATAATTAACTAATTAATTGAATAATTTAATCTATTTTATTTAACTTTTAACTAATTAAATATATTTTCTAATAACATATATTTAATTAATTTACCATACAAATATATTTTAAAAGAATTAAAAATAAGACTTATTATTTGTAATTTAATCAATAATTTTAGAACAATGTAATTAAAATAAAAAAATGTTATTTATATTAAATAATTAACTGAATAATGTAATCTATTTATTTAACCTTAACTAATGTTATAATTTCTAATACCATATATTTAATTAGTTTTATACTAACTAATTATATAAAAATGTATTTATTATAAACATTAAATATATATATATATATATATGTGTATATACGTATATATATATATATATATAACATATAATATATATGGGACGAAATACATCCTCGTCCACGATCCCGAGTACTCCTGGTAGACGACGTATCACTCTATATGAAAATTATTATAAATTAGATATATTTATAGCGATTTAAACTAAATACTGCAATATAAATTATATTGTTGTATAACATAATGTTTTTAATACAGGCAAGGTTTTGAATAATATTTAAATATAAATGTTAATGTTACTGTAAGTTTTCGATTTAAAGATAATAAAATAAGTAATTTTATATCGTATAATTTAATAATACGTTAACATAATAAATATACAACTAACATCAACATCTATAGATGGATAATCTTCAATTACTCGTATTTTCCCCATAGTACCTATGGTAGACGGAATACCTCCTCGTCCACGATCCCGAGTACTCCTGGTAGACGACGTAGCACTCTATATAACAATTATTATAAATTAGATATATTTATAGCGATTAAAACTAAATACTGCAATACAAATTATATTGTTGTATAACATAATGTTTTTAATACAAGCAATGTTTGGAATAATATTTAAATATAAATTAAAATGGTACCGTCATTTTACGATTAAAAAAAATTAAAATGAATGTCTGGTATATTTAGAATTTGTCATGTATATATTATTAAATTTTATATAAATGCTACGAAACTTAAATTTAATATTTTACATTATTATGAATATTAATTATAAATTTAATTATATATATATATATAAAATACAAACATCATCAGAATCATTTTCAGACAAGTCCCATACCTAAACGAAATATTACAAAATTACAAAAACTAATTAAACTTTGATGAACCACTAAAATATAATAAAATGTATATGTTGGATTAGATCATATATGTTATTATAGTACTAAACGTAATACATTATATATATATATATATATATATATATATATATATATATATATATATATATATATTATGAATATAGCTATATATTTAGTAACATATATATATATATATCAATATGTATTTATAATAAAACAACATATTTAATGTATCATATTCAGAAAAAAACTGATATTAAATAAAAAATTTAATTATATGAAAAAAATAATCGTATAAATAAACATGATTTCTAATATTTTAAATATAATTTAATATTTATAAATGGATAAATATAAAGCAACATTTAAAATAGCCAATATATAATAATGTATATTATGAATGTAATTAATTGATTTCTAATACGTATTTTTTTATGATATAACTTGTTTAGCTAATATAAACTATATTAATAAAATATGATAACATTTAAATTGAAATATAGATTAACTTATAAGAATAACTTAATATATATATATATATATATATATATATATATATATATGAACATACCAGATTTGGTTGACATTTCTTGCATAATATTAATCATTTGGTAGACATGATTATTTGGAGGACAATTTCGTGTCCACCAAATAGTTTAGGGCAATAATTTATCACTTTTGGTATAAATGTGACTTATAATAAAATTATATAATTAATATATAGGAAATAAAGTTGTATATTATTTATTAATAATTTAAAAATCAATAGAATGGGTAAGTTTAAATAATGATTGAATTTTCACTCTATATATATTGGATCCATAAAAATAACTGTTTAGTAGACACACCATTTTCAATGAAATATGTAATATTGTTGGATATATGTCTATAGGGAATTGATAGATTTAGACTTTATATTTCATATGGATCATATATATAAAATAAAAAAATAAAATATTATATTAATAAAAAATATACATTTTAATTAATTTATTATTTATTTTTATTATATTTTGAAATAATAAATGGAATGATTCATAAATACTCAGGTAATACAAGTATTTTTATTAATTTAAAATTTAATATTTAAAATTTAATAATCTTAAAATATATATTAAGATTATTGTTAAATTTATACTTAACATTTAAATAGAATAATGTTTAATTGTGTATTAAATATATAATTATATATATCCATAATCATGTGTATTAAAATATAAATATTTATAAATACTAAGGTAATACAAGTATTTTTATCAATTTAATATTTAAAATTTAATAATTTTAAAATATATATTAAGATTGTTAAATATATACTTACTATTTAAATATATAGAATAATTTGTAATTATGAATTAAATATATAATTATATACATTCATAATCATGTGTATTAAGTAATTTATTAAGTAATTTATCGTGTAAGAAAAAAAATGTAAGATTTTAAATTTTACCAGGTAACATTTTTAAATATTCTATTAATAATTAATTTAATTTAATTGGGTTTTACCAATAGTAGTTTCTAATAGTACACATACTATTAGTTGTTAATGTAAACTTTATATGGATAGTTATATTCAATATACTAATTAAATATAACATTGCATAATAGGATTATTATAATTATTATTATAATCATTATTATATTATAATCATTATAATGATTATAGTCAAAATATAGTTTAAAAATAATCAACACACTAAAAGCCCACATACTTCATTATACGAATTAGTAATTACATAAATATATAGTATTCATGTCATTATATAATTAATATAATATTATAAGAATACTCGTGTAATTTAAATAATTGTAATAAAAATGTTACGGACATAGAGTCTATGTCACATAGACTCTATCACTGATAGAGTCTATCAGTGATATAGTCTATCATATAGTATGATACGTTAATATCAAAGAAGGCCGCCGATTATTATTATTATTTTGTTAGAGTTCAATTTTTATTTTGGGGTTGTTTAATTTATTTGGTTTTGTTTTATTTTTCTGTATTTTTTAGGTGCATTATAATGAACTCTGATATTATTATAATAACAATCGGCGGCCTGCTTTAAGATAATTCCTATAATAGAATATATCATAGAGTATTAAAAAATCACGATATTTAACCTAGTACCAGGTATATTATATAATATATATTATATTATAAATTATAATTTATAATATATAATAACTTATTAAATAAGATATACAAAATTGTACATACTTTTATTTAATTTTTATACAACCTAAATTTATTTACATTTTTAATATAATTACTACTATATACTTCCACTATATATATATATATTATATACATGGGAATACGGACGTTAGGCAAACATTAAATAACTATAAATATCAAATGTCACAAATGTGGCGCAAGGCGTATGTCGCCCTAATTCATTATACGCTCTAAGAGCGTATAATGTACCACTATAGTGCACACGAAAATAAAATCTTAATGAGAAACATGTATATATGGAATAATTCCTTTTGAAAAATATATTTATAAACCATTCATATATATATATATATATGATATTTACACATACGAGTACCATCCTATTTGCGTATTGATATTTGTGGGTTGTTTGATTTATTTTGTTTAGTTTTATTCTTCCGTTTTTTTAACAAGCACGCCTTGTGCGCCACGTAATGTTGCCATTTAATTTGTACCTACCATCCGTATCATCCTATATATATATTAACCTTTATATGTAATATCATATATATTAACAAAATTTTTAGATTATTATATTATTGAATGTATTAAATATTAACAGGTTAAACAGGTTAAAATGCCTTGTACTTATTGTTATATATTGTATTTATTTATATGCGACGATATTGTACATCTACGTAATATCAGCGAATATACGCATAGTGCCTGGTATCATAATGCACGTACATTCCTTCCATCTCGCATGACCCCCCCCCCACGCGCAGACGGCTGTGTATATATAGCGGACCGCCGCTATGTATAATCACTTGAAGAATAAGTATAACCAATAAACGTACATAAGCCTTGACGTAACATCAATAAGCGTCCAACCTCACGTCCAATGAATATCATCCTGCCAGTGAGAGCACGTTAGGAAACATCTACCCCCACGCCCAACGACTATAAACAATCATGAACCCTACACCAACTCCTTCCTTCGATTGGCACAATGAAGATAGGCTAGACGAGCTGAAAACGTTGTTTAACATTTTATTTACATCCTCGCCATTGCCCACTACATCCGGTATGATATCCTGTACACCCTCGCCGTCACTCATGACCTCCGTGACGCCCCAGCCACTACCCACGACATCCGGTACGCTTTCGCCCTTGCCCACTATATCAGGTACATATTCGGTACACCCCCGCTGTCACCCACGACATCTGTGACGCATTCAACATCACACATAATACCCGATATGTTCTCAACGTCACCCGTGACCCTCTCAATCTCACCCACAATATCCGTGACCCCCTCACCATCACCCCCACCATCCGTGATGCCATCAGCACCATACACAGCGCATGTATTACCATTCCCATGGCCACCTCCAACATGATATCCTTCTTCCATACGTGAGAAGAGGGAATGACCCCAACTTCGATAACCAATAGGGAGAAGAGGGGATGTTATATATTTTATTTATATATATGCGTCGATATTGTACATCTACGTAATATCAGCGCATATACGCCTAGTGCCTGGTATCACGACGCACGTACAATGCACGTTTATGCCGTCTCCCATTACCGCCCCACGCTCAGACATCTGCGTATATATAGCGGACCACCACTATGTATAATCTCTTGAAGAATAAGTCTAACCAATTAACGTAAATAAGCCTTGACATTTTACTCCCATATAATCACACAACTTAACAGTGTAATATATTAGTATTACACAACTTAGACAGTGATTAATACATAACAACAATTTATATATATATATAATAATTTTATATAATATATTATATGTATACACAAATATCCATGCATATATATATATATATATGACTAACGATCTCCTCTTCAACAATGATGGCGTACATACCGACCCCAAGTGTGAGAAGTTAATTCAACAGATAACCTCACAAGATTCTCCGCAAGCCATTGATAATTATCATTATCATAATTATTACGCGATATCTATGAATTATAATTCATAGTTATCGCGAACTACATGTGGCCCTTTAATAAAGACCTGTCACACCTTACGATACTTCTATGTTAACTTCTCAAAAAAGATGTCGAATACTTAATATATTCAATAACATGGAAGAATAAATATACTACTCTATCATATTATGCCACAAAGAAGAAGATAACAATTTAAGTAGACGCTTCATGCGATTACTTTGACGCCATCCTCCTACATCCATCCAACAAGACGAAATCCCCATCACCTTCGCATCTAAGATATTCAGCCCCGCTGAGACTCGTTATGTAAATATCGAAAAATAAATGTAAGCCGTAATATTCGGAATCGAATGGTTTCACATTATTAAGTCTGACCAGAAGTGCAGATGATCACCAGGGTTGTGGTCAAATACACTTTATCAAATACAAATACAAATACAAATATTTATTACGTTTTTATACAAATACATATTATCAAATACAAATACAAAATACAAATATTAACACATTAAATATTAAATCATTTGATTTAATCATATTTTAAATCATATGATTATATTTTATATAAAATAATAATCCTTATCCCTAGATTATATATATATATATATATAGACATTGCATGGTTAGTGATTGATATGTATTGGATATATGATATTAATAGGTTAATTAAAGCAATGTAGATAGGTGGTATAATTTTTAAATATTAAGGAGAAGACGTAGAATTAGAGTAATGAATGGATAAATGATATATGAGTTCTAGAGAGAGAATCTAATATAAATATAAAATACAAATATTAACATATTAAATATTAAATCATAAAATAATAATTCCTATCTCTATACCAGATTGCATAATATTAATTGAAATCTATTTTAATATATTTAATTCCTAAAGAAAATCAATAAAATAAAAAACTGTAAACAATAGACTGATTGCTTTGGATATTATAAGTTTTTTTACATTCATAAAGTAATTGTTTAAATTCTACATTCTATTAAATTATTAAATTAAAATATTTTTAAAAGTGTATTTGAAACTGTATTTGATCAAATACACGAAATACGACACTCAAATACAAATACATCACTGAATAATTATTCAAATCAAAATATAAATACTTATTTGACCCCATCCCTGATGATCACCCAGAAAAATCTCTTCACAGCACCAAACCGAGTCCAAAAAATGCTACTACGAGTGCAACAGTAAGATTTCACGCTAATATTTTTAAAGCCAGGAATAGAGCTACGGATAGATTTTCACCTACCATCAGATGCCAGTGAACACATAGACCTTGATGTCCAGATAAGTCATTGAAGTTTGGGACACAGAAGATAGAATATTTAAAATCAGAAACGGGAGACGAAACCCTTCAAGCCTTACTTTCTTCTGTATAAGTAACCTCTATTGCCATATGACACACTGACGCACTCATGGCAATACCTAAGTATACATTTTGTCCACTATAACAATATCACGTACCTCATTATATTTGATTTTTATACTCAATTCCCATTCATATACACTATGCGTGCGCCCATAACCAGCGCAACCATTGTAGATCATCTAAAATATGGTATCCTAGACCGGTTACTTAGCGACAACGGAGGACTATATTCGTCACAAGCGGTCCGAATATTTGCATCCGAATGGGGATTCGACCACGTGACAAGCAGGCATACCACTTCCTAAGTAACGGCCTAGCCGAGGAACCATGCAGAGCTTGAAGATGTTTGAGAACTTCCAGATGTCGAAACTTCTACTATGATCTAAACCAGTAATTATCGACACAAAGCCCCACCGAACTGCTCTACAGCCACAAGTTAGCAAACCCTTTACCTAGCACCTACCCCGTAGACTTGTCGAATGAGAATAAATTATCATCCAATATGTCAACCACACGACACTAGTAAAAAACAAGACCCATTGTACCTGTCCAACATAACACCCCTCACAAACATTCACCAGCGTGACCACATATCAAAGACATGGAAGCCAGCTATGAAACTTCGGAGTTACAATATCCGCAGTATGGATTGTTCTACCTTCGGGAGAAATATACGAGATATCCGCCTTACTTCCCCGTCGACGCCCTGTCAGGAGGTAGTACCAACACACCGAGATGCATCAGAGAATCACTCAAGACCTCTTGCCCTACCCTCTACTCCACCGATACTCGGTTCAGATGTAGTTATTCCCCTCCGTTGTGTGTCATTACATTCTCATCCCAGGGATATCGCACACATAACTAGTCCGTTGACATCCGGTCCGGATCTAGATAATCAAATCTCGTCAACCGTAGCGCTGCGTTGATCTAACAATAATGTACGATCCCCACTTGTATTATTTACTTGTAGATATAAATGTATAAAGGGGGTGTTATATGCTTACATATATATATATAACTACTTATTATTATAATCTATATATTTATATATATATCCATGTGCCTTCTACACATATGTATGCCTACCAAAGATATATATATAATGTTAGCGCTCTAAATATAGATACCAAGCTATTATTTAATAGGAATTTATATTCGCCAAACTTATTATTGTAGCCTATAGACTGTGACACAGTCCGATACAGAATTATCTGTACATCTTATACACATCCCTAATTATTATATATATATATATATATATATATAATGTCACATATTACGACATGGCTATTGTTCACAATAAATCTCAGCATTATTATCCTCTCCTTCTTTCAAATATAATATTGTGTATAAACTAATGGATTTATTATACTTAATAATCAGGAGCCGGTTACTCTGGAAATAAAATATTTCCTATAACTATCCAGATACAATCTCTGGATAATTCTCAGTAAATCGGGTTGTTCTGGACAAAAATACATATATTACATATATATTACAGCAAAAAAATAGCCTAGGATAGATAGAGGATGGGTTGTTCTGGGAATTTTTAGCTAATTTTATTCGCGTCGGACATTCGAGTAGCTCTCAAAATATATTTGTATAAAACTTGCACAATTTTATGGTACTTAGGATAACAAATAGGTGTCCTTATTAAATTTATAATACATAGGATAAAATATTAAAATATGAAATATAGGTCCTATATAATCCTATACCAAAGATTTTGCGAAGCAAAGATGTAACACACCCTATGCATGCAACGTAATTTAGTAATATCCCTAACCGCTGCTAGCAGTAGTATTGAAATCACTGAAATAGAGTTAGGTTCGGCTCTGTTTGCATACAACAATGATTTCATTGCTCTATTAAATTACATGCAATATAAATTAGCTTTTACTCACTAAATATATACTTATAGCATTTAAAACATACATATCATATTTGTTTGTTATACATTAGTAATGAACACTTAGTTTTCATCATATAAATATTAATTTAAAGCATATTATTTAACATTTTAAAAGTGTATAGTTAAATACGAATTTACATTATAAACAACACATAGTTCCTAAAAGTAACCCGCTATAGGTGGCACCAGGGTATTTTGTATACAAATTCGAATTACACGATTTCGCGTAAGTGTTATATTTTTCCTTCGGAAAATCTTTGCCTATACTATATATATATATTTTTATATATATATTTATACATAATATAAAATATAATAATGAACACACTATATAGTGTTTCGAAATAATTTCTAGTTCAATATATTTCATAATATATAATATTTTTAATAGATATGATAATAAAATATTAAATAATAATATTAATATTGAATGGAATTTTATTTGTTTTATATATGATAAGTATGCTAATTATATAATGAATATGCTTTTTCTTGTAAAAGACTTTAAAATAATGTCTAGTAAATAGCCTAAATAGTGTAAATAGGGTAATTAGGGTAAATAGTATTATTATTTATATTAAAAAAATATATATTATAAAATAAAAAATATACCACCTGAGGGCATCGTAGCCAGACCTTCTGCATTGCATACAGCAATCTATAGATTGGTTATAACCACTATACTACCTATCGGATTTTATTAATTATGTATAATTACTAATAGTAGTATTAGTTTTGGTTTAATTATAAATATAATTAGAATAGAATTATTTTTCATATAAAATTGTACTTATTTTGTTATCATATCATACAATAATATTTATTATATCTAGAAACTATATAGATATCCTGTAAATTGTAATATTATGTAAACTGTAATTGTAATATTATAATTAATAGTATGCAACTGAATAACATAAATTGTATTAATATTAAGTAAAGTTACTTTACTTTAAAGTAAATTTACTTTAAGTAATACTTATTATATTATTATAATTATATAAACTTAGTTTAAAACTATTATAATTATATAAAATATTCAACAAATATTATTTCGATATTGAATTGATTATATAATTGTACTTATATTATAAACTATATGATAGTATAATTAATTAACCCAGGAAACAGTTATAGTCTCATATTAATTTAATTATGTGATAATTATCATAATAGCAAATATATAATAGCCTCGAATGTTTACATTGTACTGTAAATGTATATTTATTAAATAATATAATATTAAATATTTAATAATATATATTATGCTGCTATTCATTTGTCATGCTATTATAATAATTATGGTGCTATTAAAAGTCTATTATGCAATTATTATGCTGCTATTAATTGCATAATAGACTTATAAGAGCATGACAAATTAATATAAGCCTAATTATTATGCTGCTATTATAATAATTATGGTGCTATTAAAAGTATATTATGCAATTATTATGCTGCTATTAATTGCATAATTAACTTATAAGAGCATGACAAATTAATATAAGCATAATTATTATGCTGCTATTATGATAATAGACATTTAATTATCTATTGATTATACTTGAAATTAAATGGGCTTTCCGAAACTATATAGAACTCTTATGTACATCCTTTAATAATCAAATTATAATTAAGTAATATTTAACTTAGGTACATAATTATATTTTGAATATTTTTAAACATTCAAAAATGAAATAAGGATTATATAGAAATATTGCTGAGCTTGATCTCAGCTTAGATATGTTTACAAAATCCCAGAGTAACCCAATAATACCTATAAATAAGGTTTGTCCTTGTTGGGATTGTCTCTGGCCAATCTCAGAGCAACCAGCCATAATATACCAGCCATTATATATAATTAATAAAACTGGTTTGGTAGTATAGTGGTTAGATTGTTGTATGCAACACAGAAGGTCTGGTTACGATGCCCTCAGGAGGTATATTTTTTAATATAAATAATAATAATAATTTTACTATTTACTAGAAATTATTGTAAAGCATATTAATTATATACTTAGCATACATATCATATATATAAAACAAATAACATTCTATTAAATATTAATATTTTATATATGTAGGTGCAGATGTACCATAATGGAAGCTATTCTATCAATTCTTTTAATTAATTATATTTCCATAAATCTTCACAATTCGTACTTATAAAGTGAATCTGATTTTCTTCAATTATAATTATTTATTAATTAATTAATATTATATATAAATTGTTTCGAAAACAACTGTGTTCTTACTTTATGTGTAATAAACTAATATAAAACCATTTTCATTTCAGGTTAACAATGTTTTGATGATCAATTAATTATTTATTTTACATATCTATTTTGTATTATATTTTCACTAAATCTGCATACAGATACAATTTCTTTTTTAATAATATTTCGTAACACTATACAAGACCATATTTTATACAATGCTACTTTTAAATATTTGTGGAATATACATATTTTGCTCATTTTCAACATGTATATATTTTATTTAAATTAATAAACTTATATATTTCAATAAGTAAAAATATATAGAAAATGTTTATTGATATGAATGAATGAATGAATTCAGTTTATAGACAAAGTCTAAGGATGATCAGTGAAAGCGATTAGCTTTATTGATTCGATACCTCCTAACAGTATGTGCAATGTCAAATCATCATTTCCATTCAAATAAAATAATAAAATAGAAATAATGATAAACATAATAATAAAATCATATTAATATAAAAAAACAATGAAATTATTAAATAAAAGGTTAATCACATACGAAAATAATAAAATTAAAAATTAGAAACAAAGATAAAATATAAAATTACAATAATAAAGGAGATATAAATAAAGTTGATACAGATTATAAAAATAAAAGTTGTGATTCGTGAATAGGCATTCAAAGTTAAATTGTAAAGAAAGAGAAAATTAAATAATTTGTACAATCAATATGACATATAATTTAATACTGTTTAAATAAAAACTAAATTTAAAACTGTTAAAGAAATAATTGATTATTATATAATAAGCATAAAAATGTAATAAGTTAATATCGCGATAGTGTAATATGAAAAAAAATAAAAATGAAGATAAAACAATATACTATAAATTAAATAATTTTTTTAGATTTTGTTTTAATACTGTAATGTAAATATGTTTATAATTTTAATATTTTTTTTTTTAAAGATTATAATACTTTTATAATTTTTATATTTTTTAATACTGTTTAATTTGTAATAGTTTATTTTTAATACTGTTTATAATTTAAATTTTGTAATACTGTTTATAATAAAAATGTGTAAATTGTGTAATACTGTTTATAATAAATATGTGTAATTGTTTTAGAATGATTAAAAAAAAGATGTTTGCCAAAATTATAATAATTAATATTTATAAAAAAATTAACAATACTATTTAATAAAAAATGATTTTAATACTTTCTTCAGTTTTAAAGTATGAGTAATTGTATTAGTTTTTAAAATATTATTAAACATTATTAAATTATAAAGTTTAGGTCCTTTGAAAAATATTGTATTTTGGAATCTATTGGTTTTCATAAGTGGTAAAATAAATTTGGTTTTATTTCTATTAAATTTAAAATAATCAGTTATATCGTTAACATATTTATTATTTAAAAGATTATATATAATTAAAATATTTCTAAAAGTTATAAGATCATCAAGTTTTAAAATGTTACTATTATAAAATAAAATTGATGTATGCGATAATCTTAGTAATGGTAATTTTGAATTGTGAATAATCTTTTTATTAATTATTCTTATTATTTTTTTGTGTGATAAATTTAATATATTTAAATTAGAATTATAAATATTACCCCATATTTCAATACCATATGTTAAATTAGATAAAAACAAAGAGTTGTATAATAAAATCAAATTTTTAATATTTAAATATGATAACCTTTTAGTATATTATTTTTGAAAGTTTCATATTTAAATTATCAATATGTATATTAAATGATAATTTTGTATCTAAATACAAACCCAAACATTTATAGTTATCTACAATATCAATTTTTATATTGTCAATTGTTATATCATTAGTCAGTTTAGTATTAAAATATGGAAGTATTTTAGTTTTTTGTATATTAAGTTTTAAATTATTTATATCGAACCAATATTTTAATTTATCCATATATATTTGAAGTAATTTTGTTAGTTCAACATCACTATTAGCGTAAGCTGTTAGTGATGTATCGTCAGCATATACATTTAAATTAATATTATTCACATTTTTAAAAACATTTGGTAGGTCATTTATAAAAATTATAAAAAATAAGGGCCCCAGAACAGAACCTTGAGGAACCCCGTACTTAACATATTTAGTATTCGATAATGAATTATTTATTGTTGTGGTAAATGTTCTGTTATTTAAATAACTTTTTATTAAATTATATATATTTCCTCTTATTCCATATATTTCAAGTTTTTTTAATAATAATACATGATCAACAACATCGAAAGCTTTTTTCAGATCAAGAAAAATTGTTGCAATTTTTTTATGTTCACTATTTTTTTGTAGAATATAATGCTGAATGTCTAAAAGCGATATCGTTGTATTAGATTTTGGAATAAAACCATATTGATTCTTATTTATTATTTTATGTTTAATTATGAAATTGGATAATCTATTATATATAATTTTTTCAAATATTTTACTAATTTGTGGTAAAAGTGCAATTGGGCGGTAATTAATAATATTTTTATTATCATTATTTTTAAATAGTGGTTTTATAATTGATTTTTTCATATCCGTTGGAAATAGTCCAGTTACAATACTATTATTAAATATATGTTTTATAGGATATAAAATACAATTAATAATCTGTTTTATCAATGACATATCATAATTATTTACATCCATGGATACTTTAGATTTCATGCTATTAGTAACGTTAATTATTTCACTATTGGTAATAGGTATGAAATAAAAACTATATGGATTATATATTAGTAATTTTAAATCATTGTTACTACTATTATGTATTGTATTCACAATATTTTCACCAACATTAGAAAAATAGTTATTAAAATATTCGCATTGATCTTTTTCATTATGTATTTCAATACCATTGTAAATAAATATATTTGGAAAGTTATTATATTTTTTATTAATTAGTTTATTAATTATTTTCCAATTACCACTTATGTGTTTAAAGGTACTATTCATTAGTTACATGTAAAATAACACCTTTTCAAAATGTATCCACTTATAATATTAAAGTTTTTGTAATAATTATTTAACAATCTTATTATAAATATTTATTTTAAATAATGATTAACAAATAAAATAAAAATGTATCACTAATTTACTACATATATATAGAAATAATAATTTATACTGTTCATTTTTATATATTGTGAAATTTAAAGAAAAAATATTCAATATGTAGTTAATGAGATATACAAATAATTATTCTGACTAAATCAAGTTTAAAGTTTTTTTTAAATTAATTCTCACACTATATATAGTTACTAATGTATATATTATATTTATAAATGATATTAAAAATATAATTATACATATACAATTTATTTTAATTATATGTTTGCACATCCTGCAGCATATGAATTGTCTTGATGTTTCATCTTCTTCTTCACCTTTGTAGCATCCAAGCATCGTAATCTGTCTTGTTGTACTGCATATTCTGCAACCGATTATAATGAATATCCTAGCAATCCATCAAATGCAGCTAAATAGGCCTGAATTCCAAAGTTAAATGTTCATACTGCCATTGTTACAGCAAATTGTTCTAGAATATTAAAATATAATTAATAAAGTATAATACAAATTAATACAATTTTATACCTTTGAACATCGAGACTAAATCATATTATGAAAACTTTTCAACTTTTTTTACATATGGGGCTATATTTGCACTTGTTCAATACACAAATCTTTATGCATTCATTTTAATCCTGTATAATTATTTTTATATATTATAAATTTATATACCCAGATTTAATATATATATATATAATATATGAACCTTCATATTTTGCTTTCTTGTAAACACAATAATCTCCACTTAATTTCAAAGTCAATAATGTAGCCGGTGTAGTCAATAACTGTAGCAAATAAATTAATTAAATTCAATTGAATTCATATAATATATTCACTAAAGAATTTGAGCAAAAGTTATTTAAATAATAAATATCTAGGGCGGTAACGGAGATGATCTTGAACATATTTATGAAGATATTCATCTAGCCAAGCAGGAAGAAAACTACTGATGATCTTAATTATCCTCAAATTATAAATTGTATATTAATAAATCAATTATCATGACACTATAATATTTATATGTATATACTAACTTCTAACTTCTGCATCTTGACTATTCAATTTGTCGGACTAGAAGCTGGCAAACAAGTTTAGATACATGGCATTAACGAAGACGATACCGGAGGCGATCCCGGATAGCATTATTCATGTTTCGTGAGTCATAAGTTAAATATAATAATATTCACCTAACTTAGCGGGTAATAATTATTAGAATAATATATAAATAATAATTACTAATATACAATTAATTATTATTACTAAAAAATTATTATTGATAAATAATTATTAAGATAATATATAATTAATAATTATTAATATATAATTAAGTGTTATTAATTAATAATAAGTATTGATAAATAATTATTAATTTGTAAATTATAATTTAATAATTATTAGAATAATATATAAATAATAATTAATAATATACAATTAATTATTATTACTTAATAATTATAATTTAATAATAGTATACATAGTATAATATTTATTTGTATATTATATACTTAATATACTATATATGGTTACACGCATATATGACGTACAGTAAGCGTAGTCATACTGAAGGTAAATTTACCGATTTTGGTAAAACTCCGTTTGTAAGGAGAGTACTATGTTTTTATGTATGAAAAAAAAGTGTAGGTCATTTGGATGACATATAGTATGTGCGAAGACCCCCTAAAATTTAACATGTTCAAGATAGGAAATTCACCATAGAACAATTTAAAAATTAAAGATTCACCATTTAAACCACTTGTATTTATTATAAAGTATTAATACTTAACACATAGTATCATCATATATTACTTATTAATATTGATTACCAAATTTTATAAAAAAAATAAAAATCCTAGAATTTTGCAATGAAATATTTTTTCTATAATTTTTTTTGATAATTTATTTTTTTTGTGCAAAATATTTAATTGTTTTTTTTTTAACCACAATTATTAATTTATATATAATAGACTTATATACAGTATTATTATATATATAACTTATTAAATTAATTAATTACAAGATATAATTAAAAATATCAATACAACTTTGACAACATTTCAAATCAGCCGAAACATCAGAATATAATACATTTTTTTTTTTTTTTTTTTTACTTGTTAACAAAAGATCTAGTAAATATTAAAATTGGGGTCAGAATTGTTTTTCTTTTAAATTTGAATTTTAATGACATATTTAGTAAACATTTTTTTTCAAATTTCAAATTTATGTAGAATTTCAGATACTTATTATAATTATTATATTTTTCATTATACTTGTATTATTTACTATATTATTTATTTATTATATTTAATATATATTTATTATATGTATATTGTTATATAATTATCAATAACATAAAAAATACCAGTTTATATTAACAAAGATATGTGTTTTTATTTATACAATAATATTATAATATAACATTTTTTAAATAATTAATATATACAATTATACAAAATAAACAAAATCGTTTGTAGAAAGCTTAAGAAATAGTTTTCTATGCATTAGTGTAACATTTATTCTTGCATCTCGTTCTTCATGAGACACAATTGTTTATTTAATACGCTTATATCCAGAGCAATGGCAATTTTTCGTGCATTTATATGGGAAAATATCAAACAATATATCGTATTCCTTCACGTTTTTAGGTAATATTTTTCAACATTAACACTGTTGATACTTTATTTTATTTTATTAATGATAACCAAGTATCTGTTGACCTTAGTTCGTATATAGGCATGATTAAAAGTGGGTGTTTATGCACGATACCAAATATCACGAATAAATAAAATATTTAAAATCGCTTTGTTTAAACCTGTTTTTTTTAAATTATCACGTGATAGGAGAAATTAGTAAATATTTTTATAGAAAAATACATTTTTGTCTTTCGCACTATCTAATTGACCTAATTAAATTCTAAAAAAAAATATGTGATATAGTATACCCATGTGTGTGCCTATCCCAGTTGTTGTATTGGTGTTCAGAAAAAATGACTACCCTTAACGTACAGTGTACGTCGTACACTGTACACATGTTTTTATATGTGAATATAAATGCAAAGTAATCAAGCAAGCATTGTATAATTATAATCCCTTGCTGACCTAGATAACTGTGTGCATAGTAAATTATCTTATGAGCATTATTCATGTTTTGTGAGTCATAAGTTAAATATAATAATATTCACCTAACTTAGCACGTAATAATTATTAGAATAATATATAAATAATAATTACTAATATACAATTAATTATTATTACTAAAAAATTATTATTGATAAATAATTATTAAGTTAATATATAATTAATAATTATTAATATATAATTAAGTGTTATTAATTAATAATAAGTATTGATAAATAATTATTAATTAGTAAATTATAATTGAATAATTATTAAAATAATATATAATTAGTAAATTATAATTGAATAATTATTAAAATAATATATAATTAATAATTAATAATATACAATTAATTAGAATTACTTAATAATACTTATTGATAAATAATTATTAATTAATAAATTAGAATTGAATAATTATTAAAATAATGTATAATTAATTGTTATTAGTTAATAATAAGTATTGATAAATAATTATTAATATATAATTTATTTTTATTAGTTAATAATAAGTATTGATAAATAATTATTAATAAGTAAATTAAAATTGATATAATTATTAAAATAATATTTAAAAAATAATAGTATTGATAAATAATTATTAATGAGTAAATTAGAATTGAATAATTAATAATTATTAAAATACTATGTAATTAATAATTAATAATTTTACAGCACTAATGTATATATATATATATATATATAATCATATTATTAAAAGTTGTATGTTATCTATATATATTATAATTATAACTTATACACATATTCCCATATAATAATGTTTATATTATATATGTATACATATTATAATATTTATTTGTATATAATATACTTCATTTAATATTTGTATACTATATATATATATAATATATTATATATTATAATAAATAATTGATATTAAATGATAAAAATAATATTGTTTAATAATAAAGTATTTATTGTAAAATTCTAGGTTTTAAAGATTGTTATTAAGTTTTGTTTGCCTAATTGTAAACCAGTTATAATTTTATAACAATGCATAATACATATTTACACAAGTATATAAACGCAAATATATAAATAAGTGTTATTAGTTAATAATAAGTATTGATAAATAATTATTAATCAGTAAATTAGAATTGAATAATTATTAAAATAATATATGATTAATGTTATTAATTAATAATAAGTATTGATAACTAATTATTAATTAGTAAATTATAATTGAATAATTAATAATTATTAAAATAATATATAATTAATAATATACAATTAGTTAGTATTACTTAATAATAATTATTGTTAATAATTATTAATATATAATTAATTGTTAATTAATAATAAGTATTGATATATAATTATTAAAATAATATATAATTAATAATAAGTATTGATAAATAATTATTAATTAGTAAATTAGAATTGAATAATTATTAAAATACTATATAATTAATAATTAATAATTAATAATTTTACAGCACTAATGTATATATATATATATATATACATTATTATATATATATATATATATATATAATATTATTAATAGTTGTATGTTATCTATAGATATTATAATTATAACTTATATATATTCCCATATAATGTTTATATTATATATGTATACATATTATAATATTTATTTGTATATAATATACTTAATTTAATATTTGTATACTATATATATATATAATATATATTATATATTATAATAAATAAGTGATAATAATGCATAATACATATTTACACATGTTAAACATAATTTGACACTTTGATATTATATATAATATATAGTATAATATGGTATAATATAGTATAATATTAATATGATTATTTCATACATTTCTAAAAAAATGCCTTATGTTAAAATATTATGTTTTAATATATTGTTGTCAATATTTTTACAAAATTGAGTAAAAATGCCTTATATTAAAATATTAAGTTTAATTACTAATTATATATACGACTTGAATGCCGATTTATAGTACTAATGGTATATGTATATTATAACAGGATATATTACTACTTATTAAATTATTACTGCAGTAAACACATTAATTTTGAATGTATTTAAATTACTACAGGTATATGTATGCAAGGTTATGCATTGTTATACAATTACAACTGAGCAACAACATATTAATAACAATCTTTAAAACCTAAATTTGTACTATAAATACATTATTATTTTGAATATTTAATATCAATTATTGATTATAATATATAAATTATAAAATATAATATATATTATATATATATATATATATATATATATATAGTATCAAACTATAAAATTAAGTATATTATATACAAATAAATATTATAAAATTACAACTGGATTACAACTGCGTTTTAGTACATCCCATAATATTAATATATAATTATGCATAAAGGACATAGAGCTAGAGCCTTTCTCTAGCTCTATGATAAAGGATAACACTTAACAATTATATAAGTATATATGTTTATATTTAACAATAAGATTATTATATTACCTTATTAAATCAACTCGTAGTATATATGATATATACTTTAAATATTTGTACGTTGTCTTTAAAGGAAGTAGAATAAAAGGAAGTGTACATATAAGGAAATAAATAAACAATACCGGTAATTTCAATTTTCGCGCCATACACGATGACCTGCGCAGTAGATGATGCAATGGGTGATGCAATGGACGACGCCATTTGGGCGTGTCTTGTCGTAACGCTTAATTTCATACATTATCACGACATGTATGCTATGATACAATCGTGTTATTCTATGTACATCTATTTATAGATATGTGGTAGAACAACTATGTAATATCTATGTATATCTATAATATATGTGTTTGTGTGTGTATCTGTGCGTGTGAATATACATATATATATATATATATATATATATATATATATATATATACTATACTATACTATAGTATCAAAGTATAAAATTAAGTATATTATATACAAATAAATTTTATAAAATTATAACTGGATTACAACTCCGTTTTAGTACAACCCATACTATTAATATATAATTATGCATAACGGATATAGAGCTAGAGAGTTTTTCTAGTAGTACTACTATTCTCTAGCTCTATGATAAAGTATAACACCTATCAATTATATATGTTATATTTTTATATTTAACAATACTATTTTATATTACCTTATTAAATCAACTTGTAATAAACAATCTAAATATTGATAAATTGTAAATATAGGAAGTTTAATACATAGGAAGAATTAGAAAATAATGAAGTAATTAATCAATACCGTTAATATCAATTTTCGCGCTAAACACAATTTCCACAATAACACACTCATCGATATAAAGAAAGTCACTTTCTTTATATCGATGAACACACTTACCTGCGCACTGGGTGTGATGGGTGACGCAATTAGCGTGACTTTTCATAATGCTTCATTTCATACAGTATTTATGACATGTATGATATAATACATTCGTGGAATGCTATGAACTATATTTATATAACTCTATTTATAGATATGTAGTAGAAAAACTAGAAAATATCTAATATTTATTGCGTATTAATCATATTATTTATAGTTATTTTACCTAATTATATCTTATATACATATTCCATTATAATAATGTATATTTACAAACTAATGAACTAATTAGTTCATTAGTGCATTAGTACTTTAATGTGGGATGTGAAATAAATCACAGAAATATTAAACAGAAATAAGTGTATACATTAATTAAGATTGTATATATATATGTTTGTGTATGTGTGTGTATGTGTGTGCGTATGTATATATTATACAATTATATTGATATATAATTCTATTAATAATAATTCTTATTGATAAGAGATATATTTTATAAAATATAATATTTCACTATAGATATCGCTGTTGTAATATCCAATGTATTTATTTGACTTATACAATTGTATATATTAATATACAAATTTGAATATATATTGAATACATAAATTAATGATATCAAAATTATTTATTTGACCTATAAAATATATAAAATTGGAACATACATTGAATACATAATATATTCATATCCAAAGTGTTTATTTGACCTATAAAATATACAAAATTGGAACATATATTGCATAAATAAAATAATGATACCCAAAGTGTTTATTTGACCCATAATATATACACTGGTGGAACGTTGTTATATATGTTACGTTGACGCGCAACTCGTTTGGTTGCTTGGGTATATAATTAATATATAATAAAAAAACATATTTAATGTATCATATTCAGATAAATCTGATATTCAATAAAAAATGTAATCATATGAAAAAAATAATCATATAAATACAAATGATTTATATTATGATTGAATATGTATAAATGCATAAATATAAAGCAACATTTAAAATAGCCAATATATAATAATGTATATTATGAATGTAATGTAATTGATTTACAAAAAGTATTTTTTGTATAATATAACTTGTATAGCTAATATAAATTATATTAATAAAATATGATATAATTCAAATTGAATTATAGAATAAATTGAATAATTAAAATGCCGTTAATTTAATCAAAGTTAATGAATAATATATATAAATAATTATGATATTAAATAAATATATTTTAAAAATATATTAAATAAAATATACATTACCCATTTACTTAAAATATATATATATACATATATATTTAATAAATATAAATAAAGACTATAATAAATTATTAATAATTTTAATTTTTTTTTGAAATATATGATATATATTTACTAAATTTGAAATAAATTATATAATGTAGTTAACAAATAAAAATTATATAAATATATATTTATATTTAATATACAATTTAATATCAAATGTTATTCATAGTATTTATAGAATAATATATATATATAATTGTTTATAAATTATACAGTATAATATATAATTTGACATTTTAAATTGTATAATTAATTTATTATAACCTAATAAATACGATAATAACTAACACATATAGGATTATCTCCTGAAGATGCACCTTGAGCATGAGTCATCTGATGAATAATCTGATGGTAAATCATCAAATATTCGTATCGCTTCTTCATCAGTTAAAGGCATTTTAAACAACAAATATGAATTTAATAATATAAAATTAAAATGTCAGATAGCGTTTTTCCAAACAAACATTGTTTACAATTCTAATGGAACTACTTAAAATGTGAATGGTAGATATTGCTACACCTAAATGTGGATTTTTTCATAGAAAATGTTATCAAAATCGGTTCATAATTCACAAAGTATGATAAAATAGTTAAGAAATAAGTTTAAAATATATTCATAATTATTAGAAACTTTAAATACGAATTTATAGTCATTCGTATTTAATTAATATTTTTTAATTAAGAACTATTTTTTTAAGGTGTAAAATGTATCACAGTATCATAATACATTCATTAATAAATAAACTCAATTTTGAATTATAATTCGTAATATTTAACAAATATATGAAGGTTTAAATAAGTTATACCTTTGAAAATAATTAAATAAATACTTATATTATTTATTTTATTATTTATTTCACTATAAGAATAATTTTTGTAAAAATAAAGATATAAACATAGCAAAATTAAAAAATTATATAAAAATTGAAAAATTTATAAAAAATATTAGTTATTTATATTTTATATAAACACAAAGTAGATATATTTAAAATGTAATTTAAATTGTCTATGTATAATCGTCGCGATTCGCTATGCCATATAAAATTCATCGCGACTACCGCGACTTTGAAAGCTAAACGGTTAAGTTATAAGCATATATCTAGTTGATATATACGTATATAGTACGGATACTCTAGATGTCTTAATACGGACACCTTATAACCAATTTGCGCGTAGCGTATGAACTATTCTGATTTTCATAAAAATCGCATGCGTAATGTAATTGTAATTTGTCTGATTGAGTCATCAATAATATATAGTATATATAGTGATATAGTGTATTCGTATTATAACACAGGGTATCCGTATTCGGTCCCCATGACCGAATACGGACACACCCGTTTTCTATGGAATTAAAAGATTAAATAACATTTTAAAATTACAATAATATCTATAATCATATGATATTAATATATTGTAATTTTTGTATACAAATAATGAGTCATAAAATGTTAAGACCATTTATTGTTAAAGTGTCCGTATTAGGTTACTTCCCCATATATCAAAGATTATTATAAGAAAATATATAACACTTAGCGACATTGTTTAATTCAATTTTGTACATAACACATAAACTCTACCATAGGTTATATTATTGCATAAATTAGTTGACAAATCAGGGTTATTTATAGTGTAAATTAGTATATACTTTTATAAAACTATATACTTTAAATGTAAAATAATATGTTTTAAAATAATATTTATATGATGACAATTAAGTATCCACTACTAATATCAAGGACAGGTAGTCCGCTCGTTATATGTGCAATTTTTACTTTTTGCATCTATTCTATATTAATATTTAATTATATTTCAATGATTTATATATTTGAATCATATTAATATAAATGATATTTATTTATATTTCAAGTAAAAAATGCTCTCATATATTAAATTGTATCTCTATATAAATAGTTTATAAAAATATATCTTGCTAATATATATATATATATATACATATATATATATATATATATATATATATATATATATATATATAATTATCAAGTTAAAAGGATAAGTTGGTTTTAAATTCTATACATATCTATGAGGCGAATATAATCTTATATTGCATGTAATTTAATAGACCAAAGAAAATACTGTTGTATACATAAGCGTAAAATCTAAATATAATTCAGTGAGTATATACAACAACTACTAGTTGCAGAAGGGTTAACTATTAATTATATGTGTGTTGCAAATATACGGAGTATTATATATCTGGTACATAACATATTTGTATATTTTGTATATTCTATGATATATACTTATATTAAGTTTTCAAGTATAGTCAAATGGATGTAATGTTCCTTCGAAGTCGCTCTCGTGTTATTATTTCCATATTTTTAAGGAAAACCGATCATGTATACACAATTATATAAGATATCTTATTTAGAAGTCATATCACTTTAGAAATATAAATATTATTTCAAGAACTATTGTAATAGTCCGGACGAGGCTTAAATACGCGCTCTAATGATTGTATTTCTGACGCCTTAGCTATCTGAGCCAAAAAGGAAATTGTATATGCCATACTTATATTCCCAATTCTATGAATTCTTTAATATTATACTATATGATAACACAATATCCGTTTAATAATGATTTAAAATTTACTATACAAAATATCAAACAATATGATATTAAATACAACGAATACTGGATACTATAGTTAGTTATAGTATATTAACTAAAAACGCCCTCACTTCCTTTATAAATACCTAATTTATTTATTTTATTTTATGACCTATGATTAGAATATTTTCATTATTTATTTTAATAATATATCATCAATGGTAATAAATAGTTGTACTTTATACTTTTGATTAATTAATTGATAATAAATAAAAAATAAAAAATCTATGTTTTAATAATAATATTAATAATTATAATAATGATAATATAATTATAATAATCGTAATATTAATATTAATTATGTTTATAATTATATAATTAATGGTAATAGTAATATTAGGCTATATTACTAGTACTAATACTAATATTAATACACATAATAATAATAATAAATATATACGATATTTTAAACAGAATCTTCAATTTATTACACAATTTTTTATTGAAATGGATCAATTGAAAGGCGTTCCTAGCGATATTGATGTTATCAACAATTACGCAATTGAAATGAATACATTTATAGTAATAATACAAAAGGTGAAATAAAATTCGTTAAAACTATGTATTGTAACAATTTGAATTGTATATAGTTTATATAATCATGTGTTTTTACAGATGAGAATGGGTATCATAAAATCCGAATATATACATATAATGGAATTAAATAATAGATATCCATTTGTTAGTATACACTATATTTCAACGTATATATATTCGATATACTATATATATATACATTTTATAATATAAAATATTAAAATATTTGTATACATACTATTCGATTATTTTAATTATTGGTTTTAACTTTCATAATATAATAAATAGTTCACATAAATAATTTAATTAAAAACATACTGAGTTAATTAGTGATTGCACTACAAACAATATTGCTGATTGTTTTTTAAAAGTGCTTATCTCCCACACCGCAGCACAGAAACTGCCCTCAACCTTATTTTCAGTGACATTATTTTATCTCTTGACACCAAATGCCCATGTTATCTTATTCTACTAGATTTATCGTGCGCTTTTCACTCTCTTAATCTTATTATTCTTTCGTATCGCCTGCGTGAGATAGGAATTAATGGTCAAGTACTCAACTGGTTCATGTCCTTTGTCTCAAATAGAACTTCTTCTGTTAAAATTAATTCTTCTTTATCACAACCATTTACTAACTCATACGGTGTTCCGCAAGGCTCCGTACTCGGTCCCATTTTATTCATAATCTATATATTACCTATTAGATCAATATTTCTTAAATATCCTCATCTACATTATCATCTTTATGCAGATGATTTGCAAATTTATACGTCCTTCCCACCATCATGTAACACTGAATCTATTCAATTAACTATTTATAACTTCATTACTGAATTAATTACATGGTTCTCCACTAACTCATTATCATTAAATATGGCTAAAACTAATACCATTATTTTATCTAGATCCTCTTCCCCTTTAACTATATCCCATCCTTTTTTACGCTCCCTTCCTATTTCCGAATCAGTGACTATACTAGGTATTACCTTTGATAACAAGTTCAATGTATCGTTGCAAATAACAAATGTAATTCGTATAGCTAACTATTATCTTTACAATATTAGAAAGACACGTAATAAACTTACTTATAACTTAACGAAGTGTTTACTCGACTCCCTTATATTCAGTAGACTTCGTTATTGTTGCTCATTATATACTACTCTCCCACTTTATTTAATGCACAGATTTGAAAATATTCAACGTCGTGCGGTTAGAATACTGTACAAGCTCAAACGTCGTATGGATGTTTCGATTACATCTCTGATGATTTCTCTTGGTTGGCTTCCGTTTCATTCTCAATGCAAGTTTCGTCTCCTGTGCATAACGCAAAGAGCCATTTACCGATCTATTCCCGAATATCTCGCTACGTTAATATCAATTCGTTCCGACTCCCGACCTCGCCGCTCTGGATCCATAATGGTTCTACACCAACCAATTACTTCTACGAGATTTACTGAAGCAGCATTTGCTGTTGCAGCAACAAAATATTGGAACTTATTACCAACTAATATACGTATAACTAAATCTGAGTCATTATTTAAACGTAAATTATATAAATATTTTCTTTATTTGTAATTCCATTTAATATCATTGTTCTCGTTATTATGTATTGTTCTAGTTTTCGTTCTTTACTATTATTTTTTGTTGATTTTTATTTTATTATATATGACGCTGATAAACATATAATGTTTTGTTAGTCAATAAACTATTTAATAATAATAATAATAATAATATTTAGATTATATTTGATATATAATTGTTTTAATATTAAATAAATATATTCAGATGGATTGGAGTTCATATGCAAACCAAATTGTATCTCTGGTTAATAAATCTATATATAAAGATGAATATATCCAAATGTATCACGATGATTATTTTAAACCACTCTCTGATTTAATAATATATATGCTGAAGACCACTCGAGGAAAAAAGTTTATTGATTATAATATATTAAATAGGGGCGTGTTTAAACTTAAAATATCTACGAAGATAAATCTACGTAGGTCTTTATTTGTCTACATTTCGATATACTGCTTGCACACAATGAACACATGGTCGTATATTCCAGTCTAAGACGATGTACCGTATATACATTCGCTAAGTTATAATGAGTTATACGATTTATTTATTATTGTTTACTAATAACATATTTCGTTATAAGTCATGATATCATAATGCTTTTAAATTAATGTATTCGTATTCATTCATAGAAATATATAATAATATACTGAAATGAATATATATATATAGGCTGATACGCGCAAACTTATATACTTTAACTACATTATTACATCAATTTCACTCCTGAACAAAATATTTACCACTTTATGTGGATTAAAAATAACAAATTAATACCAAAATTATAAAAATTGCATTACTAATCTATTAACAATAGCCTAAGTATTACGCCTTAAGTATCACTCCAGTATTCAATACTAGTGTTTAACTCGTATCTAACTGGAAAACTGGGGAAAACTATTCCAAACTTGGATCTAAATGGTGTAAATTTATATTTAACTAATCTATATTTAACTAATTGCAACTTGGATCATTATATCCCAGTTTAATCAATATTATTTTTTTAAACTCTTATCAACTTGGATTTAGCTCATCCATTTTAAATTTGTTAAAAATTGGATTCATGCATCCAATTTAAATACAACTTAATATTTTAAACTTGATCAACTTGGATTGGGATCATCTATTTTAAACTATGTAATATCACATGTAACCTTTGTTTAAAACTAATCAGATAAACCATTTGATTATATACCCAGAAGTACCCTTTAAATTACCATCTACTATATATTTGTATCACTTTTTGGTTGATAAATCTATATCTAAAGATGAATATATCCGAATATTTAACGTTGGTTATTATAAACAACTATCTGATTACATAATTAATATGCTGAAGACCACTCGAGGAAAAAAGTGTATTGATTATAATATATTACTTATTACATCTACGTAGATAAATCAACATACATTTTGAAATACTTCAACGATATAATGAACATGTAGTTGTATATGCCAGTCTGCAATGATGTTATTTACCGTGTAAATAATAGCCCTGAGTTATAATGAGTAACACGATTTATTTTTTATTTCTTACTAATATTCTATTTTATGTCTTTCTATTTCTTTAAGTTATAATATCATAATGATTTAGATATAATGTATTCGTATTCATTAATATATATATATATATATATATATATATATATATATATAATAATAGACTGAAATGAATATATCTTCCATAAATGCGCAAACTTATATGGGGACTTTATATAACTAATTAATACCAACCTGAGAGTAATGGAATGTAATGACTAATCTATTACCATAGCATAAGTGCTACTCCTTAATTATCATTTCAGTATTCAATACTAGTGTTTAACTCGAATATATAATGAAAACTGGGGGAACAGATTCAAACTTGGATCTAGGTAGTGTCAACTTGTATTTAACCCATCGATATTTAACTAATTGTAACTTGGATCAGTATATCCCGGTTTAATCCACATTATTTGTTGTAATACTAAGATTAAATTGGATTTTTATCTGATCCATATTTAACTGGTTGCAACTTAGTTCATTATATCCCAGTTGAATCCAAATTATTTTTTTTAAACTCATATCAACTTGGAATTAGCTCATCCATTTTAAATTAATTAAAAATTGGATTCATGTATCCAATTTAAATACAACTCAATTTTAAACTGAGATCAACTTGGATTGGGTTCATCCATTTTAAACTATGTGATATCACATGTAACTTTTTATTAAACCTAATCAGATAACCCATTTGATTATATACCCAGAAGTACCCTGTAATCTATCATCTACTATATATTTGTATAACTTCAGTTATTCCCCTGTGTCTATATTTCAATAAATGCGTGTTTATTATTGTAAAATTCCAATTTACCAACATTTTCTTCAGAATTTATATTGCACCTATATAACTCTATATCCCAATCAACCAAAAACATTGACCGTCAACGTAAAATATATAACAGCGTTCCAATTTTGTATATATTATAGGTCAAATAAACACTTTGGATATAATTATTGTATGCATTCAATATATGTTCCTATTTTGTATATTTTATAGGTAAAATAAACAAATAGTATATTACAACAGCGATATCTATTTTGCAATATTATATTTTATAAAATATATCTCCATCAATAATAATTATTGTTAATATAATTCTATATCAATATAATTTTATAATATATACACATACACACATACACATATATTATAGATACACATATATATTATCTAGCTGTTATACTATATATCTATAAATAGAGTTGCATAGCATACCACGAATGTATTATAAAATACATGTCGTGAATAATGTGTGAAATGAAGCTTTACGACAAGACACGCCCATTACGTCACCTGCTACGCATGTCCTGCGCACAGCACGGTATTGTTTATGTACTTCCTTGTTTGATAATTCTTCCTATTTATTCTACTTCTATTTTTATTGACAATTTATCCATATTTAGATTGTTTATCTTATACTACAATATGATTTAATAAGGTAACATAATAATAGTATTGTTAAATTTAAACATATATACATATATAATTGATATATGTTATCCTTTATCGTAGAGCTAGAGAAAAATCTATCTAGCTCTATGTCCTTTATCCAGAATTATATATAATAATATTATGGGATATACTAAAACGCAGTTGTAAACCAGTTGTAATTTTATAATATTTATTTGTAAATAATATACTTAATTTTATACTTTGATAATATATATATAATATATTATATTATAATCAAAAAGTTAATTAAATATTCAAAATAATAATGTATTTATAGTACACATTTAGGTTTTAAAGATTGTTATTAATATTTGTTTGCTCTGTTGTAATTTTATAACAATGCATAACTTTGCATACATATTAGTGATCTAAAATGAGCCAAAATTCCCTGCTTCGAAACAACTAAAACATACAAAATATATGATTCGAATCATTCGAATCATCTTACATTGTCGCTTCGAACCGAATCCAAAATATATGATTCGAATCATACTAGTGTCGCTTCGAACAGAATCCAAAATATATGTTGCGAAACATCTGAAATATCCTAATTTGTCGCTTCGAATGGCTCTAACCTCAATATTAGAGAATAAAGTTGATGCATATGTACAAAGTCTATACATGCGAAGGTTTCAAATAGTATTATTTTTGTTAAATTATGTAATCGAAGTTTTCAAATATTAAAATTATTCATTTCGAAGGTTAAAAAAGGAAAATTATTCATTTCGAAAGTTTCAAATAGTAAATATATTCATTTCGAAAGCTTCAAATAGTAAATAATAGTCATACCCAACCGGGCATTGCTCAGTTTTTGATTGTTTGTCTATCTATTATTTATTAAGTATAGCTATTCATGATTCTACATTGCTAGTATATACAATTAAATCAATTTTAGCTAAAATACAAACAAATGTAGACAAATTATTTAAAAATACAAAAAATATGTCAAAATATATTTTTTTTAAATTTCTAAAAATAATATAAAAAATATAATATTTATATATAATATATTAAAATAATATTTCAAAAATTAGAGGAAAAATTAAAAAAAAATTCAAAAAATATAAAAAAATATTTCAAAATATATTTTTTTAAATATCGAAAAATATTTTTAAAATATAATAAATATTTCAAAATATATTTTAACAAAATGTTGAAAAATATTTGTTATAGACATTTAACTAATATATTATTATAAATTCAATTACTTTGCTTAGAATATAATATAAAGATTATATATAAATCAAACTTATATAAGAAATAATATTATAATATTATATTTCCGTATTTAGTAAATACTATATACAATATTTATTAAATTTGAATATAATATTTTAGTTAAAAAGTCATTTTTATAGACATTTAACTAATATATTATTATAAATGAAATGTCTTCGCTTAGTTTATAAACAAGTTATACATATTAGTGATTGTTACATATCATCGTTTATAAAAGAATCCATTTGATAAAATATTTATACAATTTAATTTAATTTTTATAAATGTAGCGAATTCTTTAAAATTCCATAGATAATAAACATATTCGAGCTATATTACTGGCTCGGCTCGTTCGAGCCAATATCAAACTCGACTCGACTCGAAAAACTCGGCTCGTTTTAGATCACTAATACATATACCAGTTATAATAAATACATTCAAAATAAATGTGTTTACTGCAGTATTAATTTAATAAGTAGTAATATAGCCAGTTATAATATACATATGCTAGTAGTAATACATCTATATTATAACTGGGCATATCAAATCGTATATATAATTATTAATTATATCTATATTAATAATATCCAACAAATTCCAAGTTTTACTCAATTTTGTAAAAATATTTACAAAAATATATTAAAATATAATATTTTAATATAAGGCATTTTTTTATAAATTTATGAAATAATCATATTAATATTATACTATATTATACAATATTATACTATATATTATCAAATTGTCGAATTATGTTTAACATGTGTAAATATGTATTATGCATTGTTATAAAATTACAACGGTTTACAACTGGGAAATCAAATTTTAATAACAATCTTTAAAACCTAGAATTTTACAATAAATACATTATTATTGTGAACATTTAATATCACTTATTGATTATAATATATAATATATTATATATATTATCAAAATATTAATTTAAGTATATTATATACAAATAAATATTATAAAATTACAACTGGATTACAACTGGTTTACAACTGGGTTTTAGTACATCAATAATATTATGTATATTGAAAGTGCATATAAATAGTTATTAAAAATTACGACTTAAAATATATCTCTTATTATATATATATATATCAATATTACAGTATTATAATATGTATACATATATAATATAAACATTATTATATAGGAATATATATAATATAAGTTATAATTAGATAAAACACAACTATTAATAATATGATTATATATATATATATATATATATATATATTAACTGCCTGTGTGGCTCAGTGGCTAAGGCGTCAGACACACAAGCAGTATGACACGGGTTCGACCCTTGTCCGGACCATTAATTCATTTTATAATATGGGTCTTAAAATATTATTTAGAAGTGATCTTATATAATTGTGTATAAATAAATGATCGGCTCTCGTTAAAACCATGGATGCCTTAATATGAGAGCGGCTTCGAAGGGACATTAGAGCCATATATGGTTATAACTGAAAACTTCATCTAAGTTCCCGGATGGAATGAAAGGACTCCACCAAATAAAAAAATAAAAAAATAAAAAATATATATATATATATATATATTATATGTATATAATATATACTATATATACTATATATACTATATATGTATTTATAAATTAGTGCTGTACAATTATTAATTATTATTTATATATTATTTCAATAATTATTAATTATGAAATTTTAATTTACTAATTAATAATTATTTATTAATAATTATTAGTAATTAATAACAATTAATTATTAATTAATAACAATTAATTATATATTAATAATTATTAATTATATATTATGTTAATAATTATTTATCAATAATTATTATTAATTAATAATAATTGATTATATATTAATAATAATTAATTATATATTAATAATTATATATTATTTTAATAATTATTAATTATTCAATTCTAATATATTAATTAATAATTATTTATTAAATATTTTATATTATTACTTTTTAATTATATATTACAAACAAATTGAATAGTCAAGATGCAAGATTAGAAGTTAGTATACACATATAAATATTATTGTGTAATGATAATTTATGTATTATTATACAAATCATCAGTAGTTATCTTCCTGCTTGGCAAGGTGAATATCTCCATTAATATGTTAAATATATATATTTATAATCCGGTATCGTCTTCTTGCACTTATTATATATATGGCATTATACACTGATCTATAATGAACAGAAACCTCTATATATGCGTATGCATAATCTATACTATATATGTAGATTATAATCATATATGATCATATATGTATACATACTTATATTATTATCATTACAAATATACCTCTACATTCCCAGTTTATTATCATATATATATATATATATATATATATATATATATATATATATATATATATATATATATATATTATGCACATGATATATATATATATCCGTATGTTGTGTATTATTCCTGTAATAAATGAATGAATTGTTTAACGTTTCTTTTTTTTAAATATACCATTATTTTTCACATATTCATTTTTTACTGTGTGTATATTTTATGGGTAAAAATATAAGGACCACTAGATGTTTATTTATGGGTACAAATATACGTTCCACTAGGTGCTTATTTATGGGTAAAAATATAAGTTCCACTAGGTGTTTATTTATGGCTAAAAATATACGTTCCAATATTGATTTTTTATATGTAAAAGGAAACAGTTTATTTGCTCACAAACTACCTATAATTTTACCACCTATTGGAACATAGTATTTTACCTATAAAATTACGTTTAGGCAACCAGTTTCTGGTTGCTTGGGATTATATATTTTTTATATTTTCTCATATGAATATGTAACTTTATGTATACAGTTTCCTCTTTATTTGTTATGTATTGGAAGTCATTCCGTATCTATTATAATATACATATTACAGTAATTATATTAATTGTAATTATAAATAAATAATAATATCCAGGAATGTCTATGTTTATTATTCAATTCCCGCAATTGTTTATTATTTACATTACTATATTATATATATTTATTTTTATTTATTTATTTTTATTTGGTGGAGTCCTTTCATCCCATCCAGGAACTTAGATGAAGTTTTCACTTATAACCATATATGGCTCTAATGTCCCTTCGAAGCCGCTCTCATGTTAAGGCATCCATGGTTTTAACGAGAGCCGATCATTTATTTATACACAATTATATAAGATCACTTCTAAATAATATATTAAGACCCATTTTATAAAATTAATTAATGGTCGAACCCGTGTCCTACTGCGTGTGTATCTGACGCATTAGCTACTAAGCCACACAGGCAGTTTAATATATATATATATATATATATTAGTATATATTATATTATATATATATAGTATATATTATATATAGTCTATATATAATAATACCTATTAATAATTATTTCATAGGATTATATTTAATTATATAACTTACAAATGTTTTGTTACCATAAACGATATAGACAGTGGAAGGCCAGTTGCTTCTGATTATTTAACTCGAGGTTATACCTATTGTATTATATAATACTTATACAATGAATTATTTAATACAGTGTATTACTTAATCTTGCTATATTTTAAATACATATATACATATTAAACGTGATTTATTTTATTAAATACGCTTTAATGTGATTTTTAAGTAATTTATAATAATAAAATCACATATTTTTTACTGTAAAATAAGTACAAGGATGGTGTAATTATTTAAATTATTCAAAATATATATAGAACTGATAGATTAAAATTATATTATTTTGAATTATTGTATAATAATTGTAAGTCGATAAGTTATGTATTGCCAGTAACAATGTGGTACCTTCCCTTAGATAATGATAAAGTATTACATTTGGTACTTATATATATACATCTGTTATTATTATTAGTATTATTATTATTGCATTTATATATGTTAGTTTGGCATTATATTGTTTAATATATGTGAATTCGAGTCACTTATAAATAATTCAAGTTACGTTACAGGATATATGTTCTTTATATACAAATAACTATAATGAAAGTTATTACGAAGGATGTTGTATGTTTAAACTAAATTATATTTATTAATGATGTGTTTTAAATAGTATTCTTATTTGCAAGTATACACCATCAATTACTAATTATTTATATTCTACGCTATATATACCAGACAAATAATATGTAGTGCTCGTGATATAATTATTTTAATATATTTAAATTAATATATTGTAAATTAATATATAATAAATTAAATATACTTGTGTTTTATATTACATATATTAATGTAATTATTGTGAGATCAACATTTAAAGTATATCTTAAATTAACATTTAATATAATTATATATATATATTTAGATTTGCGTTAATACAATATGGCTTTATTAAAAACGATATCACAGGTAAATCAAGCTTGGCGTGGTATTGCATCGGATCAGCATTACCGATGATGGGTTATGCATTCGATTCATTGTTTCCCACTTCTGAGACACATAATGATATAATTAAGGTTATATATTAATCGAAGTATGACAGTAATGTATATTTATAATTAATAAATTTAATTATATAAACTAGGTACAAGAAATGTTTGTGAAAATAAAATCTATATTTTTAGATAAAATCAGGTCATCAAATTGGTTAGACGAGGTATCAGCCAATCATGCAATTGATAAGGTTATATTTGTGTATTATATACGATTAGATATGTGAATATTATTTATACAAATACATATATAAATATATATTAATCATAATACTATTTATGTCTCATCTCTTCATTATACTTGCTTTGTAACATAATTATTTTAGCGCTTCTTCATTGTGAACATATGTCTTTTAACTCTCTTGAGAGACCGGTGATTTCGTTATGTCGTTTATGTCCGGTTTCTTTTTCAGCTTCTGTATGTGAGATTTATTGATTTTATATATATATATATATATATATATATATATAATTAGAGGAGGAAACGGAGTAGTGGCCGATAATTTATATACCTCAGAATATTTCTAATATATCGATAAATACTGAATTAGAAATCATATAGTTCTAGAATACTGTGATTTCACTTTTATATACAACATGTTTTTCCTAATAATATAAACAATTGATAAGGCATTAAAAAAACATTAACATAAGGTAATTGACTTAAGTCCTGGGTAGTGGACGCTAGTACCAGAAAATGCAATAGATGTCTCATAATTAATTAGATTTATATTTTTTTTAATTATTTGTTTGCGTCTTGTAAGATTCATTTAATTTAATTGAACTCCCTGGTTGAAATGTATTCTTTACTAATTCATTAACTTATATCTCTAGGATATTTGAAGTTTCTCGTTGTGCTGGGTATCTTGAAAGAGCATCCGATCCAATATTTGTTTTTCCTTGTATATATTTCATGTCAATTATATATCTCATGAGTCTTAATCTATACCTTTGTATTCTAATCGGTATTTTGTCGACTTCCTTCTTTCCAAAGAGATATCAATGGTTTATGATCTGTTTCTATGGTTATTGTTACTTCGTTTACGTAATAGTTAAATTTTTCTAGTCCCCAAACAACTCATATGGCTTCCTTTTCAATTAATGCATAGTAATTTTCTGTTTCAGTGAAATATTGGCTAGCCGCTACAATCATTCTTCTATTTCCTTTTTCATCTATTTGTGAGAGTATAGAACCTATAACTTGGTTTGATGAATTTGTTGTAATGATACACTTTTTCTTTATGTCAAAAATTCTAATATTGTCTATTTCTCAAAAATATCTTTCAGTTTTCTAAAGCTGTTTTCTTGTGCTTCTTCCAATATAAACACTATGTTTTTCTTAATTAGCTCTCTAATGGGATGGCTTGTCTCCGATATTTAAGAACTAAATCTAGCGTATTGATTTATCAAGCCAAGAAAGCTTCGTACGCATTTGACGATAGTTGGTCTCGGAAAATCTCTTAAACCTTGTATCTTCTCTACCGCTTTAATGCCATTCTTTCCTATATTATAGCCTAAGAAATCTACTTCTTATTTTCTAAATTTACATTTATCTTTATTTAGTATCATTCTAGCTTCTTCTATGTGGTTGAGAAACGAAGTACGTTTAAATTATTGTCATTTTCTTCTAGGTCATTACTCATTATTAGTACATCGTCCATGTGTATGACGACACCTTTACAATTGTTCAGTATTTTATCCATTTCTCTGCTGAATATTTATTGAGCAGATGTTAATCCAAATGGTAATTTCATGTATATATTTCATGAGTTAGCGTCGAGTTTACTGACAATGTGTCCATGTATCTTGGCCAGGCTTACTTCTACAGTGGCCAAAGGGTACAGCTCACGTTTTACAGCTTCATTTAATTTCTTCATATCACTTCATTTCTAATACTTCCCTGATACTTCATAGCCACTACTATAGGACAACACCATTCTGTTGGGTAAATAGCTTCTTCTATTACCCCTAAGTTTATCATCTTATCAATTTCTTCCTTAACTGGCGCTCGTAAATGTATTGGTAAAGGTATTGGTGCATAGATAGAATATGGTTTCATATTCCTATTGATATGGATTTTATATTTTATTTTCAATTTCCCAAGTCCTTCAAATAATTCTTTGTGTGGGTGAACTTCGACTATTAGTTTTATTAGTCCTAATTTAATGAAATATTTCATCATAATAGACCAATTTGTTGGTTCTTTAATACGAAGATATTTTTTCTTATTGTATTTCCGTTATATATTTATATCTCAGGTACATTTATTTCACCGAGGAACTTATAATTCCCTGTTGACCTATTTATATCTAGACTATTAACTTCGTAATTTTCATAAGTATTTGTATGTTCTCGTTCACTTGGTTTTCTACATAACTTTGCACAATGTTCCTCTTTGTTTCATTTATGGCATTTCGTCTTATAAGCTGGACAGTTTATAAATCATGTGTCTTCTCATATTTACCACAAGTCTTTCTTTCGGCTAGTTTTTTATATTCGTAATATCTTTTCTTGTATTCTTTTGTATAATCTTTCTTCTTGAAATCAGTCTTCACGTATTCTATATTCTGTTTTCTAGTAATTTCTTCATTCTTTTCTCGTATATTTGTTTCATCTTATATGATTCGACAATATATTATGCCGTTATTTATTTACTGCAAGATTCTTGTAAAAACCCCTGTCTGAGTGTTTCATCGTTCATACCGATTATTATTTTATCCCTAATAAGGGACTCCTTCATATCTTTGAAAGAACATAATTTAGCAAGAAAAACAACTGTAGTAACTTTCAATACTTTCATCTATTAGTTGTTGTCTTTTAAAGAAACAATACCTTTCATACGTTATATTATCTGTAGGTATGAAATGACTATCGAATCTTTTTATTATAATTTCTAGTTTTATTTCTTTATCTTTATTTTTTTCATCTTTTGTATTCTCAATATCAAATGAATTATATATATATCGACTGCATCTTCTCCTATTGCATATAGTAAATTAGCTATTTGTATTTTACTTCATTTCTTCTCTAGTAGTATTATTAAGATTCGTATTATTATTATTATTAAATTTTATTTTAACACATTTTAAACGGAAAATAAACGTTAACAAAGGTGTGTACACATTCATAAAAATATGTGATTAAATGGATTATATAAACGATGGAAAATAAATAAGGGTTAAATGTACCATTCATAAGGTGAGAAAAGGTGAGTTTTTAATTCTCTCTTGAATTCAGTTCTTGATGTGGTGCACCGCAGAATATCGGGAAGTTCATTCCATGCCTTTACTCCATATTCGACGAATGAGCCAGTATTACTGTATGATGGATCTTCTATAGCCTTTACTCGGAATATGTGACGAAAACGGAGACTCCTATGTTGCTGAATTACGGATATTAACAGGCATAAATAAAAAGGTGTTCCATAGTGGATAGCTGCATGCATGAGTGTGCATAATTTGTACACGATTCGTTTCTTTACCGGTAGCCAGTGTAGATCGCACATTAATGATGTGATGCTGATGTGATTATTATCAGCTCTGTGTGGTATGTCGTAAATGATACGGACGGCATAACGCTGTAGTGCTATAAGCGGCTTGAGTGTAGATATAGGTGAATGGCATAGAAGTGAATTACAATAATCAAAAATCGAAAATACTAGACTTGTCACTAACATTTTACAAGAAAAAAAGTTAAGACTTTTCCTAATTTTTTTTATACAATAAAGTTGGTGGTTTATGCTGCGTATTTTGTGTGAAATAAATTTGTTCATATCAAGCGTATGGTCGAAAATTACACCGAGGTTAGTAATAAATGGTGATGATTTAATGGATAGGCCGGCAAACGTAAAGGTGAATGGCAGTGGCTTACTGGTTTTATTCTGACTGATATAAATGATTTTAATTTTCATAGGGTTAATTTGCAACCATGTTAATCGTTAACCAGGTAATTAATTCTAGTATACAACTGGTTAGACGTACACGCGCAGATATGTCATGACTATTGGCCTGGGTATAAATTTGAAAGTCATCGGCGAACGTGTGGAACAATATCGTTGGGTGATTTAAGAATATTTTAAAAATTGGAGATAAGTAGATATTAAATAATATCGGTCCAAGTACTGAGCATTGGGGTACTCCGTGTATGTGGAGACGTGGTTTTGAGCATTCTGATCCAATTTTTACTTCACTTAATCTGTTTTTATGTATGATTTGAGTAAGGATAGCGCTTTGGTTCGGAAGCCGATAGCAAATAATCTATTGATCAGTTCCTACTATACATATATACGTGACTAACCTAATCCGGAGGTTCCTCGTCCTGTAGTAAAATTTAACGGTATATTTATAATATATATGTTTATATAAGGTGATTATAATAGATGAATAATTAAGTAAGTGATATATATATTTTCAGATATTAGTGGGCGTGGCTTAGTCACGCTATACGATTATAGTAGGCGGATACAATAATACTACAAATATCTGCATATATCACATGGGATCGAACCCGGGCATATCGCTCTACAGACTGTTACGATGTATAACTTTAATATATATAACTATTATATTTATAGATGGAAAACATAGTGGATCATATCGGACACCCTTCATTCATATTCGATACAGAACAACTTGATATATTTTATAAATATGTTAGATAAATATTCAATAATAAATTTAAATTATCAATTATATTAAAATACAATATTATATATATATGTATATATATATATATATATATTCTAATGTATATTAATTCATTTATCATCAAAATAAATATAGTTGAACATAAAAATAGATGACTTTTTTGGAAATTATTTGGCTTTGAGAAAATTTGGATACATATTAAAGTTACGAGATTATCAGAAACTTATTCATTCTGAGAGGTTATATAATTATACACTATACACAATATAGATATTATTAACAGTATTAATTTAATACATTTCTTTTATTAAAATATTTTAATAATCATATATATATTTGTATTTAATGAGTCTATAACATCTATTAATAAATTAACCTATATTAATGGAAATAATAATGATAATAATAATAACTGAACAAATTAATACTTAGTATTAACGATAACAAATATAATACTTTTATAGTTTAAGCTAGGTATATCTATAGCACCGATATGTGATGAATTGTATATAATTATTATAGTAATAAAGGTTTTAATTTAATATGATCGTAGCTATATTATTAACTCGGTTTTTATCCTAGAATATTTGTGAAATGTGATTATTTCTATATATATATATATCTTTTTTATTAATTTATTTAATATGAATCATACATGAATATCAGAAGTGCATGGCGTATACATATAATTAAAACGAACAATAAATATTATATGAAAATTAAATCTATAGTATTATTTATAGTATTATTATCTAAATAAAGATGTATAATATAAGTTAAATAGTTTCGATGAACCATATAGTTTTAATAGTTTTGATCAATCATACCCTATTTTACGCATATAATTGTACGCATTACTATACGATAACCGTTATTATATTACTTAATTTAAAATACGCATGTTGGTTTTATTTTATAACCAAATACTATTATAGTAGAAATTTAAAATAAATTATTTAAACAGAATAATCTTATTAGCTTTAGATCAATGGCTAAAATTACTTGCTATGTTTGTATAGCTGTTTGATATTACTATATATATATATATATATATATATATATATATATATATATATATCAATATCATCAGATAAGTCCTCTGATATTCAATGTCCAATATATTTATACACCTTTTACAAAATTTAAAAGTGTATTACCTATGTATAACTTTACTAGATTATGTATATAGATAACTATAAGAGATGATATATAAACAATGACAGATGTATTAATTTTATATATTCTAAAGTTATGGTTTACATTCTTTTCACAACAACTTATTAACAATATCAGCCTCTTCAGTGATGGTGAACATAATGCTGTAACGTCGGCATAGTAGAGATTATTAATTACATTCCCATTTAAACATTATCCTATCTTTATTTGATTTAATTATACAATCATAGTATTGGTATAAATATTAAATAGCAAAGGTGAAAGAATTCCTCCTTGATGGATACAATAATGATACATATACATTTAAACTGTGACTCTAGCTGATGTGTTATCACCAGGCATCGCTAGTTGCGTGCAATTTTCACGAATGCACACTTTTTCACGCAGCCAGTATTTGTATTTTTCTACTTTTACACGTAATACCAATATTTGTATTTCTGTAAATCAAAATAATGTATCATGTTTTATTAATAATATGTGATAAATAGCCACCAATTGAGTATTTCAAACATATTTAATTTTTAAGAATAAATAAATTACAATACATGTTTTTATTATTATTAATAATGTAACCATAAAATAATCATTAAAATATAATAATGACAAAAAGAGATTATTCTTTTAATCTCAAACATATAATTAACTACGGATTAAAGAACGACGATAGAGCTAATCGATATGATCATATTATAATTAGTATTTTATGTACTTTTTGTATAACTTTTGTATAACTATAAATATATATAAGACCCTTTCGTTGTGCTAACTTTTCAATAAAGCAATGAATTCTTAGATAACATTAATATCGATTCTACATTCTTAAATATATGGGAACTCAATACAACAATTTTGAACTTATATTTGAATCTTTGCTGGACTGTCTACCGTATTTGTAGGTACTCCAACAATGGAATCTGATTTTAGTATTGTTTCATATAAAAAAAAATTACTATAGATCTGTATTATCTGATTTTTCTTTATAAGGCATTTTGCAATGAAAAAATTATGATAAAATAATTAATATATAATATATAAATAAATTATAAATTATTTATCTTATTTTAATTGGTTTTGTAAATATCTGTATCTTGATTTAATCCTAAAAAGTAATAATATGTTATGTATAAATACAGATTTAATATTATTTTATAAGAATCTTCTTCACTTGTCTCTGAAACTTATCTTTTACTTTGTATCTTGAAAAGTATGAATACACTCAGCCAGTTCGTAAAATTGCACACTTTTTTACCAAAAAGTGTGCAAATTTCATTTGAACTCAGCTAGCGAAGCCTGATTATCACCCATTGTATGTAGATTTTATAATTTATATACAAATAATTTTAAAAATATATTATATAAGATGGAACATTATTATCTTTTAATCTATGAAATACAATAGTGTGATTAATTTTGTATAAATCGTCAAATGCATCTAAAACAAAGCTACAAAGGCAGTGGTATAATTAGTGTAATGTTTTAAGTATTTTTTAAGAGTAAAAACATACATTTCGGTACCAAGGTTATTTTAAATCCAAATTGATTATCAAGTATAATCAATAAAGAAAATATTCTAATATATATCACCTTTTCAATTATTTCACTAATAATATTATATATACATATAGATCTATAATTAGAAGAGTCATTCGATCTTTTATTTTTTTTAATAATTTCTAGAATATATGATAACATTAGGGTTTATTTAGAAAATATGAGTGACGTAAATTATTATTAATAAGTACTACTAATAAGAATATTTTAATTATAAATATGTTCTAGGAAAATTCCATCAGGATTTACCGATTTAACACCATTAATGGAATCTATAATAGATGAAATCTCAACCGAATTTGTATAAACAATTATATTAACATTAATTTTATTATACAGGTACAGAATAGAATTGGTACACTTAAAAATATAATTAACATTATTTAACCAAAATGTAGTTAATTAATTAATTTCAAAAAATTATTACGATCATTTATAATGCGTAGATAAAATATGGTCTAAACAAGAAAAAAATTTCCACGCGGAACTAACGCACGTATAGCTATAATACTTTAGAATAATTGTATCAAACATTACAATACTTTTTCTGTGTAAAATATTACTAAAATTGAATTTTAGTTTAGCATCAAAATCAAATTATACAAAAATGTGATGTATTTAAAAATTCACAATGAAAAAACAGTTTAACAAGACGATGTTCAGTATAAATAAAATATCTATGATTAGATATAGAGTTGATAAATAATTTATAATTAAATTTAAAAAATAAATATTTAATTTTGATATATTTTTTACTTTTTAAAATACAAATATTTTCAAAATTAATATTCTAATCATTTATAAATCATATAGAACAATTAACACAATATATCTTAATGTTATGCAATTTAAATTATGATTAAGGGAGATTTTGAGATTTTGAATTTTCAAAAAAAAAATGTCCTATCTAATTACATTGAAATCTAAAGACTGTGAACCCACTTAATAATATATTAATAATAATTGTCTTTTGTTGTCAACTATAAAGTCCTGATTCCAGTTTAAATGAATATAATCACTTAATGTATACTCTATTTAGTAACAATACACATAACATGTTATAATCTGTGTGTATTTTAATGATGCTATCTTTAAATATAATAGTGATTTATAAATAAATATGATGTCAACGGGACTGTATTATTTAATTAAGTGTCTTAATAGAATAAAAGATAAGCGTATTTATATTTTATATAACTTCTATACTAATTATAATACTGAAAGTTTAACGTATTGCATAATAAATTATAAAATTACAGACTACATACCTATATTTTAAAATTTTAAACTAGAAAAAAACATATAGAGAGCAATAGTGGACATACATTATTTATAAAAGAATGATAACTAAAACAACATTAATAAATTGATAAATTATTTATCGTCTCTTGAATGGTATGATTTATATAACTAATACAATGTCGAATTATGCTATGATATATTTATAAGAAATTTCTTACATAGTTGTAATCGTTGCATACCATTTAAAAGAATACAAATAAAAAACAAAATAATAATTTTCTAAACGAATAAAATAAAAAATGCAATAAAAAAAATAAACTGTATGCAATATTTCTAAATAATATCACTGACATAAACTGGGAAAGATATAATTCAATTAAAAAGCACCTTAAATACACAATAAAAAACGAAAAAAATATTTCTCAGTATTATTTAGTAAATCAAACAACATAAATGATAAATGGAAACTTTTAAATAAATTAACGCATAATAAAAAAAAATATTTAAGACAAAATAAACAATATTGTTAATACAAATGATGATGCTATAGATTCTAATAATATGGGAATTAATTTAATTCTCATTTTTCCTGCATGGGTCAACATATTAATAATAGTGTTGATAACTTATATATAATAATATGGGTGCAAGAACAACTGTGAAATTTACAAACCGTACAAGAACAAGCGTGACATTATCTTTCGTGAAATTTCCAACCGTGAAATAAAATATCCGTGAAAATACAAACCGTGAAATAATTATAAATGTTTTATATGGATATATATTATGTATATATATTTATAACATAGTGTATATGTATTAAGTATGTGAATAAGTATAAATATTATAAAAATATATATGTTATTATGTAAAATATAAAACCTAAATTATATAGTATATTTTTGGAAAATTAAAATCTAATTATACTCTTAATTAATGTTAACGAAAGACATATGATACATCATTAATTATATTATTAAATTTATAAATATACAATAGTATATATCTATGAGTTTACGTAAATTACTTAATTATACGTGAATGATCGTATTGGCCGCCGATACTTTTCAAAGTTCAAGTTAGGCGTTGACTATATGTGTATATCAAATGCAACCTTTACGCTCTATTGCACAATCAAAAATATTCTGAACGAGTAATATCTATATAAATATAATATATATATATATATATACCTATAAATAAATAATCATTTGTGTGTGTGATCTCGCGTATGTAAGTATGTACATTGTACATGTATGTATCCTATATCACATATGTGGTAGGTAGAAATTTAAGAATCATGCATTGACACGTTGCAGTGAGAATGTATGTGTGTATATGTATATGTGTGTATGTATGTATGTAAGTGTGTGTATATGTATGTATGTATGTGTGTATGTGTATGTGTGTATGTGCATGCGTGTGTGTGTGTATTGATTTCATAAACTATTGTATAACACATTATAATATAAAAATATACATATTATATCACATATGTAGCAGGTAGAAGTTTAAGAATCACGCATTGACTCATTGCTGTGGGAAAGCTTTGTTTATTTATAATCTCTTGGTGACCTATATATATATATTTCTATAAAATTCAACATACGTCGTATGTATATAATTGGTAATATTTAATAAATAGTTTCCTAAACCTATATATATAATTATTTATGTACATGTATAATCTATATAAGAAAGCTTTCTTTACATCTATGATGTGTATATGTATGTATGTACATGTTATGGTGCGTTTTATATAACGTACCAAAGTCCCATCTGTATAAGCATATAGAATGGACGTTGGTGGTTTTTTATAACATATGTGATATACCAACGTACCATAGTACCACGTCCCATCTGCATTTACATGTATAAGCAATTCTTATTAAGCATACATATGGGACTGTGGTATGTTACAAATACTTAGTGTGTGTGCGCGCGCGAGGCGTGTATGATTGGGTATATGTATACTATCGATGTATACATACTATGTAACATATATAACATATGTATATATATATATACATATATGTATCATATAGGATACTTATACTATTTTATAATTGAATAAGTAAATTATACAAAATAAATGCGTATGTACATTGAAAAAGTATCGGCGGCCAGATGAGCATTCGAGTATAATTTAGTAATTTACGTAAATTCATAGATATATACTATAGTATATTTATAAATGTATTAATAAAATTAATGTGATGTATCATATGTCTTTCGTTAACATTAATTAAGAGTTTAATTTGATTTTAATTTTCCAAAAATATACAATATACTTTAGGTTTTATATTTTACATAATAACATATATATTTTTATAATATTTATACTTATTTACATACTTATTATATATACACTATGTTATAAGTATATATACATAATATATATATATATATATCAATATAAAACATATTTATAATTATTTAACGGTTTGTATTTTCACGGATATTATATTTCACGGTTGGATAAAACGGTTTGTAAATTTCACGGTTGTTCCATAAGCCAATAATATAGATAATAATTTAATAATTAATAATATAAATTAAATATATATTAATGAGACTTCATAACAAGAAATCATTAATATTATTAACAAATGGACTCTAAATTATCCAAAGATCATGATAGTATATATTTTAAATTAATAAAATTCATCATGTAACCTCTATTACAACATTTACTCCATTTATTTAATTTTATTTTAAAGAAATCCATGTATCCATAAAATATGAAAATATCAGTAATTATACGATTCAATGGTACCGTAATTCCGATTCATTGATATTTAAAAAGCTTTTGATACAATTGACCATACTATTTTATTTATTAAACTATATAAATATGGTATAAGAGGGTATATCCTAAATTTAATTAAATCATATTTATATAACAGAAAACAATCTGTCAGATTAAATAATAAATTATCACCTTCAATTACTGTATATGATGTGGGGTTACATAATGATCTACCCTAGGTCCACTACTAGGAGAGAGAAGGGTATTGTGGCCAATGCGGGTATTGTGGCCGATAACGATATTTCAATAACCATTATAGTTATCAAAATATGATATATACGAAAAATGTAGATAATTTAATTCTAAGAATGATAGTGTACATCATTTTTTATTTATATCAATATTAATTATTGATTTTTGATTAGAGAAAAAAATCAAATAATCATAATTTTTATCGAAAAAAACGTTTGTAGCTAATATAAGTAAAACTAAATGGGATAAAGATTAATTATTTTTATATTTAATATAAAAGTACGTGTGTATCTTGATATCTGATACAATGTATTTTATTTTCTAATTATAAAATTAGTAATTTGAATACATGACGCGATCCTGGTGGCTATTTCGGAACTATCGACCATAATACCCGCACTAGTGTATTTTATCTCTATTTATACGGAAAATTTGCTTTTTAATAAATATCAAATGATTTGAATACAAATAAATTAAATGAGTAAATGTTGATAGCCATTTTTTAGAACAACATATTGTAATTGTATATACAACTTATTGGATCATAATATCCAATATTAGTATGATATATTTTGTTTCTTGTAAGGTAATACAAATATCGGCCATAATACCTTCACTCCCCTATTTATTCTATACATTAATGACATATCACATTTAGTTATTAATTCTATTGATACAAACTTGATATTATATGCCGATGACACATCGATTACAATAAATAATGAAACAATAGTAATATAAATAATTATTTAAAAATGTTATCAGATTGGTTCATTAACAATAAATTACATCTAAATATAAGCCAAACAAAAATAATGTACTTTTATAAGAACACAAGTCTAATAAAGTCTTATCAACACAAACATCTTAAGGGCCGGTTTCATATAATAAATCGTCCCCGATTGCCACGTGACTATAAAATCGATGATATTTCACTAAATACATATACGAATCGCTTCAAATTTAAACCACATATAACTAATATTTATATACACATATTTGGAAAAAAATCAACTTCTAATTATGCATTAGAAGAAAGCATCTATTTTATATTCACGTGAGAATCGGGGACGATTTTTGGAATGGGAACGATTTATTATATGACACCGGCGTTACATGTAAACGATAGAGAAAAATGGATATTTTTTAATAACTTTTTATGTAATATTATTTTTTTTTATAATTTATTATAAATTATCTAGATATCATTCATCTCTAGGCATATGGGTACATCATACAATAATAAATGTATATTAAATAAAGAAAAGTTTAATAGAGAAATTATAATATTAAAATTATTTTAAAATTAATGTATTCATTATTAATTGTTAAACCATTGCATGTGTAAATAAATATAAATTTCTAGGGATTCATATCGATAATAAATTAATGTACCCAAAATATATCATGGAATTAAAAATAAAAATAACTAAATTAATATATTTATTTTTTTAAATGTCCTTTATAATTTATACTAATACCCTACTACTATATAATGCTCTAATAGTACCTACTATATGTATTGTCTGATAATCTGTGGAATAAATTATAATAGTGATCTTAATAAAATAGCTATACAACAACCAAAATAACATTAGATTAATTAATAAAACACCTAATCATATACACAATTTATATAAATTACATAAAACTGATTTTTTATATAACAAATTTTAAATTTTAAATATATATGATTTAATTAATTACGTATATCTTAATATTATACATAATATATTAATAGGAACTTACCAATCCATATAACAAATACATTTGAATATAAAATAAATGATTACAATATAAGAAATAAATGTACATAGAATACATCAATATTATTATTATTATCAGATTTAGGTTTACACCAGGGTTTTTGTAGAAGCTAAAGCTTATCGAGACAATTACCCTTAATTTTAAAGCAAGTTCAAAAAAACTAAATAAATAAAATATTATAAAATATTAGATGACTTCCTGTTTACATAGATACAATACAATGAATAAAATAGAAAAATAATATAAATTGTTTGAACTTGCCATAAAATTATGAAATCATCATTTAATTATTTATAAATAAATAACTAAAATAAATAATAAGTACTATAAAATAATACACTAAACAAAAATATAGATGTATTAGTATAAATGAAGAAAAAAATGAAGTAAAATGAAGTAAAAATAAATAAAACTGAATAAAACATAACAAAAAGAATATCTAGAAAGATGGTAAGAACTGTATGTAACATTTTTTTTTTTTTTTTCATAAATTTATTTCAGTAAATAAGTTTTAGGAATTTTTTGTAATACTTTATAATAATGTAAAGAATGTAAAATATTTTTTTAAACTAAAATGTTAGTTTGAATTACTAATTTGTATATAAGTGTCAATAAAGAGAAATAAAACAAAGAAGTATAATCAAATATACAAGAAAAAAGATTCAATACAAAATGTTTATGTAATTAAAAATAAAGTCAAATAATAGTATTAGTCAGAGGGAAATAAAAAATACTAAAGAAAATACTAAAGAAAAAAGAAATACCTAAAAGTTTTTTTTAATTTTATTATTTTTATATAAACGTCAATTAAAAAGAAAGAAAACATGAAATTAAATTCAAATATAAAATGCAAAAATTCAGTAAAATAATATTATTAATGTCGGGGAAATAAAATATTGTAAAGTAAAACACTTAAAAGTATTAATTTTTTTTAAATTTTTACATAAACGTCAATAAATTAAAATAAGAATAAAATGTGGATCTTAGTATATAATACAATATTAGATAAAAGACATGATCAAAGATTTAAAATTAGAAAAATGAGATTTAGATTATAAGTATACTGAGTAAGAAGATAACAAATTTTTATACATACGTTTCCTGAATAATTTATAATTTGATATATTTTTTAAAATATTATCAAGCTTATTCCAGGTAATTGGTCCAATGTATATTAATGTTCTTCTGCATAGTTCTTTTTTGAAATTAATAATTGAGAAATTATTTGTGCTCCTAGTGTTGTGAGATGATGAAGTTACAGAAAAAAATGCATTTGTTATAACAGGATGAAGATCATTGAAAATTTTAAACATAAATTCATATGTACTTATATATGTAATTTCATTTATTTTTAATAAAGAATTATCAATAAATAGTCCACTAGTATGATGTAAAAAATGTTTTTTTACATATAATCGTTATCATTCGCTTTTGAAGAATATATATGCATGATACATTAGATTTATATGTATTTCCCCAAAATATGTTACAATACTTTATATGAGGCAAGAATATGGAATTATATATATGAAGTAATGCTTTTTTATTTATAAATTTGGAAATAATGTTGGTAATCCATATGATTTTTTTTAGTTTTGATTTTAAAAACAAGATATGTTGTTTCCAGTTCAATATATCGTCTATAATTACGCCTAAAAATTTATAAAATGTAACTCTTTCAATATTTCTGTTATTTAAATTTATATTTATAATAGTTCTTGAATTAATAGACATAAAGCAAGTTTTATTTAAATTTAATGATAACCTATTATAGATTAACCATTTATTAATATTTTTTAATTCAGTTTGACAAATATAATTAAGTATTTCTGCTGATGTATTTTCGAAATATAAAGTAGTATCATCTGCGAACATGGTAAACTTACATAAAGAAGATGATTTTGTAATATCATTAATATAAATTAAAAATAAAATGGGTCCTAGGATGGTGCCTTAGGGTACACCCGTTATGACTTTTTGTTTATCTGAAATTACATCATTATATATACACTGTTGATATCTATTTGTTAAATAGCTCATTATCCAATTAAGTGCAATGCCTCGTACTCCAATATTTTTTAATTTAAAAAGTAATATTCTGTGATTAACTATGTCAAATTCTTTTTTTAAATCAATAAAGATTATAGCGTCAACATTGTTATTATTAAAACAGGTACTGATTTGTGACTGGAGGTTAAATATTGCATGTGATGTACTGTATCCTTTCCTAAAACCAAATTGAGAAGGAGATAATATATTAAAAGATGATAAAAAACTATAAAAGCGAGAACAAAATATTTTTTCTAAAATCTTTGCGAATTGACAGGTGAGAGAAATTGGACGATAGTTATTAAAAAATGTATCATCACCAGTTTTGTGTAAAGGGATAATATTTGATAAATTCAAGAAATCCGGTACAACGCCTGATTCAAAAGATAAATTTACAAGAAAAACAAATGGATAAACTAATACAGGAAAAATACATTTAAGTAACTGCATGGATATGCCATAATGATCTCTTGATTTTGTTGGTTTGAATTCATGAATACTTTAATAATTTCCTCTGAAATTACTGGTGTTAAAAAAAAACTATGTATATTAGGTTCAGGTAAAAAGAATTTAAAGTCATCATCATTACAATTATTTATATTATTATCTGAATTAGAACCAATGTCTCTTAAAAAAGAATTAAATTCATTAGCAATTTGTTTAGAATCAACAATATTCAAATTATTTACATTAAAATTGTCAGGTAGTTGTTTGGATTTTTTTTTAACATTAAGTAAATTATTTAGTACATTCCATGTATTTTTTGTATCAGAGCAATTTTTTAACAGATTTAATAATACTTTTGCTTAGCTTCTCGAACTAAAGATGTTGTATTATTTTTTTAAATTTTGTAAATAAATAAATCATTTTCAGATTTAGATATTTTATATTTTTTATATAATATCTGTTTTTTTCTACAAGCCTTTTTAAGATCTCGGGTGTTCCATGGAATGAGTTTATTTTTGTGGGAGGCTTTATTAATTTTTGGACAGTATCTATCAAAATTTAAGATAAAGTATTCCAAAAATAAATTCCAAGATTTTTCTGTATCGTTAGTTTTTATGAATTCCCAGTTTGTTTTTTTTTAAATTTCAAACAGATAAACATGGTTCTATCATTAATTTGATTTTGTTAGATTTTAGTAGATTTAACTTTATCTTGAGGTTTGGTAGACAATTGTAATTTAAAACAATTGGAAAATGGTCAGATATATCTGAAATAATTATTCCTGAAAATCTTTTCATATTAAGATTAAAATTTGTAAATATATTATCAATTATAGATGAAGAATTATGTTTAGTGTCGATTCTTTTTGGAGGATTAATTAGATGGGAACAACCTAGTGAAATCATCGTATCAAAAAAGGTATTAGCCACTTTATTTGTATTTATATGTACTAGATCAATATTAAAGTCACCATAGATAATCATTTTTTTATCATTACTAACATGTTGCTGAAAATTATTTATCAAGAAATCAATAAATGTAGAGTGAGCTATTTTTTCTAAAGTAGGAGGAAAATATATTGTACTGAAAATAATGTTTTTTGATTTTTCAAAAATAATTTCAATTGATATGTTGTCATAATAGTTATTTGATATGGTAGATAGAATATTAAATTGATAATGTTCACGTATATAGATTAAAACACCACCTCCATTTTTATGTTTACGATTTGAACATATATGGTTATAACCAGGAATATTAAAAATGAAAATATTATTATCACTCAACCATGTTTCAGTAATTGAAACTATATCAAAATGATCATCAAACGTATTCAAAAACATAATTAATTTATCAAATTTTTTTTTTAAACTCCTAATATTGATGTTAATAATATTTAAATTAAATAAATTATTTTTATTAGAATTCAACTTCCATTCATTTGAGGTGTAATAATTGGATTCATTGAGAAAATTAAGAATAAATAATATACAATTAACATATATATATATATATATACGGAATTACACTTTAGAATAATTTAAAATAATTTAATTATATTTTTATTGTCTGTGTTTTTAAATTTTAGTTTATTTTTTTTCGTTTTATTATTGGTAATTTTATTTATTGAAAATGTTGGTTATTATTTTTTTTTAGAGTTCCCTCTTTGTGAGTATAGAATACGAGATAATCTCTGGTTCTCTCCATTGAGCAAAAATTGTATTTGTAAAATTATACAAAGTTTACCTAATTATTTTCTCAACCGATCATTTATTTGAATATATATGATTTAATTGACTCTTTAGTCATTATTAACATCATTATTTATACGATATAATAATAAGTGATATCGTCTAGCTGGTAGTTTCCCTTATCAGAAAAGCCTTTACCAATTGATATGACATTCCGGCATTTATTCGTGATATTGCTATTCTTAAATGTCTTGTTAACTACAGTAAACTTGTCATCTGGTATCGATATATATATATGATCATAATCTTTATTGAGTTGTATATTGTCGATATTAACAACAATTTGGAAATAATTGTGAGGAATATATTAGTGAGACATTTTACACATCTGTTTCTCGCGGCAATATTCATCAATAACTAGCACAGGTTCTTAATTAAATATCGTTAAAATAGTTGTCTGTTTTAATTATGCGAACTGAGATAAGGTAATAGGGAAAACACGAATACTTATTTTTTTTAAAAGCAATGTAACCAGTTGATATATTATTATATGCAATAAATAATATAAATATCAGATATTTCTATAGGAATAAATAAATTGTTCAAGTTTAATTAATTATAAATATAAACATAGGATAATCATGAATGTTATTTAAGTTTAAACATAATTAATAATATGTTTAAGATTCAATGTAATACTTTAATATAACTAATATTAATAATATAATTTAATTTGATAGGTGGATATCAATTGATGAAGGAATACATTATACACCATTGAGGAATTCAGTAGTTATTCCTACACATTTTATAACGACTCCCTACTACTCGCAACATTTTACAGAGTACGTATATATATATTGTATACAAATAATTATTACAAATATTTCTATTACAATAACATATCCCAGTAAACTAAACTGTTAATATAATATGCTGAACATATGTAATTGTTAACATGTTGAACATATTCATTTGGCTACATTTTTTGGTGTGGTTGAACATGTTGCATTTTGATTATGTTGAGCATATTTAAAATGTATTCAGTTGAACATGTTGCATTTGATTATGTTGAGCATATGTAAATTATATTTAGTAAACATGTTGCTTTTTAATTATGTTGAGCATATGTAAAATGTATTGAGTTGAGCAGATGTCCTATATATTAAATTAAATCATTTAATTAAATTACAATTTTATTAATTATAATTTTCTTGCATCTCCTTCTTTTTTCGTTTACAATTTGTAAGTTGAGAGTCGATACATTTGTCTATATCTTTTATTACTGCATGTTCATGCATTCTTAATGTAGCATCTATGATATATATAATTATTAATATAAATATTAATTAATATACATTTAAACTTTAATAAATATAAATATGAATATTTAACTTATTGTTAATACAATATACACTAACCTCTTATTCATTTGTATAATTTTGTTTGGGCAAAATAAATGTATCCTCATTGACAGCACTGAAAATAATAGCACCATACTTGTTTAGATGCAATATATTTAAACATAGAAAAAATTGTTTCCCCAATGTTGCATTCACCTAAATTTGATAACGCTTCAACCTAAATATAGGGATGTTAAAACTCATTCATAAATACGATGTATTAACTAAAACTGTTATTAAATGTTAAATAATGTGATCACATTATTAATGAAATTATATAATTGATTAACATAAATTGTATATATATTTAATAATGTTAATGGATATTTTATAGTAATACATCTGAAAGTGTAATACATAGAAAACTGATATTTACAAATATAATCAATATTTGTATATCCATGTTCATATTAATTAATTGAAGTGTATACACTAACGTATACATTAACGTTAAACCTAATATTATATAGAATTATATATATAACATTTTTATGGTTTTATTTTAACTTTATCTATTATAACTCCCTAACTTTATGTTAACTCCCTCTGTAAGTATAAATCATAAATTATTATTATATATGTATTATTTACATAGTATTTTTTATCTATTTCATATCGTTTTTATATGTTTATGAATATGTATATGAATACATATGTATTTATTTATTTAAAAGATTGTTACATATTCTTCTTAAATACCATTAGATGACATTTTCTATTTGAATATTATGTATTAACTATTTTAACGAATATTACATATTACCGTAAGTACGCATTTTGGTGATATATTTAATTTCAAAATATTTGGAGAAAACAGAATATATTCCCTTTTTTTTATTACTATTTCCGAGTTTAAATATTAAATATTTTATATGAATTTCTATATTATTTAAAATTATAATGACATCCAATGTATATACTTATAATAACATTTTTATATGTCTTATAATATGTACTATATTATAATTTTAATATTAGTTTATCAAATACATAAGTCTGACAAATACCGAAACGAGAATATTATATTTGAACCCATAAGTTTTAATCAAAATAAATGGGGTCAATAAATTCGATACAGATTATTTATTTAATCATTGTGAAAATAAAGTATATAACCTCTAGATATATGCTTATAACTTAATTGATATTTGAAAAAAATATAGAAATTATGTATATAATGTTTAGAATACTTTAGTTTTTAAAAATATATTGTTATATATTATATCGATATATTTGTATATTTTTGAGAAGGTTTTAAATTGACATTTTATTTTATGAATTTCAAAACGTAATACAAATATTAGTTTATTGGATATATCAGCACTATTTTGATTAATTAAAAAATTGTATTTAGACTATTTATATAGTTATGAATATGTTATTCATTAAATATTTGTAGGTTGAATATTATGTTGAATTGAATTAAACTTCTGGTACGAACGTACGTGCGTTCAATATGATGTTTTTATTTTGTAATATTATGTAATTAGTATTGATGAAGATTTATCTTTTTTCCATTCTAGCATAATTATTATATATATTTAATAACTTATACAAATATTGTATTCATACACATTGTACATATAAAGAAATGACCAAGCAGAATATCATTATTATTTTCTATATATAACAATTTATTTAAAAATACTTTTCATAATTTCAAATTACATTATATAAAATCAATCCGTCATCATAAATCATTATCATTTAAAGACCCTAAATCATGGAAGAGTGTATTCTAAATAAATTATTATTACAAAAAATATATAAAACTATATATAAACTATATATAAACTTTAAACAAATATTAAAAAACATATTTTATCAAAATATGAAAATTAATTAAACAATTGATTATTTTATTTTATTATTTATTACGGGTACTATTTATTATACCTTCAGCTTGTTTGTTTTAGTTTTTATATTTTCATTTTGGGTTGTTTAGCCATTATATTCCTTTTATAGTTTGGAATTCAGAATTAAAATCGTTTCTGTGATTTTTTATATAACTTTACATCTTTTATTTTTTAAACTTGTATTATTGATACATATTTTTTATTCTTTACATAATTTATTTTTAACATGATTTATTGATACATATTTTATTCTTTACATCTTAATTATAGATATTAACATATTTTTACTCGTGAGAATCTAACTTATCTAGAATATGATGATTGGGGAAGTTCTCGAGAAAAAAAATGCATTTGTTTATTAACTTCTTCGTCATTTCATGATTTTAAGACATGAAATAATAAATATGATTTATTATTTATTTATATATATACGATATACATTTTCAGAGCTCTTAACTACGGAGCAATTGGAGTTGTAATTGCGCACGAAATGATGCATTCTCTGGACTATTACAACCGCAAGTATGATAAACGAGGCATCAAAGGGAATTGGTGGAGCAATGCTACTAATACGGAATACTATAGGAGAGCGGAGTGCATTAAGAAGCAGTACTCTAGATATCGTGTCACTCACGGTGCCATTAATAAAAAAGTTAATTATTGTATTGTATAATAATATTATTAAATGTATCTATGTTTATTTATATCAACACGATTAAATTATAATATATGTATAATTGAATAGCTATATTTTGTTAAAAACGTGAAATTATACTTTATTAAAATATCATGGTAATATATTACATTATATAGGTACATTTAATTATTAGAATATACTATTCGATGCAATTAAATATATGATAGTATTAGCATATGAGAGTAAATAGCTATTACAACCAACAGGTCGATGGATTACTGACTTTGAATGAGAATATAGCGGACAACGTAGGGGTAGAAGTCGCATTCTTGGTTAGACGCAGTAATATATAGTTTATAATTTATTATATTAATTATTATATATAATATTTATAGTTATATATATGACATAAAGCTGCAAAGTGTATGTATATTTATTTATTTAATACATTATATTGTGCCTCTCTATAGAAAGAGTATCTTTATATATAAACTCAGCATATATATAGAGGTGGTCAACATTACATGATTTATTGGGCGAATCTATTTATTACATATCGCTAATACGGAGGTGTCATATCAGATGTGTATAACATCCGTCCTTTTCCCGAATGGATAATTAGTGGGATATCCAATATTCCGACGACCAGAGCTTACTTGTGACGATTTTCCATTCGGCCCCTTTTCGTCGGTATTAGCAGATAATAATGCAATATATCAGTCTGGTGGTTTCCTAATCCTTTGAATCCATTGTATAGGATCTAGAGTCTCCATATAGGATTATTTATTAGTTGTATATAGGGGTTAAAGGTCAGTATTGATTGGTTGTCGAAGATATTTAATTTGGAATTGTAGTATTATTTATAGTATTTGGAACTTGGTAAATGTATGTCAGAGTCTGGTAGTTTGTTACTATTTTATTAGTAATATATTGGGGAATATGTCGTATGTGGTGTAATTCTCGGAGGAGGGTCCTGCCGTTGAGCATCAGTAAAGAGTCAGTATCGTTTCGTACACGTTATATTATATCTGTTTCCCAAAAAATCAGATATGTGGATTCTGGTATACACTAATTTAATTATCATAAGTTTAGAATGGATGGTCTTCTTTCCTCTATGTATTATTCAGATTGTTTAGAGGTCAGGTCAAGTTAGTTTTTTAATATATGATCAGGTTGTTAGAGTGTTTGGTTCATGAGCGACCGTAAAGAACAAGGTGATATATCATGCACGGGTGAGTAGTAATTGCAGGGCTTGAAGTATATATTTGCTTTTCTCGAGTATCTGCTTGATTGTATGAACGTTACGTAATGTCATAAGTTATTACTCATAACACAATTGATTAAAGTAATACGGGCCTGAGATTATGTACTAAAATTCACACATAATGGCGAATTTTCTGAAATATGTAGAACTGAATTAGTGTATAATTTCTCGGGCAACCCAAATATAGACAATTATTCCAGCTTTCTTATGATTTTTATGCCTGTACATTTGTTGGGATAATGGAGAACAGGGTATTGTGGTATCATATCTACAGTAGACATATAAGTTTATCTTCCTAGCTGAAATAAATAATAAAAATAAATGTGAAACTAAATGTTGCCATAGTTTGATAATATGTTCTTTCTTACGAGGGTACTGTACTGTGCCTTAGATGCGTAAGTTTGAAGGTCACTGAAATTAGTGACAATATCAGTAATCTATTGTCTCATTCCTGGCCAGTAGATATTATCGGCATTATTAGGATACCTTGGTGGGTACTATGAAGGCGGATTATATATAGTATATAGTTAGTGGGAAATATGATTTATATATCATTGTATATATGTTTATCATCGCTTGTTAAATCGTCTCTATATGTCCAATATTCTCATGGAATATGTGATAGTTGTCATTTGAGTTGTGGCCACTCTTCATATATGTTATTCCATAGCAGTTTGTGGGTACAGTCATTATAGTCACCAGTATATAGAATGTAATCATTATCGGGGAGAAAGTTTATGAGGTATGGTACTATAATGAATCAGTTTGTATTAATTTGTACCTGGTTTGTATGTTACAGTTAGTAGGTAGTTTTGTAAACGTAATAGTTGTCGTTGTAGTCTTGCAGGGGCAGAATATATGTATTTTTGTGTAATTTTAGTGTCATTTGAAGTATTTCGCGGTCGCTCTCGCTGAGAAATCCTTTCAATAAAAGAAGTGATGGAGACGTTCACTTCCAAATACAACAGATAGTAACTCACGATCTATATTTGCATATTTTCGTATTGCTTCCATTAGAATTCTGGAAGCGAAATGGATAGGTCTCGAGTTCTGCAGTAGGATGGCACTAATTCCTTTATTAGAAGCATTAACTTGGATAGTGGTAGTGCGATATTATAGTTATTCTTCGCTACCTAATATATACATATATATATATATATATATGTATATATATATATATATATTATATATATATATATATATATATACATATTATTATACTATATCATATTAACATTTAAACTGTATAAATAGGCCTATAAATCATTGATAGAAGAAAATGGTAGAGTACAAAGTATACAAGGCTTCGAAAATTCTCCGCACGAGCGACTTTTTTACATCTCATTTGCTAAAGTTTACTTAATTCAAATATATACTGATATATACTGATATATATATATATATATATATATATATATATATATTTATATATATATATATATATTTATATATATATAATGATAATGATAATACAGTATGGTTTATTAGGCATCGTTATAAAGTGATGACACCCTTTATAAGTACACGTAAAATAAATAATAGACAATAAAACACAACAACGACAAATTAAAAAAGGTATATAAGAAAGTAATAATAATATGAATTAAATATAAAAGATAGTAATAATATAATTAAATTATTTAGGATAGATATTACTTAAAATTAGTATTTAAGGAGGTTATAGATTGCATGTATCTTATAAGGGAGTATATTCCATAGAGATATAATAATGTAAAGGATGATAGCTGTGAGATAAAGAAATATATACTAGAAGTTGATTGTGTAGTTGAAATGAGTCAATAGAGAAATGGTCAGATAATATAATATTGAAAATGGATCGTATAGATAGTCTGATAATTTAGTTTCATACATTTAAGGGAGGATGGATGTGGGATAACGATATATACAAGAAGTTGAACGTGTATCATGTGTGGTGGAATAAGGTAAAAGTATATTACATATATATGAAGGAGTGGAGGAATATATAGATTCATAAAAAGAAAAATATGTTGTATTGGGAATCAATTGGGTATCTAGTTTGGTAGAAGTTGATATTATTAAATATAGGAATGGTCAGATAGTATAATATTGAAAATGGATCGTATGAATGATCCGATGATTCTGTTTAATGGGCAATGAAGAAACAGTAACTTAATACAATAAAGAATAACATTAATCAATACTAGAAATTACAAGTGTATTGCTGAAGACAGCACACAGCTGACGAGTACTATGTTTACGGATACATCTTATTCTAAATAAATAATAATTAGCAGTTTTAGTAATGTTAGCAATATTGGCTCAGGAAGTGGATTATTGGTTATTGTATTGTTGGATTAGGGTCGGAAGTATATGAATTCTTATTAAGAGACAAATAACTAGATGATGAAATGGAAGATAAAAATGAAAAGTAGGAAGATTCCCAGTCATTAAGGATACCTAAGTAAGTGAAAAGTCAATATAATTATATGTAAGGCGTAGTTCAAATTAATTGGTATGTATAAATATAGTTGTATTATTTATAAGGGTCTATTTTAATAGGTATAGATGATATGAGTTTACCTAATAAACTAATTTTATAAGATAGGGAGTTTTTTTTTACATATATATATGGGCGAATATGTGTAGGAATTGATTTTACAGAACTAAATCTGCTGAAAATTCGTCATGGAGTTGTTTATTAAAGAATTAGAGAATATGAATGTAGTTTTTAAATCTGGCTATAGAAATATATATTTTAGAAAGTAATATATGAGTAAGAATTTAAGAAATGAAATCAGTATTAATATCAGAGAGCTGAAGATATTCATTAATAAGTAAAAAGTTATAAAGCATATTATTAATTTGAAGTTGTTGAGGTATGGTAGGAATATAAATAGTAGAAAGTAATAAGTAGTAGATAGTAAGTAAGAAAGTAATAAATAGTAGAAAAAGGAGGGAGAATGATATGAGATTCAACAGGGGTAAAAGAAGAGGAGGAGCTAATATCAGATTCTTAAGATTTATGATAAGATAAAAATGTGAAATATAGTGGGAGATTATCGAGTTTGAATGAAGGGGGAAGTATTAATCTCATTAGTTTAGGTAAAACAATTGGGCAGCTATATGAGATCGGATAGGTGGATCAGTAAGAAGTATAGGTGTGTGGATAACTTGAGAAAATGAGACTGTAGTGTATGTATTTGATAATGTATTTAGAATGTAAGAGGGATATGTAAATATGAAATTGTGGGAAGGAAAATGGAAATGGCATATGACGTTGGGGGTAATTGATATGATACCATGAATTGGATATAATATGCATATATAGTGGTAGAATTAGTTACACAGGTTAATAGATCAAAATGATAGATCAGAACTAGAAGCGGGTTCTTTTCTATGATAACATGAACATACCATAATATATATATATATATAAATATAGAGATGTACTTTTCACGCAATAGGTTCTGACGCCCGCCCAATGACGTCTGCCTTGAGCGATATTATTATAATGATCAACTGATTTAACTCAACTCAGGATTCAATTGATTAAAATAAACTGATCATTATAATAATAACGCGCGAGGCGGGAAAGCTGAATATGGGTCCTCCAATACTTGTTAACTTGGAACTTATAAAATAATATATAAAATAAGTCAAAACAATTTTTATTAATTTTTGACCATCCTAGGGCTCGCGATAATTCCTAGAAGTTTAACATGGAGAATACGAAATTTAACATGGGAAATTTTAAAAATTACTAAAAAGTAACTTTTAACCTACTAATAATTTTTTTTGTATTATGAAATTTTGCACATAGATTAAATGTGATATTTATGGAAAATAAAAAAAGTGTTTAATTTTTTTCCTATAAATGAAATGAAATAAACGAAATTTCTAGGAATTTTTTTTAAATTCTAATATATTAACGATTTTTTTTTTTTTACAATTTATTTATATAATCTAAAAGGTAAAATTAAAAAAAAAATATTTAATTCATAAAAATATAATATTTATACCACTTTTACTATATTTTTTGTGAAAAATCAAGATTTTTTCAAAAAGGTATAAAAAATAAACCAAATTTTTTTTTAGGTCTGTCGCTTCGTCAATATGATCTCAAATTGAATGATTTTTGTTGCATGTGTCTTAAAACATCTTCCTTTACCTTAGAATCACTGATCAAAAAAAATTGTATTCAATGATCACTCTTAGCGGGCGTCGTATACGCACAATGTAAGACACACTTATCAACATATATTCATATATATATATATATATATATATATATATATATTACATAGCTATCTCATTGCACTTATTATTGTCAATAATGTATTAAGATTATCGAATAATAATAACATATTAAATAAATAATAATCACGTTAGATAAATTGCATATTTCATTCATATACTTATCATACTCGTAATCGATATTAGTGAACTATAAATATATCTTCATTGGTTAGACTCACTGCATGCTGCTCTCGGATGATGAGATGTTGGAACTATTGAATACAGACTCGCACGCACCCGACCACCTCAGAGTCATAGTCCCCCTGGTTAATAGCTTAGAATTTAGGAAGGCGTTCTCTTGTAAAGCCGGCGATCGTATGGTGAAGCGGGGGGATGTCTGCCAGATATGGTAAACGTACTGTGTATGCAATTACGTGTGTACAATGTATACTATATAAGTATTATTTGTACAATGTATATGTGTTATATTTACATATTCACAATACACACTATGAATGTGTTATAAGTATCCTGTACATGTACATGTATTATAGGTGTACATGCAGTTATGTACGTGCTCAGCGTGTCGAATATAATGGTGAGATTAATTAATATAATATATAGAATATTTTAATATGGAAATATATTATTAATATTAATATTTCATTAAAATCGCGTTCATCAATACAATAAAAGTAGTACTCATTAATTATTAAACTAATTATGTTCTTATTTATTAATTTTAGTATATTACATATATCACATATATTATATGATAGGATATGTAAGGATGATGATGATGATAATGTTTATTAGCACTTATCATAGGTGTGGCCACCCCTCGTAGGTGCATATAACAATATAGAACGAAAACAATAAATAGATAAATAAATAAACAAAACGATAAAATAATATAATTTATAAAAATAGTAATATTGTATGATTAAATAAGTGAATATATTACATCGATGATATGTAAGCTTTGATGTGTGTAATAAAGGACGGGTGTAAATGGTTTGATCTAATAGAGGCAGGGAGGGAATTCCATAAGGATGGAACCATATAACTAAAGGCGCGTTTATGGTATTTCAGGTATGAGACACGAGGGCAAATTAGGGAAATGTCAGCATTTGATCGTAAGGAAGTCAGTGGGCGTCTTAGAGTTAGTAGGGAAGTCAAATAGGGAGGAGAAGTATAATATATTGCTTTATGAGCGAGTGATAGAAGGTGTAGGAGGGAACGTTTTTTTTGAGGGAACCAGTTGGATATAAGTTGGTGGGAGTCGGTAATGGAATGGTCAAATCGATTTATTGAGAAAATGGTTCGTATAGATGCACGAATTATACGATTTAAATGGGATAATGAAGTATTAGGGAGATGATATAGTAGTGAGGAGCAGTAGTCAATACGAGAGAGGACGAGTGCATTTATGAGGACAGTTGTAAGAGGGCGGTTTAAGTCTTTTATTATACGACGAATTTTGAAGAGGTAGTAGTTAGCTGATTTAGATATATTAGCTATATGGGAATTTAGGGATAGGTTAGCATCCAAAGTAATTCCAAGATTTATAACATATGATGAAGGGATGATGGGAAGACCGTCGATGATAACAGGTGGAAAATAATGATAGTTAGATGGGATATTTAGGAGTGCAGATTTTGAAGAGTTGAGTAGAAGATTGTTAGATAGAAGCCATGATCTGATAGTTGATGCACATTTACATAATTGTGAGTTATCTGGTAGTACATTGGAGGAATTGGGTAGGAAGGAATATAGTTGAATATCATCAGCGTAAATGTGATAGTGTACATCTGGAAATTGACCAATAATATCATGTAGAGGGATGATGTATATTGAGAAGAGGAGGGGGCCGAGAACAGATCCCTGGGGAACACCATAATGAAGAGTACGAGATTTTGTAGAGAAATTACAAATTTTAACGGATGATGATCGACTTAATATATAGGATGAAAACCATTTTAGTACGGTTCCGCGTATACCAATCATTTCTAATCTTGAGATAATAACTGAATGGCTTAAGGAATCGAAGGCACAAGAGAGGCCTATAATATAAGTTGGCAGGAGATAGATGGAGATACTGTAGAGTATATATTGTTAAGTATTTGTTGTAGTGCAGTTTCAGTTGAGTGTCCTCGTCTAAATGCACTCTGAAATATATCATATAATTTATTTTCAGTTATAAATCTATTCAATTGTATGGCAACAATTCGTTCCAGAATTTTGCTGATAAACGGAAGTTGTAAAATGGGGCGATAGTTAGCAATTATATTAGGATCAAGTAAAGGTTTTTTGAGTATAGGTGTTATTATAGCATGCTTAAAGGAAGTTGGACAAATACCATCATTTAGGGAAATAATTATAATATCAAGAATATAGGGGGATAGATTATAATTTAGTTTTTTAAAGGCGGCTAGGTTAATTGGGTCAGAAGAATGAGAAAAGTAAGATTTAGAAATAAGATTAGATATTGTGAAAATAGAAGGCATATAGAATTTAGAAAAATAGTATGGGATTGATTTACTAATACATATGCACGGAATTGAGCTAATTGGTAGGAGAGATGAAATAGAAGTGCAGGTGCGTTGAATTTTATCAGTAAAGTGATTAGCGAATTCATAACATAATTAATTTTTTGCAATATTAGGTATATGAAGTATATTGATAGGCATTGTAGGGGAGAGAAGCTTACGAGCAAGGGCGAAAGAAGCACGGTGATTGGATGTGAGGTTATTTATTTTACTAATATAAAAAGCAGACTTAGCTTTAGAGATTTCAGATTTATAGAACTTGCGATATGTAGAAAATATTAAGAGGTTACTAGAAGAGGGGTTACTGTGGAAGATTCGTTCGAGTTTACGTAGGTTACTTTTGAAAGAAACAAGTTCGGAGGAAAACCATGGAGAGTTTGAATGGATATTAATGGTTCTAGTTTTTAGAGTGGCAAGTTTATCAATCAAGTAAGATAGAGAATAATTGAGTGAATCAATGGAACACGGCAATGAAAGGAGGATTAATTTAAGTTCCAAGGCATAACAATTATAATCAAGAGATCTGTAGTTTATCTATGTGATGGATTTTTTTTCTATAGAGGTGGAGTAAGGAAGAACTAATCGACAAGTTATTAGAAATTATCGGTAATTAAGTCAGATTTACAACAATCAGTGATACACTGACAACTACTATTAGATCTACAAAAAATTAGATCAAGTGTGTGACCAGCAATATGAGTAGGGAAAGTTATAAATTGATGTAGAGAGAGAGAGTCAGTAAGATTTTTGAATGTGGAATGGGGATGTATATTTGATTCGAAGTGGTAGTTAAAGTCACCTAGAATAAAGTTATGATTATTTTTAGATAGTGGAATATCAGTTATATAGTCATAAAATTAATTATAGAAGGTGGTATAGTCTTGTTTTGGAGGTCGATAAATTATAGTAAAGGAGTAGACAGTATTCATAAAATTTAAAGAGGCTGTCAGGCAATCACTATAAGAGAAGGAAGGGTAGATAATAGTAGAATATGGTAGGTCAGAGTGAAATAATATACCAACTCCTCCACCTCGGTCTTTAATACGAGGTGAAATAAATAGAGGGTATCCAATATCATGGAAGAGATAGAATATATCGGAGTCATCTGGCGATATCCATGTTTCAGTGATAGCAACTAATTTAATTTTAGAATATTTCAGGTAGGATAATAGTAATAGTGAATTAGATCTAAGGGACCTAATATTAATTAGTGACAAGCTTAATGAAAGTCATGTACTATTGTTAGATTGTAAGGGTGAGGATAAGTGATCAGTAGTGTATTGGGAGAGTAAGGGGTCAGTATTATTTTAGGAGGATAATGGGTCAATTATAGATTCAGAGGGTAAAAGGTCAGTAGTAATTAGGGAGGATAAGGGGTAGTAGTCGTTTATGAGGGTAAGGGTTCAGTAGAATTTTGGGATAATACGGGGTCAGTAATGATTTGGGAGGGTTAGCAGTCGGTAGTGATTTGGGATGGATTCAATCGAGTCTAGGTATTGGGTTTAGAAGATAAGTAAGGTTCATAGAATAGCTTCCATTTAGAAATATCTGAGGGTAATATTGGTATTGATGAGTGGAAACGTTCATTATGTTTGTTAAGGGTTTTTAATTCGTGCGTTTTAGTCAGATTATTGAAGTATGGTTTATAATTTGGGGGAGTAAGTTTAGTAATGTAGGCATGGTAGATAATTCTACCTCTTATTCTCGTATTAAAGGGAATATTATTTCGAATGAATAAATGGGCAAATTTTGAGTTTTTCCTAGCAATCAAAAATCTTTGGAAAAATATTTTGACGATAGAGGAATTTATGAGATATATTTGGGTAGAATGGTTGGTAAATGTTGCCTTAGTAATATATTTAGCTGGTATGTCAAGATGGTTAATCAGGGTATTTATAAACTCGGTATTTAATTTAGTAGATTTTAAATGCATAGGGGAGTTTTCATTGAGTAAGTTATTAAGTTGTGACACGCGGGAATAAGTAAGGATGGATGAATAATTATTATGATAAGGAATGTGTGAGGGAAAGGGATGCAGTGAGGATGATGGTTTATAATTATAAGCAATAGGTTAAGATAACTTGATTGATTTGGGGTTGAAAGGTAGTTGGTGGTGAGTAATAGTAAGGGGTGAATTATGATATATTCTAGGATTTACGGATATGCGAAGGGGGAGGTTTTAATATTGAGTAGTTTGGGAGTAAGGGAGATGGAACATAGCAGGGCTAATGATGAGGGGGAGGTAGTATGGGATTCAGGTTTGGTATTGCATTCGGAGATAACGGAGGCAGGCTTAGTATTGTTATTAGAAGTAGGACGTTTGTGAGGGCTAGTGAGGGGTTTGATTGAAAGACAATTAGGGCAGGACAAATTAGTCGAATTAAAAATAGCAATTGCATAATCAGGAGGGGGGTTGTTTAAGTGAGTCCGTGATCTAGATATAATGGATGAAGGATGGAGATAACTATAATGGAAACTACAGGGGCATGTTTTACATGTGAGATAATACTCTATAGTAGGAAGAGTGCAGTGGGTACAATGTGAATTCATGTTTAATAATAGTATAATATAATATAATAAAATATAATATAATATTAGAGTTTATATAAACAAAAACTAGTTTTGGTAGAAATGTCGATAGAGAAGAGGGGCACCACGTTGAGTAGAGGGTATTTGAGATCACGAGATGAGTTCCGAGGTAGCGACGAATAGTATCGGATAGTATTGTTTATTTATAAAATACCAGTACAGTAATATAATACCCTCACTGGTGTAAAACGGAATAATAATATGAATAAAACTAATAAAAAATCGTATGAATTAAATATAATAATCACAACGTTTTCTAAATAGTAGCCTATTTAATATTATATTGGTGTATATCAGTAAAATTGTGATATCATCGCTTAAGCTTAAATAGTAAACGTATATAAGAGTAAATGATCCTATCTAATTTTGTGGATTAACGAATTCGTAATGCTGTGAAAAAAAGTGAACAACAATAATCAATTATAGATAGCACTAGTGTATTTAAAAGGCGTTTAGTAATATTATTAAGGAAATAGTTTATAATATTGCGATTTTTTCTTAAATAGAAATTAGCCGACTTTTAAATCACGTTTGTTATACGGAAATATTCCATATATCTCATATATTAGTATACTTATTATTCACATGCGTAAATTTTGTATATTCGCATTTATCAATAATGATATTAGCGAACGTTAAGGTGGAGTGAAATCTATATATTATGGAAAATTCATATTGACTGGTTACGGTTAATAAGAGGAAGTACTTATAAGTATAAATCCGAAGTTTTGTTTAAAACTGATACCTGCAAGGTATTACGTAATCACCTAGAAGTTTAACATGGGGTAGATAGCATGTTTTAACATTGAAAACATAGGAATTAAATTCAATCGATTTTTTTGAACGTATGCATTATTCAAATGTAATGAAAGTGAAGTATCTGGTTAATGAGCATGACTATAGCAGTATTTAATAAAAAAAATTGAAAAAAAATAATATTTCTAATTTTACTAGTAAATCCAGGAATAATATTTATAAATGATAATTTAATTAATTATAAATATTTTATATTAATAAAACTACTTCATTATTAATTATTAATTATTTTATATAGTCATATATATATAATGTTACTATATATATAATATATGTATGATATATGTATTGATATACAACAAAAACTTAACTTATTTAACAAAATAACGATTTAATATTATGAAATATGTCCAATTGTATAAATGTGCCTAGAATTTTTTTTTTTTGCATATTTAAAAAAAAAAATTGCTATCGAATGTGGAAATATATTTTTTATGTGATATTAATTTTGTACGCATATCTAGACATTTATAGTAATTTTAACTCATTTATTAGCGTAAATATCTTCGATATAGCGTTTTATAGTGTATAATATAGTATATTATGGTATAAAATGCGTACTAGGTGCTAGTATACCATAAATTATAAAACCTATATCAAAATGTTTGTCATTCAATAAGCTATAGGTTGCAGACCAGGTGTTATACGTTTTTGAAAATCACTCCACCTTAGCGCACGTACACCTAGTTCTTGGTATCACTACGCACGTACAATGTACGTAGTATATTACTGCGTGGCCATCTAACATAACCGCCTCACGCGCAGACGGCTGCTTATATATAGCGGACCGTCGTTTTACATACGCATTTTCTTAATACGTCCTTAATAAATGTATACGCCTTGAAGCTAGCCCACATACGTTATAGCATTTATATCAATGCAATGCATAGTATATAAACAGTATATTACATCAGTATATAACAAATATGTGTACTAAATGATAACATATTATCCATTACTATGCTAAGGTTACGGACTGATTCAGATTGTTTAATAATATTACTTTCACAAGTTACACAGGGGTAGATTACGGATAGAAATATTGAGTAGTTGAGTTCATAAGTTTATAATTAAAATTCATCGCTAAAATATAAAGTTTTATAAATATAAATATGCGTAAATTATCTGAATATCATCAGCCTATATGATAACTAATATTAAGAATGTATGTATACTATTGGATAGATGCGTAATTAAATAGAAAATAACAACGGTCTTAGAATTGACACATGGAGTATTAGATTATGAATACAAAATGTAGGTGAATTGAATCATTAACTTTGACTAAATAAGTATGTGTGATCAGTGATGAATAAGGTAGCCATTTAAGGACATAACCTTCAAGCCCAATATCATTGAAGAGGATAATAATAATGTTATGATTAAATGTAGGAAAAGAAATAAAATCAAAATCAAAATAAAAAATAAAAATAAACTCCTATCAAAAGAATGATATAATTCAATTAATTAATACAATTAGATGAATCGTGAGATTTATAAATTGAGATAGTAATATATATATATATATATATATATATATATATATATGTCGGCCCAAAATTCGTTCCATAATCTTACTGATAATTGAAAGTCGGTATATTGGTTTGTGATTAGTCAACACATTACGATCGAGTGATGTTTTTTCTCTGTGGATTTAATAAGAGAATATTTCAATTTGTATCCATAATTCCATCATCAAATGATTTAAAATCAAATTGTTAATATAATATGCGAGTGTATGAACCCGATTTTTGAAAATAATTACGGAAGTGGATCTTGAAATCTTGAAATATAACTGTCATTATAAATCGACTGTCGTTATAAATTTATAGATGTCGGTGATTGTGGGCGATGAAAAACTAGTAAATCTAAAATATATAGGCTGGGTAATACGATCGATCTTAAGAGTTAGAGGTATAACGCTAGCTTGGATTAATACATTCATAAATACTAGACATTTTAGCAGATAAATATGTCACAAATGAGGTACATATTCAGGAATCAGCTAGTACATTATTGTGTGGTATAATATTAATTCGAAGGATACTATTTATAGTTTTTAAAATAGTATTAGATTTGTCGCCGCTAGCATCAAGTTTCTTTTCATAGTACGTACATTTCTATGATATTAATTCCAACTTATAAGCCTTCCGGCTCGTCGGGAATATTTATATATTCAGGGGAAACTGGTGTACCCTGCACTCAATTATCTTAAGGATCGTTTTAAAGTTGAAATATATGAAGAAAACAAAGAAGATGGTAAATGGAGAGTAAAATACTGTTAATTAAGGGGGATGTCATACACACCTTGTTTTGGTGAAAATAATGTTGTATTTAAATTGTTTTCGATTTCATATAACTATTCTATGATATGTATTATAATATAGTTAAACAAATTATTCATGCATATAGTCTATAAATTACATAAAAAGTAATTTATATATATGCATTATATGTGATATATAATGTATTAATATATATTCAAATTATGTTTTCTATAAATAATGAATTCACACTTACAGTGCATGTATAAAGACTATTATTATAATAATAGTATAGCTATATTATTAATTTGTATTGTATTATACAAATAACATATGTTTATATATTTCCATGGAGATCTTTCATAAATATTATTTTCTAATAATAGTAAACAATACAACTTATATAGAATAAATAGAATAATGACAATAAATAACAATTTACAATGGTAACGTATACATATATGTATTACGTGGAAGGAGGTTGTACGATGTACAAGCCTGTGTACTAAAATACCGTTACCACCACCAGTACGGTGGTCCACCACGACCAGGAATGAGTGGCTGAAGACAAAGATTCTAATGAGCTTCATTACACAATGACAAAATATCAGTATTATCTATACTAATCTAGGTTTCTATTAAATAAATAATAGATTGGGAATAAGATTGAAGTTAAGATAAAAGAAAAACTGTGTTAGATATAAGTGAACCTATATTGATGATATATGATAGTGGGTATTCAAGTTTGGTCAGATTCATCCTTAAAGTGAACAAAGTACTCCTTACATGAGGATTATATACGTATATATATATATATATATATATATATATATATATATATATATATATATATATATATATATATATCAGTGAAGGTGTGTAATTAAACGTATACTATACATATAAATATATACGTTCAATGATTATTTAATACATTTAATAAATACATAAGTATATATATAGTATGTATAGTTATAAAAGTTAAACTATCTAAAAGATTATACATCACAGTTTACACTGTATACATATCTTATATATGGAACATGTATAAAATACGTAAACTTTTATACATTTTACATACTTATCTGTGTAATTAAAGATCACTTGAAAACATATTACATTGTTAACAGTTGTATTATTGTTTTTGTTTGTGTTAAATTTGTTAATATTGAATTAGACGATCGTCTTATTTAATTTGTAACAAACTCGTGAGATGTATTGTTGCGTTGAGGCTCTGGGATTTGGTTGTAGTAGCTATTGGTTTATTATAACAACATGTATAATATATGCCTAACATAATGTACTATTTTATATATATATTATTCTAATCAATTAATAATATACAAACTATACAAGTATGTACTATAAAAAAATAGGTCAACAATATAATATATACGTAATAATATAAAAATATTTAATAATTTAATTATGTTATTTATTTATTTTTTAAATAACTAATTTATTTTAGTTTTTTTTCGTATATTAATCATTATTATACTTAAATTTATTACTAATAATGTACTAACAACGAATAATAACACTGAAATGAATAACTACAATAGCAAAATAGACGACAATAATGTAAATAATACAAATGATACTTATTTAGAATATAATGAAGGATATGTGGATTCCTCTAAAATATATAGAATAAAACCAACTTCAAAACATCACTCAGAAAAAAATTACGAATCGAAAAATGATGATTCCACCAGGTAATTTATATTAATTAAATACCAGATAAACGACGCAAAAATATATATTTAGATATATATTTATGGTATATAATATATGTATATATATGATTGTGAATATTTTTTTTTACTCAATATTTAGCTAATAGACTAATTTTGGTATAATATAGATATAATAATTTACTATTGTTACTGATTTTACATTATCATTTTATTTTGTTGTATTATTATTTGTTTATTTGTTTTTACTTAATATTAACTAGTATAATAATGTTGGTATAATATAGATATAATAATTTACTATTGTTACTGATTTTACATTATCATTTTATTTTGTTGTATTATTATATTAGTATTATAATATTATTTGTTTAATTGTTTATTTAATTTATAACATGCTTTGTTTATAACAAATAATTAAAAGTTGACATGTAAATAATATTTACCAAATATTAAAATATTATGTAGGCTGAAGTAGCCTATTATTATTACAGATGACAGAGTTAATATGTATTATATTTATTTAAATTTACGAATGAATTTTCAAAATATTTCTATGCTATTAATACATATGAAATAATATCATCTATTTATTATATTTTCTATTTTCGATTATTTTTCATTAATTTTATGATAAATATGAATAGTTGTACAACTATTCATATATACGTATATTATTTATTTTTTTTATTTCCTAATATTCTTAATTTATTTCAATGAAGTATGTTATCGTTCGAATTAAATATGCCTGTACTTATGCTTGATTATATATTTTCTTGAATAAGTAAGTAATCATTAATATCAGTAATTAATAGTAACAATAATAATATGAACACTGAATACACGTGTCTGGGTATTTCGGTATAATACAGTAGTATGAACTTTGGTCCATAACATATATACATGTCCATCACTAACATACACGCACATACATATATATATATATATATATATATATATATATATATATATATAAATATATATATATATATATATTAGTTTAACTATATGTGTATTGTTGTGTGTGTTAATTTGTGTGCACACTGTATGCGTTCGCGTGTGTGTATTTACAATTATTAATTTCAATTAATTAATTTAGTATACCGATTATTAATAAATTACATAAACATTTACCAGAACAAATAATACCAAAACTATATTATTTATATTGAACGGTTTAATTTTGATGTACATTCTATATGTAACCTGGAACATCGTATTGGGAGGTGAGGAAGAGACTGATCATTCAAAAGTTAATGGTCCACTAAACCCATATCGTTAGTAGATACATAATATATATATATATATATATATATATATATATATATATATTCTATATTAATATAATATATATGTTTGTATATTAAAAATAGAGTATTTTATAAGTTATTTGTAACAATTGTTAGTAAAGAACGTATATTCACTTAGAGCACTTATTTGTATCCTTAAAAATGATAATTTGAATCCATTTTTTAAATGTTAAACTATAGATTTTGAAATTAATTTATATTATAATTAAAATAACTTATTTTTCCGAAATAACAACCCACATATATGTCTCTATCCATATTTTATTTATCGAATTATCGAATTACACTATTTTTAGGTAGTGATATATCTTTCATTAGAAAATCTGTGATGATAATATTCGATGATATTATGCATGATACCTTCTTAGTATATGATTCCACGTTAATGACAACATCAGCGAATGTATAATCATCTATTATTTATATAAGTATAATGAAGGAAATAAATTAGCTCGTTACGGTTGTTATTATATTTAAATATTTTGTTGTAATAACTCAAATTTAATCATGATTCTTGTGATATGTAAAATCATGATTTATATATATATATATATTATTATAATAGTAACGGGTATTAGTATACTATAGTATACTATTTTATTTGTGTATTTTACTCAATGTATTTGATATAATAACATACAATATATTGTATTACTTATTTATAGAAAGACAATTTTAAACACATTTTAATAAACTGTTAATGTATTAAATAATTAATGGATATTTATTATTTTTATATTTAAACATTTTCCGATATACAAATCTGATAATAATAATATATTTATTAATTATTATCCTATGATTTCAATGACATACACACATCTAAAGTTTTAAACACAATATTTAATATGTATTTTTATTATTTGAATTGATTTTAATGTTATAAATGATGCATAGGGGAGAGTACTATAATATCGAAATGCACGTAATATCGATACCCTAGACATCTCCTAAAATATAATTCCAATCAAAAAATAAGTAGTGTATGAAATGTTAATCAATATAATTATAATTCTTATAATTATAATTTTTTTTTAATATTTATATTTTTTTAATTATAAACAAAAATCTGATATTTTCGTTACAATTCAAACAACTGAATTTATTAAATTTTTGAAGTATAATATCGATTCTAAAAATGTAGATATTTTTAATATTTAAAATAAATCTTATAGATCTAATAATATTTTACATTGTGCCGAAAATATTATGAGATTTTTAAGATTTTTCATAATTTATTACACAGTTATAAACTTTCACCTAAGCAACATACATTTTTATACATTGTCAACCTAATTGCACGTAATATCGACACTCCTGTTATCTTAGAGTTAATAAAACTAAATTAAATTTTAAAATAATAATATATGCATATACCTACTTATAATTATCATTTTGAAATATTTAATTGAGAAATAATAAAGTTTAATGTTTATTGTTAGGGTGTCGGTATTCGAGTACTCTCCCCTACGTGGGATTCAATATAAATATTAGTATACATAATATGATCGACTCTACACAATAATATTTAAGATTAGTTAGATTAAAATAATACGCTAATGTGTATTTGTATATCTAAATAAGATGTCGACACTACTTCTATCGCGGTATGAGGTAATTCATTACAAACTTATATTTATAATAAGAGGAATACTATTGATTTATTGACTAGTTATATTAGGGATGAAATCGTATTTTATGAAAGTGAAGTTCATATTTATGATATTATTTATGAAATAATTCATTGTTGTATTATTATACAACTACTTTTGTATTAATCATATATTGTAATGATTACTAAGTTATGCATTGATATTATTTATTTAATAATCATATATTATTCATCATAAACGGACTACATGATAATGAAATAATTAAATATAATAAACATATTAATTATATACAAGTTTAAATATTTCAATTAATGTATATGAATCATATTGTATATTATAGAGACAAATGCAACACCTATAGTAATAAAGAATACAACAGTACAGAGTTACAAAGTTGTATTTAACTATTGTGATACGCCCACTTGTATAGCATCTAGTGCACATATATTAAAGTTTATGAACACTTCAGTTTGTATACATTATATATATATATATTTATTTTTATTTGTTAATGTTGTTATGTGGTATTCATTAAATGAACAATTCGTTATTCATATTACCTACACCTGACCATGATGATTACGACATAATGTTATTTAACATTATGTCGTAATAGGCCAATATACCCCACATAAGCATATATATATATATATATATATATATATATATATATATATATATATATATATATAGTTATAACTATAATACATACATATATGTATGAAGATTACTATCGATGTACTACTATTTTAATAGAATCACCCCTGTGACGACTTTCATGGCTTAGCATGTGACGGGGTATATGACACAAATTCCCAGTATAATGTAGATACTGAAATGGCAATCAAACGGGTTGCGGCAATACAAAATAATATAGGTAATCATTTAAATTAATTAAATTATATATATTTATTATAGGTATATATATATATATATATACGTATACAGCGTTCATATTTATTACAATATAATATAGTAAATACAATGTTAAAAATCAATGTTAAATAACAAAGAGTACCTGTTAACTTATAAATAAAGCTTGACTCATATCTACAGATCACTCTATAGAGTATATACTATAGTATTACATTATGCATTAGGATACATTATATTACATAGGTAACGAATCATAGTACAAGTTATGACTATCATACTGCTTATGTATAAATAATAGTTATAAAATATAAATAAGTTGTGATATACACACACCGAAAGTAAATAAAATAAAAATAAACCAATATTTGGGATGTTGATCAAACGTGCTAAACACATCATCAAATAACCAGGGAAGAGGTATCGGGTTGGTCAGGCCTATATAGGTTTATATGCCCATAAATCCTGAGGTATAGACTGTACCTGCATATTGATTTTTTGACATCTCTCCACACCTAGAATATAAAATGATTATACAGCTAGTAAGATCAAATACCCAAATAAAGTAAAAAACGATAACATTATAAAAATAACGACATTACATTTTCGCATGTTGAGAATACAAGTTTCCATTATTAAGAGTATCTATATTTGTAATAAATATACTTATAGATTTAGACGAAGCCGTAGAACGAGGAAGTGAGAAGAACCATATTCGAGTAATGGCCGTATATAGGTGGTATAGGCTTTGACTAAATAATATGAATTATTTGAAATAAAACTTCTAAAAATTATATTCGAGATCACATAGGCTTTGCTACATATGTAATTAATGTGAATATTTAATTTAATATTATCATCAAAAATAATACCAAGGTCTCCAAAATTGGAGTATTTTGGAATCAGGGTATTATTTAGCGAATTCAAAGATATATCAAATTTTCCGATTGACATAAAGGTGCATTTTTCAAAAGCTATTTGAAGGTACCATTTTACTGTCCAATCATATAGATCATTAAATCCTGGTTGAAGGATATTATGTTCAGTAGTATTCCAATACGATAGAGATATTTTAGCATTATTGGCAAAAAGAGAGCATGTTAGCCATATTCAAAATATCGAAGGGAGGTCATTGATATATATTAAGAATAGAAGAGGTCTAATAACGTGTATATATATTTGTATATATAATCATAGATTTGTATTTAATGTGTCAGGATCTGATGAAGATTCATCTGAATCTAAAATAGGTAAAATTACTATTAATACTGTTTTATGTTTTATACAAGAAAACATAGGTAGTTGCTCTAAAGATATACTTTTAGAGGCTGTTATTAAAAACTTTAATTTTGATGAACTTAAATTAGCATCACTACAATTATGTGATGATTTTAAATTCACAAATAAATCAAGAAGATCAGCTGAGAACTATGTTTTTGATTTATATAATAATATTGATTGTCTAATTGAGAAAGATTTTACATTTAATTATGTTGTAAAAGATATTAATAAATTACCTCAATGTATTCCAAGTACAATTGACCCTTTATCTAATTTTGATAAAATACTAAAATTAGAAAGTTTATTTGCTAATTTTACTAATTATATTTATAAATCAATTGATCTTACAAAAAATAATAGTATTAATACTACGTTGGACAAACCTAATGATTCTAATAAATCAAATAATGTTACCTATACTACTGTAGTAAATGATAATTCAAACAATAATAATATACATTCGAAAAATAATTATATTAAACCTACCAGTATTTCATCCGAAGGTGAATTCACTAATGTAATTAATAAAAATAAAACAAAATATAAAAAACGTCAGCAAAAAATGTATGGTAGCGACTTAGATAATAAAAGTTATAGTAGTCTACCTAATAGAGACTTTTTTATATCAAGAATTAATTCAGATATAAAATTAGATTCTATAAAAGATTATATATCAAATAAAAATATTAAAATTATAGATATTAAATTGGTTTCAAATGAAGAATCTAAATTTAACTCATACAAACTTACTGTAGATATAAATACAGCTAATACTATAATAAATGCCAGTATATGGTCTTATGCTATATGCATAAGTAAATGGTATAATAGAAAGTTACCTTACGATTGTCAAGTATCTAATAAATATAGTACATTTTCGCTCAGATGATTCCTGATTTTGATTTTAATTTAACTATACATAATGAATTTAGTTATAACAACACTAATGATCCATTAATCACTAACATTAATTGCATGAACATATATTTTCCTACAAGCAAGTATATATATATGTTGATAATACATCTTTTAATACGAGTAATTTATCTATAATTCATTTCAATGCAAGACGCTTGATTAAAAACTTTGATGATATTAAATATTATTTATTATCTTCTAATTCTAAATATGATGTAATCATTATATCTGAAACTTGGTTTAAAATTAATAATAAAGATTTATATTAATTAAACGGTTATAAGGTTGCACACACTATAAGAAATATCAAAAGGGGTGGTGGTGTTTCCATTTATATTAGAGATTTATTTCATTTAGAAATAATAAAGAATTATAGCAAATCTATTGATTCAATATGTGATATATTAACTATTAAAATATCTAATAAATCCTTAAATAATAAAGTATTCATAATAAGTGGTATCTATAGATCACCAACATATGATATTGTGTTATTTAATGATTTTTTATACACATTTTTAAATTCAATTTCTAATAATAACGATACATTCATAGGTGGTGATTTTAACATTGATATCTTAAATAAAAACAAATTATTATTAATTGACAATTTTATTGATTTATTTTACCAATTTAGTTTTTTTCCAACTATAAATAAACCAACACGTATTCAAAATAATTGCATGTCACTAATTGATAATATATTTACTAATACTAATAAAGATTATGATCAAAATTGTATACATATATATGATATTACTGATCATTTTCCAATCTCACTTTCGATTAAAAATATGTTTTCTAAGGTGAATGATACTACTAATAATTTAAACTACTATAGAACCATTGATAAGAATAATATTACTAATTTAATTGATAAATTAAAATTTACAGATTGGAAATTTATATATAGTATTGAAGATATTGAATTAGCTTGTTCTACTCTATTGTCTTACCTCACTGAAATATATCACTCATTTTCTTTAATTAAAAAAATTCAATCTAGTAATTCCAAAAATAAATTTCCATGGATTGATAAATCAATTAAAAAAGAGATATTAAAAAAAAAAAATTATATAATAAATTTATTTCTAACTCTTGCCAAGAGAATAAATATGCATATAGATTACAAAGGAATAAATGCACAACATTAATACGCGAATCCGAAATTAAATATAATTCAATTTTGTTAAACAATTCTAAAAATAAATGGAGCCGTTTAAATAAATTATTGAATGATGGTACCTGTAAATCAGATAATTTTATTTGTTGTGATGACGATCTTGAAGTTTCTAATAAATTTAACGAATATTTCAGTGAGATTGGATCTAATCTATCTAAAATAATTAATCCAGTATCTAATATTGATAATTATATTAATCAAATTCCGATTCTATCATCTCACTTCTTCAAACCCACATCAGTAAATGAAATTATTCAAATTATAGACACATCTAAAAATAGCTTTACATGCGATTACTATGATATTAGTATGAATTTTATTAAATTAATAGGTAATTATATTGCTATTCCTCTCACATATTTATTTAATAAATGTATTACAATTGGATATTTCCCAAAATGTCTAAAAATTGCCAAAGTTATAGTTATTCATAAGAGCGGTAAGAAAAATGATATGGGTAATTATAGTCCTATCTCATTACTTCCTCAAATGTCTAAAATTTTAGAAAAAATTATTAAAGAACGTCTTCTAAATTATATTAATAAACATAATATTTTGATAGATAATCAAGTTGGTTTTAGAGTAGGCAGGTCTATCGCAAATGCAGTAGACTGCTTAGTAGATGGTATTTCTAACAAATTAGATAATAAATATAAATGTTTAACTGTATCTATAGATCTAAATAAAGCTTTTGATACATTAGATAATGGTATATTATTAAAAAAGTTATCTAATTTTGGTATCAGAGGAATATCGCTTGATTTATTACATAGCTATCTAACTAATAGAAAACAATATGTGTCTTACCACAATGTTGACTCTAATTTACGTAGAATGAAGGTGTACCTCAGGGATCTGTACTGGGACCGTTACTGTTTCTGCTTTATATTAATGATATCACTAGAGTTATGGATGAAAATAGCTGTATTCTATTTGCTGATGACACTACGCTGCTATTTACTGATATGGACCACTGTTCATTGGAAAATAAAGCTAACACATATATTGGTTACATCTATTCATGGTTGTGCTTTAATAAACTAACATTAAATTTAAATAAAACGTCGTATACGACTTTTGGCCTTTATAAGCCTCATATATTTAACATTTCACTAAACGACTTACCTATTAAATGTACTAATGAATTCAAATTTCTTGGTGTCACTATTGACAATAGTCTCACTTGGAAAACTCATATTACAATATTAGCTTCTCAGTTATCTAGAATACTAGCAGTAATTTACAAACTTAGAAATAAAATTGATAAACAGTCATTATTATTACTGTATAATTCTTTATTTCATTCAAGATTAACGTATTGTGCTGCCTCTTGGGGGCAAATTATAAGCATACTTTAAATAAGATAATTATTCTGCAAAACAAAGTATTGAAATGTATATATAAACTACCATTACGATCTAATATTGATTTTATCTATAAAAGACATAATATTTTAAAATTATGTGATATAGTTAATATAACATTATTAAAAAATGCATATATTGCTTATACTGATAATGCTAACACTAATCTCTTACGTAAATTTGTCAAAAGTACTTATATATTAACTAGACCTAGATACGCATTTGTTATTCCTAATTGTAGATTAAATATTAGCATACATGCAGTACATTTTGCTAGTATTAAACTATGGAATAAACTAAATACAAAGATGAAATTGATAAAAAATATCAAGTTATTCATTAAAAAGTTAAAAATTTGTTATATTGATAATTATTAATTTTACTATTACTAACAATATTCAATTTTATTAACATATATACACATTTCATATTCTTCCTGGTTAATCTGGATGGAGAATACTGTCTATTACTTATGAAGCCCTCAATGGATCATCAATTATGCAATGATAACTTATTTGTTATATGCTATTATTATTTTATTATTTGTATTATTATGATTATACACTCCGTTTATTTACTTGGTTTATATGCATCGTTCAAGTGTGTACTGAGGTTATATGGGCTGATACATATGCATGTTTGAAATGCTAACAATAAAGAGTTTAATGTACTCAGGGTCAACCCATATGGGGCATGGGCAACCCTGAGGCTTCCTTCAAGTGTTGATTCTCATAATTACTTATGGTGATCACTTGTTCGATGTGATGGCTAATATTATTATTTAAAAAAATGTTTAAATATCTTTAAAAAATTGTTATATAATATATTATGCATATGGCATTATTAAGGTCAAATACCTCGAAAGTCTTCTGACTATTTTATTTGTCCATTTATTGTTTTTCTTTTATAATGATTACAATAATAAAATGTATCTTATCTTATCTTATCTTAACGGAACCTTGAGGAACACCTGAACTTGCATGAATATAATCAGAAAATTCATCACTTACCATAATTCTTTGAAATCATTTAGTAAGGTATGAGCTAAACCACTTAAGGACATCACCACCAATCTCTAATTTAGACATCTTATTTAGAAGTTTAGAATGGCATACTTTATCAATAGCTTTAGCCATATCGATATATTTATAATATCAGTATTAAAAGAATGGTTAGTGGCTCTACTTATATTTCTATAAAATTCTATAAGTTGTAGTTCCGTGGATCTACCGGCTACTTCCATATAGTAGGGCATTGAGCTTCATCTATAATACGTTGAAAAACTATAGATAATAGATAAGAAATTTCATAAGATAATAACTTAAGCATACCTTTGTGTAAACCATCAGGTGATGAATTAAATTGAGTGGGTAATTTATACAGAAATTTCCTTACTATTTCCTGAGATATAGGAAAATCATTAAACATAAAATCTTTTATTATTAAGGTATCATAAGAAATATGTGACTTGAGAAAAACAGATGAAAATTGCTCAGAAAGACAATCTGTTTTATCAAAGTCATTAGTATAAATGATATTATTATCGACTCGATTTCTGAGTGGAGGTGTTATATTTTTGTTATTTAATTTGGTGTTTATATAATTATAAAAAGAAGATTTTTTATTTGATGAGAGCATTTTGTGTTCAACATAAATATTATATTTCTTTATTTTATCTGATAGTAAAGATTGGTTATACCTCCAAATATTATGAGTATCTGTATCAAATATGTTTATATGTAAGACTCTATACTTATTTAGTAGTTTCTTAATAGGTAAGGGATATTTATAAATTTTAATTGAAGAAGTCAATAAAATAATTCCAGCCATGTTGAAGTCTCCATAGATTAGACAAGAGTCCGTAGATGAACATATGTTATTTAGAGTATCACATTATAAAACAGTTTTGGACAGTTGCTTATCTGGTGGCCTATAAATAGTGACAAGTCTGTAATTAAAAAATGTAATACATAATAATTCAATACCATATGTAAAAAATTCGGTCATGCATAAAGAATTATAATTAATATTAACATATACAATAATACCACCACCACGAGCATTATCAGTACGATATAGTCTATAAACGGTATACAAATGTAATGGATTGAGCATTTCATTAGTAACAATATTATTTAGCCAAGTTTCAGTAAATATAATAATATCATAATGACGATCATTAAGCATAGTTAAGAGTGAAGGTAACTTATTGCATAGTGATCTTGCATTAGCATAGTACAATTCGAAAAAGGAGAAAAATTAGCATTTAGTCAATTCGAATGTGAAATGTCATTATTTCTAATATCAGAGTACCTATTTTTATTAATGTTATTAGCTGGTTTAGACCAATTCAAGTAATCTGCATCTGAATAAGATACAGATATTTTCAAATTAATGTATGATATATCATCATTAGTGACTATATATCTTAGTTCATATTAGTGCGATTATTAAATATACATCTTGTGTATTTAGTCATATTTTCAGTTCCAATGATTAGTATAGGATACATTATATCACATATGTATTGAACCATAGTGCAAGTAATGACTACCATACTGTTTATGTATAATGATATTATATATTCTTTATTTAGTAAATAAAGTTTAAATATATAATCTAATATATTTCAGAAAAGTTAGTTCGATCCTATAATATATTAGCTGGCACTTTGTTGAAAGTAAAGGACTATTACGAAGCGTGTACACAGACAGATGATTATGTATATATGGATTTTAATATATATCATTATAATAAAAAGATTTATAAAAAGGGTTATCTTAATATATATATATATTACACAAATAATAATAACACATTAAGAATATATTTAATAAAACAGTTTGTATATCAGTTACTGTAATAATTAATATAGCGATCAAAAATTACTAAATAATTATAATAAACTAAATATATTTTGTTGATAAATTAGAATATTCACAAATTTAGAAAATGCATTCGCAACTTCTTTAATGTGTAATATGCAAAGTTGAATTATAAATCTATAAATTATATTTTTAATATGTATATATATACATATACCATATATGGTACATTTAAAATATATATTAAAAATATTTTATATATATATATACATTATAAATAGTGTTAATTGTATATTAATTAATAAAATACATAAGCATTACTACCGATAATATAATAAAATTATTAATTTTTCAATTTTATACTAATTTTATAAATTACCTGTATCATTTTTAATATTTGTAATTAATCTCTTGTAAAATATTGTCAGAAAAAATATCTCCTATGGGAAAGGATTTATAAATATTGAATATCATAATATAGAACATTTAATAAATTAACCATTAAGCGTACTTTTATAATTAAAATAAGAGGTATTTGATAATTGTAATTTATTCATTAAATAATATTTTCTGTTTTCGATTATTTTTATTTATTTTGTCAGGAAACTGTAAAAAGTATTAATTTAATTCTTTATTTAATTTATAATTATTCTTAGTTTATTTCAATAATGTATATCTTTAAAAATATTTATACTTTATACAGTTGAATATTAATTTGTTTAATAAATTATCAATCGACCATATAGTCAATTTCTTAATATAATTTTAGATTATTTAAATACACTTGGAGAATGGAATTTATACGATGAAAACTCATTAGAAAATTGGAATTTTCAAGTTTATGTAACCTCTATAATATATATATATATATATTGGCTAAAATAATAAATCTTCTCCATATCTCACGTTATACTTTGCCATGGTAATAATATCTTCTACCTATATATCCCCCTCTCTATTTTTTTTCTAACCCTAAATCTCATTTATATATCCTCTCCCTATCTACATTTTTCATCTCTCTCTCAATATCTATCATTCTCTCTCTTAAGTATATTTCGTCACGTTAAGAAGTCTATCTAGGTCTAAAACATGTACTTCAGAGTCACAGTATAACACTATTTTATATACACTATTATGGCATGTAATATATTTAAAATGTATTATTAGTTTAGTATAAAGCTTCGAGTGAATTAATACTCTATATACGTTATATTAGATAAACATATTACATGTGTTTAATAATTTATTTAAATTATTATTATTTTATATTTTGTTTAAAAACAATGTAATATATTATAATATTATATATATATGACATAGGAAACATTGGAAAAAGTTAATTCAGATGGAATGGATATATTTTTTAATTTGATGGTAGAAGTAAATGACAACATCGAAAATAAACATACACTAAAGGTATTATTTTATATAATAACAAATATACACACACATATATACATATATATATATATATATATATATATATATATATATATATATATAGATATATATATATATATATATATATATATATCTATATATATATATATATATATATATAAATATATATGAGTTTAATTTAATTGAAAGATTATTTATACACTTAAATAAATTATAAATAATCTCTCAAAAGTGTATATACAGAATTAAAATAATAATAGTTGGTAATATAATAATAACATTAATGTAAAAATAATAAATTAAATAGTATAAAATGAAAGGAAGGAAATAAATAAATACAATAACAATCGCTGGATAGATTTATTGAATAGCGTATGTGATTTTATGGAAATAATTGAATATGAGAGAGAATTACATAGCTTAGGACCAATAAAACCAATATTTAATTTCCAATGGACGGATAATATGGGCATAGAGAAGATGAAAAACATGTTTTCTAAGAAATGTTAGGTATAATTACCTATCTTAAGATAGGTATATTAGAGGAACAGCAATATTGGAGGAACACTTCGAAGATTATATTGATGAATTAACAATAGATAGTATTTAAATAAGTATAGTAAGTATAGTACATCATAATTTGTTAACTGAGAACCAGGAAGGTAAGTATTGGTATGATGAAGTAGACTCTACTTAGTAGAGGAATGGCCTTGAATACGTAAATTATTCATTGTATGGCTTTAAGAAAGAATTACTCGATATGTATATATATATATAATGATATGTACCAGTTTATATATACAATACATATAACGCTAACACTATGTACATTAGTTAGATAAGAATACCCCGACGTGGCCATTAAAAATGGATAATATGAATACTCGACAGAATCAAAATGCTAGTAATAATAATGCTATTAGTATTTTAATGAAAGAATGTAAACATAGTTTACTTTCGATTAATAGTATTATATTATTATCTAGTGGGTTTTATTCCTATATGTAAATGGCACATCGGTACAGGATACATTTTTAATAATCTTAATTTATTATTTATTTTATCGATACAAATTTCTTCCAAATCATCTTATAATTCACAAAATAATATTCACGAATAATAAATAATTTAAGTTACATCATAATACTCGATTAATAAAACTTAGTTGTTTACTACTTATATAGGGGAAAGTAACCTAATGCGGACACTTTAACAATAAATGCTCTTAACATTTTATGACTCATTATTTGTATTCAAAAATTACAATATATTAATATTATATGATTAAAGATATTATTGTGATTTTAAATTTTTATTTAATATTTTAAATCCATAGATAAGGGGGTGTACGTATTCGGTACCCATTTCCGAATACGGATACCTTGTGTTATAATGCGGACACCCTATATACCACTAGATAAACTATATATTATTTATGAATCAATCATACAAATTACAATTACATTATTTATAATTAATTTTATGAAAAATGTATTCTAATTTTATTAGTTAATAATCGCTGCACGCTGATTTGTTATAGGGTGTCCGTATTAAGACATCTAGAGTGTCCATATTAGGAACTTATATGACCATTTGATATATGCTTATAACTTAATGTATATTTGATAACAAATATAGTAATTAAATATAATTTTAGAATACTTTATTTATTAATAATATAAAGTTATATTTTATATCAATACATTTGTATATTCTTGAGAAGGTTTTAATTGACATTTTTTTTCATAAATTTAAAACCCAACAATAATTATACCGAAAATGTCCGTATTCGGTTACTTTCACTTCGTATGGTTTACAAGTAATTATGTACATGATGGAATATAAAGTATGGTATTCAAGTAGTGAACAACCAAGTATACGTTATACTAACTACTATACTTTATATATAATCGTTTAAATTATTACTTGTGATATTATTACTACACCGTATATCAAAGATTTTTCCAAAGAAAGTTATAATACTTAAATATTTGAGTTTTACACAAAACACAAACAGCGCCACTCTAATAAGTTTTATTTTTGGATAAATGAGTTGAAAAATCAGAGTTAATTATAATTTAAATTCATATCAAATTATGCATTTTAAATGTAAACAAATATCAAGAGTTCGTTACAGCCCAAGCAACCAAACACGTTGCCCATCAACGTAAAATATATAACAACGTTCCAATGTTGTATATATTATAGGTTAAATAAACACTTTGGATATAATTATTTTATTTATGCAATATATGTTCCAATTTTTTATATTTTATAGGTTAAATAGACAAATTTGATTGCAACAGCGATATCTATTGTGCTATATTATATTTTATAAAATATATCTCTTATAAATAAGAATTATTATTAATAGAATTTTATATCAATATAATTATATAATATATACATATGTACATACACACATACAAACATACACCCATACACATACACACACATATATATATATATATACATATATATATATATATACTATATAATATTGTTAATGTATACACTTATTTCTGTTTAATATTTATGCGATTTATTTCACATCCAACATTAAAGTACTAATGCACTAATGAACCAATTAGTTCATTAGTTTTGAAATATACATTATTATAATGGAATATGTATATAATATATAATTAGGTAAAATAACTATTAATTATATTATATATATATATATATATATATATATATATATATACTTGTTATTAATATATTTTAATCTATATATATTTATAAAATAGTTACACTATATTAGAAAGTTTATTCTTTAATGTAATATTATTGCGCAATAGATATTAGATTTGTTCTGGTTGTTCTACTACATATCTATAAATAATAAATATAAAAATATACGTTTCACTAGATGATTATTTATGGGTACAAATATACGTTACACTAGGTGTTTATTTATGGGTAAAATTATACGATACAATATTGATTTTTTATATTTAAAAAGAAACCGTTTATTTGCTCACAAACTACCTATAATTTTGCCACCTACTGGAACATATTTTTTGATGTTTTCTGGTTAATTGGGAGTTTCAAAGATAGGACGCTGTCCGCTCTTTATCTGTACAATGGTTAATTGTTGTATTCTGAGCTCTATACTTTTCATTCATAGTTTAATCAATGATGTATATCTTTGAAACAATTATATAAACGATATGTATTTATCTGTTTAGTAAAAATACACTCATATATTAAATTGTATTTTTATATAAATAGTTTATAAAAAATAAAAATATATTTATAAATTATGTTCGAATTGAACGATATTTTTTATATTACTTATATCGATATTCCAACTAATATAATGTGTATTAAATATATTATGAATCATATGTATTTATATTTAATCATTGATTTAAAAACAAAATTGTTAGTGATTTTGTTATCAATTTAAATTAGTACTCTATAACCTTAATAAAATGCGATAAAATCACTCAAGCGGAAAATAAAAGTGTCATTAAATATACGTTAGCAGAAGTACGTATATTTTATTAGATTCATATAGAGTGTATACACTCAGGAAAACACAAAAGCAAAGCTTGACTAGGTATTTTCCCACTCCACTTGATAACAACATTACAAGAATACAAAAAAATATATAAGTAAATTATCAAATGATAATAACTTATTTTAAAATTTCAATTTTGTATACCATTAGAATTAATTTATACATTATAGCTTGTTTATATATACTATTGTATATATTATTAAAGTAATTTGAAAATATAAAATAAAATTATAATATGACAATAACTTATTTTTAAATTTCAATATTGTATATCATTAGAACTATAATTTTGTATATATATATATATATATACTATTGTATATATTATTAAAGTGATTTTATTTGTAAATTTGATTCGTATAAATGAAAATCGTGCTGAATAAATAAGTAAGTATATACTTTAAAATTGTTACCAAGGAGAAGTCATCATTTTCAGTTAAATATTACATAAAATATAATAAATAATAAAAGTATATATAAATGTATATTAAAGGAAGAAAAATATATAACTCAAATGAAATAAAAGCATAACATATGTAAAAAAAAAGATACATATATTATAAATATATGTACTATTTTTATTGTTTGTATGAATTATTATATTAAATATTTAGGAATTTATAACTGGTGTAAGATACAAAATATTTTTGTTATGAGATATAACATAATATGGTACATGTAAATTTTAATTAAAACCAGAGTTAGAATTAAAATTCTTAGCAAGATTTTAATATATATATTTATAAAATATATATTAAAATCATCAGCTGATAAAGTTATCTTTTGTTATATGTATTTATCAAATATCAAATAAGATATTATATACCAGGGTACTATGGTGATAAACATTATATTAACCAATACACTCACGTTACCTACATACATATCTAGTTTATTTATTTATGACTTACCTATAGAATAGTTTCATTATTTATTTTAATAATATATTATAATCGTTCATAAATGTTTGTATTTTATACTTTTAATTAATGAATTGGTTAAATAAAAAATCTATATTTTAATAATAATATTAATAATTATAATAATAATAATATAATAATAATAATATAATAATAATATAATTATAATAATCGTAATATTAATATTAATTATGTTTATAATTAATGGTTATTATAATAATAGGTTAATTTTACTACTACTAATACTAATATTAATACAAATAATAATAATAAATATATACGATATTTATAAACAGAATCTTCAATTAATTATACAATTTTTTATTGAGATGGATGAAATGAGAGGCGTTCCGAGCGATATGTATGTTATCAACTATTACGCATTTGAATTGAATGCATTTATACTAAGAATACACATGGTAAAATAGAATTCGTTAAAAATATGTATTGTTATAATTTAAATTGTATATAGTTTATATAAACGTTTGTTTTTACAGATGAGATTGGTTGCCATAAAGAACGAATATATACATATAATGGAATTAAATAATAGATATCCATTTGTTAGTATACAATATATGGCAAAGTATATATATATATATATATATATATATAGGGGAAAGTCTCTGGTTACCGACCCCTAAATATTTATTGTGATAACTTATTCAATATTAAATATATTTATTTGAAATGTTGTAAATAGGGTAATATTATGGATATGAATAATGTGGCTATTTTAAATGTGTATAATTATATTTATTAAGATATAATTATATTTACAAGAATAAACAGGGGGGTCGGTAATTGGATACATGTTCCTAATACCGACCCCCTTCACCTATTACCGACCCCTAAAATAATCGTGGTATAAATAGTTTTAGTATTCTAATATCCAATCAACATGGTAGATATTCATAAATATAATTAATTATAACATGCAAGCAATTATTTTTTATTGAATTTATGTTTTAATAGTAATATTAAATTTAAATTTAAACTTTATAGTAATTATATTAAAATAGTTTATATTATTATTTAATATTTAGTTTTTAATATGTATGTATATAATCATGAGAATCATAATCAATGAGAGTGGTTGCAATAAAGAACGAATATATATATATATAATGGAATTAAATAATATATATGTATTTAGATAGATTGGAGTTCATATGCAAACCGAATTGTATCTCTGGTTGATAAATCTATATCTAAAGATGAATATATCCGAATGTATCACGATGATTATTTTAAACCACTCTCTGATTTAATAATCGATATGCTGAAGACCACTCGAGGAAAAAAGTTTATTGATTATAATATATTAAATAGGAGCGTGTTTAAACTTAAAATATCTACGTAGCTAAATCTACGTAGGTCTTTATTTGTCTCCTACATTTCGATATACTGCTTGCACACAATGAACACGTGGTCGTATATTCCAGTCTAATACGATTTACCGTATAGACATTCCCTAAGTTATAATGAGTTTATATATATATATATACGATTTATTTATTATTGTTTACTAATAACATATTTCGTTATAAGTCATGATATCATAATGTTTTTAAATTAATGTATTCGTATTCATTCATAGAAATATATAATAATATACTGAAATGAATATATATATATATATATATATATATATATATATATATATATACGCTGGTACGTGCAAACTTATATACTTTAACTACATTATTACTTCAATTTCACTCCTGAACAAAATATTTACCACTTTATGTGGATTAAAAATAACTAATTAATACCAAACTTATAAGAATTGTATTACTAAAGTATTAACAATAGCCTAAGTATTACGCCTTAATTATCACCCCATAATTCAGTACTATTGTTTAACTCGGATCTAACTGGAAAACTGGGGGAAACTATTCCAAACTTGGATCTAAATGGTGTAAACTTATATTTAACCCATATATATTTAACTAGTTGTAACTTGTATCATTATATCCCAGTTAAATCGACATTATTTTTTTAAACTCATATCAACTTGGATTTAGCTCATCCATTTTAAATTTTTTTTAAATCGGATTCATGTACCCAATTTAAATACAACTTAATTTTGTAAACTGATATCAACTTAGATTGGGATCATCCATTTTAACTATGTGATATTACATGTAACTTTTTCTTAAACCTAATCAGATAACCTATTTGATTATATACCCAGAAGTACCCTTTAATCTATCATCTACTATATATGTGTATCACTTCAGTTATTCCCAGTGTCAAACTCCAATTTACTAACGTTTTCTTCAGAATTTATATTTCACCTATATATCTCTATATTATATATTTTATACATATTTTGTAACTTATTTCTCGTGTGAAGCATATAACTTTACGTATACAGTTTCATGTTTATTTGTTATGTATTGAACGTTATTCTTTATCTATTATAATATATACATTACAGTAATTACATTAATTTGTATTACAAATAATTAGTATATCCAACAATATTTATATGTATATTATTCAACGCGCCCACTTAAATATTATTAACATTACTATATATAATAATCTATATGTATAATTATTTACATAGGATTATATTTAATTATATAACTTACACGTGTTTTGTTGCCATGGACAAGATAGACAATGATAGGCCAACTGCTTCAATTTATTTATCTCCAGGTTATACATAATGTATTATATAATACTTATATTATGTATTATTTAATATAGTATATACTATATTTTAAATACATATAACTGTATGTGTAGCTCAGTTTGCTAAGGTTTCAAACATACAGGCAGTATAACACGGGTTTGGACCATTAACTAATTTTATAAAATTGGTCTTACAATATTATTTAGAAGTGATCTTATATAATTGTGAATAAATAAATTATTGGTTCATGTTAACATGGATTCCATAACATGATAGCAGCTTCAAAAGGATATTTCAGATATATAAGGTTTAAAGTGTAAACTTCATCTAAGTTCCTGGATGGGATGAAAGGCTATTTCTTCACCAAATAAAAATAATAATAACAAAATAAATTCTTTTTATTTTATTAAATGCGCATTAAATATGATTTGTAAGTAATTTATAATAATTACCATACAGATTTGTTACTGTAAAATAAGTAAAGGATAATGTGATTATTTAAATTATTAAAAATATATATAGAACTGATAGATTAAAATTATATTAGTTTGAATTATTACATAGGAATTGTAAGTTCGATACATTATGTACTGGAAGTAACAATTTGGTACCTTCCCTTATATAATAATGCATTATATATGACGTTGGGTATTCATATATTCATCTGTTATTATTATTAGTATAATTATTATTGCATTTCTATATATTAGTCTGTAATTGTAATAGATGTGAAATCGAGTCACATATAGACAATTTAATATATATATATATATATATATATTGGATATTTGTTAGTTATATAAAAATAACTATAATAAATGTTATTACGAAGGATGTATATATGTTATATTTAAACTAAATTATATTTAATAATCACGTGTGTTGGATAGTATTCTTATTAGTAAGTATACAACACCAATTACTAATTATTATATTCTACGCGAAATATAGCAGATAAATAATATGTATTGCTCGTTATTGTTATAATTATTCAAATATATTTAAATTATATATATATTAAAATTTTATATTTATTAATGAATTAAATATATTTGTATTTTATATCACATATATTAATTTAATTATTTTGAGATTAACATTAATAGTATATCTTAGTTAAGATTTAATATAATTATATATACATATATATAGGGAAAAATAATCTAATACGGAAAATTTAACAATAAATGGTCTTAATATTTTATGAATCATTATTTGTATTCAAAAATTACAATATATTAATATTATATGATTATAGATATTATTGTGATTTTAACATTTTATTTAATCTTTTAATTCCATAGATAACGGTGGTATCCGTATTTGGTACCCATGTCATAATACGGATAATCTATATACCACTAGATAAACTATATATTATTGATGAATCAATCAGACAAATTACAATTACATTATGTATAATTAATTTTATGAACAATTTATTTTAATTTAATTAGTTAATAATTTATTTATTTTTATAATTTTTTATATTAATAATACAATCTAAATAATACAATTTTAGATTTGCTTTTATTGATGATATTAATATTATAACGCATGCAATTTTTCTGAAAATTAGAATAGTTCAAACGCTACGAGCTGATTATTTAAAGGGTGTCCATATTAAGATATCTAGGCTGTCCATATTAGGGAATTATATGACCTCTAGATATATGCTTATAACTTAATGAATATTTGATAACAAATATATAAATTATATATTTAATTTTAGAATGCTTTATTTTGTAATAATATATTGTTTTATTTATATATCAATACATTTATATATTCTATAGTAGGTTTTAAGTTGACATTTTTTTTATAAATTTAAAAACGTAATAACAAAATCAGTTTATTGGATATATCAGCACTATTTTGAATACTTAAAAAATAAAAAATACATTTTTAGACTATTTATATATTTATGAATATTTTATTCATCATTTGTGGTAGGATTTATGGTTTCTGAGATACTGAAAGTGTCCGTATTCGGGCACTGTCCATATTTGGGAACTGTTCATATTAGGTTACTTTCCCCTATATATATATATATATATATATATATATATATATATATATATATATATATATATATTTATTATATATATATTCAATGCATTTAAAAAATAATAATTTTAAAAATATTTAAAAAAATACCTCTTAAAACAGTATTCATGGATATTATTCATATACATTTTTTAATAGATATATTCTTCTTCTTCTATTTATTCATTTAACATATCACCTCAATGTATTAATAATTTTATATCAGATTTGGAAAAATGTGATTGGGATTTGGTTACTAGTTTATTCAATATTAATAGTATATATGATAAATGTATATCAATGTTCTCTAATATATATAATAAAAACTGCCCATTATCATTTACATTCAAAATAAAAAATAAAAATAAAAATAATGTGCATTCATTCTGGCTAAATAAAAAAAATAAAAATGCAATAAAAAAGAATGAAAAACAATACAAAGATTCTATAAGAATTAATTCCAGGCATAATATAGCAAAATATAAAAAATATAGAAATAAATTTAATATAATGATTAGAAGACAACAAAATCATTTTATGCATACTTTCCTGTATCATAATAAAACTTGGAAAAAAATACTAACTTTAATAAATAAAAATAATAATGATACTATTCCCGATAATTTGTATATCCAAGATTATTTAATAGATAAATCATATAGAGAGCAAGCTTTTAATGATTTGTGTGCATCTATTGGATCTGTTATTAGTAAATCTATTCCTTCAGTCGAGGATAATAGTTTTTATAAATATTTGAAGGAACCGATTATTAATAGTTTTTATTTTCATCAAATTATAATAAATGATATATATATAATGCATTAATTGATATTATATCAAAAACTTCTAGAGATATAAATGGTATTGACATTAATATAATTAAAATTGTTTTTAATCTGATTTTAGAACCTTTACTGTACATTTTTAATCAAATGATACATACATCTACTATTCCTAATCAAATGAAAATTTCAATAATAATCCCTATATATAAAAATGGAAAACATGAAGAAATAAATAACTATCGTCCAATCTCTTACCTCAATTCTATAAAATATTTGAAAAATTTTCAGTATAAAAATGTTATTATTTATTGATAGAAATAATATATTATATACAAATTAATATGGTTTCATTGCAAAGTCTTCAACAGTACATGCACATATACATAATTATAACTTTTTGACATCTGGTTTCAAAAAAATAATAAAATGGCTTCTATTTTCTTAGATTTAAAAAAAACATTTGATACTGTAAATCATGATATACTTTTGAAAAAATTAGAATATTATGGTTTCAGAGGTAAATCAATGACATTACTAAAGAGCTATTTAAGTAATAGAAGTCAGATTACTAAACTAGGTGAAAATAGTTCTTCAAAGTTGAATATAAATATAGGAGTTCCGCAAGGATCTATTTTAGGACCAATATTATTTATATTATATATAAATGATATACATAAATGTTTAGACATATCTGATGATAGAAATTTGATACTTTTTGCTAATGATACATCTCTTAGATTTCGAAAAAATAATAATATAGATTTAACTAATCAGTTAATATCGGACGTCAATTCCTTATATGAGTGGCTTAATTTAAACAAATTAAATTGAATACGGCAAAATCAAAAATTCTTATATACAAAGGTGCATCATTAACTTCAAATATTTTTATTGAAAGACAACAATTATCTATATGTAAAACATATAATTTTTTGGGCGTTATATTGGATACAAAGTTAGATTTTAAACAACATATAATAAGTATTCAAATTAAATTATCTAAAATTATATATATGTTAAAAAAACTTAGTGATATTCTCCCGAAAAAAATACTCTATTTATTTTATAATTCTTTATTTTTACCTCGTGTATTGTATTGCCTGGAATTGTGGGGAAATGTATACTTTAGTAATATATATGAAATAGAATTATTACAAAAAAAAGTAATTAGAATTATTAATAAAGATATATTAATAATCAGAAATGGAACTTTTATTTTAACTAACACAAATTCTCTATTTATTAATTCTAATATATTAAAGTTACGAGATCTTATTATCTATAAGAATATTTTGTTTATACATAATATATTTGTAGTTAATTGTCCAAAAACTATGAATAACATTTTTGTAAGGAGATATACTAAATAAAGATATTCAACTTTTAATTATACTCTACCATATATAAAACATACACGATATCATAATTCAATATTATTTTCTGGTCCAAAAAAATGGAATGAAATTATTAAAAATCCATGTATTTCAATGCATTTAAAAAATAATAATTTTAAAAATACCTCTTAAAACAGTATTCATAGATATTATTCATATACATTTTTAATAGATTTATTCTTCTTCATCTTTTTATTCATTTAATTTAATATATTTATTTACTCATTGTTTATTTGTTTATAAAAGTATTTTCCCCTACAGTATTAACTTTTTAAAAAAATCTCTAATTTTAATTTTTATATATAATCTTCATTTTTATTTCGTTTATATAAGGTATTTTTCTTTTCAGTATTACAATTTTTATAAAATCTATTCTTCTTTTTATTCATTTATTTTAATATATTTATTATATATTTTTTATTTGTTTATAGAAAGTATTTTCCCTAACAGTATTAACTTTTTTTTTTAAATAATCTCTAATTTTCATTTTTATTATATATAATCATCATGTTTTATTTCAATTATATAAGGTATCGTTCTTTTCAGTATTATAATTTATAAATATATATATATATAAAATAATCATTAATTCAATTATTAATTAAAAAAAAAAAAAATTAAAATCACAAAAAAATAATAAAATCAAAAATATTATTTTTGTTTTATGTTAGGTATTCAGGTGCAACTCCATTTTCTATTTTTAACAATGTATATATAGTTATCTCACACTTTCTCTCTTTTTAGAGTAATTTTAATTTTTTACATTCTTAATTATATTTATATTTTATTTATTGTATGATAATCTAGACTAACCAAAAATATGATGATTGGGGAAATTCTAGTAAAAATATTAACTTGTTTATTAATGTCCCCGTCATTCCTTGGATATTGGAGAGGAATGATAAATCTGATTTATTTATTTATTAATATATATATATATATATGTAATAATGAGGGTCGATTTAAATGTAACAAATATAACACCACTCAAAATGATAGGGGAACGTTGTATTTACTCTTTATTTATAAATCATCAAGACAAAAAAATCATACAATAAAACTGTTATAAAACATATATACAGAATTACAATATTGAATAAATATGTTAAATATTTTACAAACCTCCACGTGCCAAGGTATAATCAGAAATGAAATAATATTGTTAAATCTAATATAATTCAGATTATATTATTTCCATGCGATGGTTATGTAACACTAAATAAAAACACTAAATAAAAAACACAAAAATCAATATATATAAAATCAACATTTCTACTTTTAATTAGTACATAAATGAAAACAAAAATATAACCAATTAAAAATATATAATAAACTAAATAACATTAACTAAAAACACAAAAATCACTAGACGAAATTAACATTTATAATTATTACATAATACACAAATAAATAAAATAACTAAATTAAAAATATATAATATAAACTTAATAACAACTATATAACCAACAACTATATAAGACGCTAGTCTGCTACATATATATATATATATATATATATATATATATATATATATAGATTTAAATAGGTGTTAATACAATATCGCTTTATTCAAATCGACATTACAGATAACTCAGATATGGCGAAGTATTGTATTGGATCAACATTACCGATGATGGGGTATGCCTTCGATTCATTGAATCCCTCATCTGATAGCTATAATGAAATTATTAAGGTTAAATATTAATCGAAGTATAACAGTATTGTATATTTATACTTAATAAATTGAATTATAAAAACTAGGTAAAAGAAATGTTTGTAAAAATAAAATCTATATATTTAGGTAAAATCAGGTCATCGAGTTGGTTAGATGAAGTATCAGCCAATCATGCCATTGATAAGGTTATATTATTGTAATTTATACGATTAGATATGTCAATATTATGTATACAAATATATATATATATAATTATCATAATACTATTTATTAAATACAGTATATAAATAAATACCAAATACAAATATACCCCTATATAAGTAGTATAAGTCAATAGATATATACATTGTATATATATTATAACTGCGAGAGACCTATGAAGAGATATCCTATTGAGGATTAATTCAATATGTGTAACTTCTAATGTGTCAAATTTTTTCTTGTGTTATGATTTATCGTTTATTAAATTATTGATATACAAAAGAGAAAATATAAGAATGTCCTATGATCGAATTTTAATAAATCTTTGCATAAGTATTACAATTCTACTATGCGTATTTATCTTATCGAAATACATAAACTAAAATCAAATGTATATTTTTATAACATTTATGAATTCAAATAAACTTATTAAAATTGTTATTAACATCAATATCAATATTAACTACATTTTTGATAAATTATTTTTTGTTAAAAATTCATAATTAAAAGTAAATAATTATATATATATATATGAATAACTATTAAAACACATATTTTATATATAAGAATATATATACTGTTATGTTATTATAATCTTTGAAAAGTATGATTTATTTTCCTAAACTTAATAATATTATGAATAACACTATATTATATACATATATGTATATATATATATATATATATATATATAAATATTATTATTATATTAAATTACATACCTATCTATTTAATAACGTATATAATACCTGATACAAATGGACCAATCATGAAGTTTTCGATATGTACATCTCATAAATAACTACAAGGGGCTAATAATATTCAAAAACAAATATGCAAACAAAAGGGGCTTATATTTGTATTTAATGTTTACTAAAGTTTTTATTCACGAAAGCAAAAATAAATAAACAAAATATGTAGGTATCCAATGTGGTCGAAACCCGCTACATATCGCTGTAAAGTTGTTAACTTTTTCGATACATAACTATACTATTTTACTATTATATTTATAGGTGGAAAATATAGTGGATCATATCGGCTACCCTTCATTCATATTCGATACAGAACAACTTGATCATTTTTATGAATATGTTAGACAAATATTCAATAATACATTTAAATTATAAATTATATTAAAATATAATATTATATAAATATATATATTCTAATTTATATTAATTCATGTATAATCAAAATCAATTTAGTTGATCATAAAAAAAGGTGACTTTTTTGGTAACTATTTGGCTTTAAGAAAATTTGGGTATATATTAAATTTACGAAATTATCAAAAACTTGTAGATTCTGAGAGGTTATATAAAAATCTACTATAAATAATTTATATATTATTAATAGTATTAATTTAACACATATTGTTTATTACTTTGCTGAATTATGTATATATATATACATCTATAGATGAACTATACTAGAGAGGAAAATGACATATTTATCAATGGTATATGTTATAAAGTTATGGCTTTCAAACTCTTTACTTTATTAATAATTGCAGACCTTTCAGTGATGATGACAATATTTCCGTATCGTCAGCATAGGATTGGAATACATATTAAATAGCAAAGGTGAACGAATTCCTCCTTGAAGTACACCATTTAAAACTGGGAAGCTAGATGATGTGATATCACCCCACTTAATGTATATTATCTGATTTATGTACCAATAATTTAAAAAATATATATAATATGGAACTATATTATCTTTTTATCTAATAAATACAATATTGTGATTAAGTTTATCAAAAGCTGCAAGATAATGGTATTATTATTATTGTAATCTTTTAAGTATTTCTTAAGTGTCAAAATACTTATTTTTGTTCCAAGTTTTTTTTTATTCCAAATTGATATTTAAGGATAACTAATAAAGAAGATATTCTATTATATATCACCTTTTCACTTATCTTACAAATAATATTAAATATAAATATAGGTTAGAAGAGTCATTCGATCTTTTATTTTTGTTTTTAATTATTGGTGGAATATAACTTGAATAATAAGAATATTTGAATTATAAATATGTCTTTGGAAAATTCCATCAGGACTTGCAGATTTACTACTTTTAATGATTCTATAATAGATTCAATCTCAACCGAATTTTTATAAACAATTTTAGTATAAGGGTACGGAATAGAATTAACTCTTCAAAATATCATTAACATTATCGAACTAGAATTTATTAACATCAACTATAACATGTGTATTATCAATGTTTATGGAATTGAAGATATTTTTAATACAGGATAAGTATGATTAATATCAAAGGAGTACTTATAATTATATACATAATATATAACAAAATTTATTCCTATTAATTATATTCCATTTAATTTTTTATGAATAACATATATGTTGTATAATAATTTTGTGATATTATCCTATCTAATCTCTATCTCGGGCGACAGCATAGAAAATATATGTATCTTTATCTGAAACCCTTTAGAGGAAATATCAATATAATTAATTAAATACTTCATACGAAAAAAAATGTAAAACTTTCTTCTATTAAATATTTATTATTATTATTATTATTATTATTAACTAATACATGACTATCAGAAATTATAAAATATTAATCAATTTCAATTTCAATTATAGATATATGAATATTATGCGTAGATAAAAAATAAAAAAGCCTAACCAAGAACAAACAACTAACGCATTTAAAGCTTTAGACTTTAGACTTTAGACTTTAGAATAATTTTATCAGATATGAAAATATTTTTTCTGTGCAATATTTAAGTAAAATATTACTAAAATTTGAATTCTAGTATGAGACAAATCTATTAACATTAAAATTTCCAATTATAAAAAAATGTAATGTATTTATAAATTCACAATATAAAAACAGTTTAACAGACGATCTTTAAATAAATCAATATTATTTAGACTCATGAGGTAAATATATTTTAATAATATACAAAGTAAATAGTATAATACATATAAGCCAATAATAATCAGTGTGCACAATTTTAACATGTTAACAACATTAATTTGAATTACTCACAAATTCTTTGAATATATATGATTCAATTGACTCTGTAGTCACATCATTATTTATATGAGATAAGAATACATGACATTTTCTAGATGTTATTTTACAGATTTCTTCAGAATAGCCTTTTCCAATTGTTATAACATTCCAGCATTTTTCGTGATCTTGCTATTCTTGACTTTCTTGTTTTCTAGTGTAAACTTGTCATATGGTGTCAATTTATGTATATATATATGTTCTTAATTTTTATTAAGTTGTACAGAATCGATAGTAACAACTATTTACAAATAATTGTTTAGAATATATTAGTGAGCCATTTACATATGTGTATAAATCTATTTCTCGCGGAAATATTCGTCAATAACGAGCACGGGTTATTAAGTAATTATCGTTAACATAGTCGTTAACATAGATTTAAGTTTGCCAAGTAAAATAAATAGTTACCTTAAGGAAGAAATACAAATCTAGGTTGATAAATATGCGAACTGTAATAAGTATATAGGGAAAACGCGAATGATAATACGAATACTTATTTAAGAAAAATGCAATGTAACCAGTTTATATATTATTATATACAATACATAAGATATATTAGTTATTTCTATAGGAACAAATAAAGTGTATTATAATTTGAAGTTCAATTAATTAAAAATATAAACATAGTATTGTTAAGAAATAAAGCTTCAATGCTTATGTATATTTATTTAGTATAGAAGTCTTTAAGCTTTATTTCTTAACATGGTGACAACGCAAATCTACTAGGACTGAGGAATGCCTTACCCCACGCCCACATATGACTGGTCAGCAGAAGAACAGGTCGAACAACTCTCTATGTTCCGCAGAACGTGCGAGTGCATATTCGGCGGACCGCTACACACGCTATCGGAAGAGGTTCGCGCCAACTACGCGCTAGTTTGGCTCGGTCCAAAGGGTCAATAATTACAGCTATCAAGAAGGAGGACAAGACCCCCCTAGATACACTATGGTCAGCCATTCGTGAGCACATCACTCCGAAGATAAACCACCGTATGATCAGAGACAAGCGGTACATTATAACACGAGAACACGATGAATCAATGCACGAGTTCATCATGCAGTGCACTCGTCACATCAACCTATGCAAATACACGGACAGCGAAGAGCAACTTATTGACCAAATAATCTTCGGCGTACACGACGACTACCTACGCCGCACTCTAATGGAGAACGACTCCCTGAATCTCAACAAATGCAAACAGATGTGTATGGAACACGAAACGCTGTTATCCAATCGAAATAACGGCAGATAGACAACATAGATACAATAGCACACGCCAATACCATAGAAAGACCACGACCACGACCTTGTCCCAACTGCGGACAACTACACGACATATGCCCAGCTTTAGGCTCCGTATGCAGAGTCTGCGGTAGATACAATCACTGGGAAGCTGGCTGCCGTCGACAGACACATGCGCCACCGACCAGCAACGACACCCCGCGGATGTCAAGGCCAGATATCCGCGACGAGGTTTTTATAAACTTAGTTAATAATTATAATTTATTATCTACTTTAGCGGTGAGTATAGTATTATAATTATAATACTATACTCACCGTTAAAGTAGATACTGGCGCACAATTAAATGTACTCCCTTATTCACTATATAAGCGCCTTATTAACCCACCTATATTATACCCGCCCACATACGCACCATATGGCTACGTAAATACACCTATTAATGCAAAGGGATTAACCACCTTAGAATTCACTTATCGTAATATCCAATACCACCTTCCCTTCCACATCGTAGACGCCCGAGGTGCCCATATCCTCGGGTTACCCACATGTAAAGACATGTCCCTCATACAACTACTATGCAGCGTTACATCAGATAAAACACCAAATACTACCTATACTAACATCCATGCCGTAATCAAGGCGCACCCAAAACTTCCACCACTCCCCGATCCTAACCTCCCACACGTTACAGGTGTCGTTGTAACCACACGGTCCGGACGAATCTCACGAAAGCCGCAACGCCTAGACCTCTGATGGGATTCTCCACATAAGCTCGCCACACACCATCCCTGTTCCCATCATCCCATTTCTCATATGGAGAAGAGAGGATGTTATATATATAACATATATATTGTATTATTATTATTATACGCATTTTACTATCACTCGCCATATAAGGAGCGACGTACATCATACGCGCGCCGCGCGACTAGCGCACGCCCGCGAATTCCTGCATGATCGTCATGCACGACCGCCTCGCGTGCTAGACACGTTGCTATATAAAGCAGCCGATAGCCACATGTTAGGCACTTCTATACTAAATAAATATACATAAGCCTTGACGCTTTATTTCGTAACAAGTATAATCATGAATGCTATTAAAGTTTAAATATAACTAATAATATGTGTGCATATTAGTTTAATATAACTAATATTACAAATATAATTTTAAATTGATATTTAATAGGTGGATACCATTTGGTGAAGGACCTTTTTATAATAGATTAATGAATACAGTAGTTATTCCTACACATTGTATAACGACTCACTACTACTCGCAATATTTTACAGAGTACGTATATATATATATATATATATATATATATATATATATATATATATATTTATATATATATATGTATATCTTATAAATTATATATTTAATTATTAAAAATATTGATATTTCAATAATATATTGATATTTGATAATATGTAATAGTAATACATTATAATTTATATATTGCAATATTTACATGATACATTTACAAATATATATTATAAAAAAATGTATAATAAAATAAACCAATAATAATTCAACAAATACAAATAATAATTACATATATATTATTTTAAACTACAATAATATATACTTATTAATTTTATATTATAATATTTGTATTTTAACTGAAGAGGAGAGTACTCGAATACCGAAACCCTATTTCTCAATTAAATATTTCCAAATTTTAGTTATAAGTGTTAAGTAGGTATATACATATAATATATATTTTAAAATTTAATTTAGTTTGTTTAACTCTGAGATAACAGGAGTGTCGATATCATGTGCAATTAGGGTAAAAAATGTATGAAAATGTATATGGTTAAGTAAAAGTTTATAATTTTGTAACACATTATGAAAAATACATATTTTTTTTCGGCACATTGTAGAATATAATTATATCTATTAAGAAATCTATTAAAAGATCTACATTTTTAAATGATTAAGAATCGATATTGTACTTCAAAAATTTCATAAATTTAGTTGTTTTAGTTGTAACGAAAAAATCATTTTTATGTTTATAATTAAAAAAATATAAATATTAAAAAAAAATTATACTTATAATAATAATAATAATGATATCAGGTTCAGTTTATGAACAATATCAAAAATCCAAGTTGCGTATAGAAGTTGTGTTGAACTTATCGAGATACCAACCTGTTCTTGGTAATGAGATAATTAATACAAAATGAATAAATATAAATAAATATTTTGCAATTCTAATTTTGTTCACTCGTGTTCATTCGTCTCATAAAAAATCAATAAAATATAAAATTAAATATATATCTCAATACCAAGAAATCATCATGTATATAACAATACAATAATAATAAAATATAATAAAAATATATAATAAAATATTTAAAAATGTAAAAAGCTACTAAAATAATAAGTTAAACTATAAAAAATCAAAGATAATGAAAGAACATAGTAAGGCTACAAAGATAAAAAAATGTATACAATACGAACAATTTAAAATAGCTTAAAAGAAGAAAAGATAACCATGTAAATAAAATGACAAAAAATACCGATAAGGTATAATTTATTTTGATTAGATATAATTATTTAAAAGCATGTTTTTAATATACATTGTAAACATATTCAAATTCATTAAAGATGTTTTGGTTGTATTTAAAGAATAACATAAACATGCGCCTTTGTAACGAATACTACATTTCTCATGATCAAATTTTATTTTTAAGGTATTAAGAATATTCTATTTAACCGAAAAGTATTCAAGGAGCAACTATAGGTGAATAAATTACTAATTGAACTATGCAAATAATGCTTGTTATATATTTTAAACACATATTTATAAATAGATATATTTATTAAGTCTTTAAATTTAAGAATGTTATGTCTTAAAAAAATGTAATCAATATTTGTTTTGTTATCAAGTTTATATATTGCTCTCATACATTTATTTTGTCAAAGTTGAATGCATTTTATATTGCTATGGTAAGTACTTCCCATATAATAGAACAATAATTAATATAAATATGAAAAAAAGAAAAATATAGCATAACTAAAGTATTAATATTAAATTTATATTTATATCTATGTAGTAATCTGAGTCCATAGTAAAGTTTATTTTTAATATTATTTATTTGCATTTTTCAATTACGATTTTCGTCAATTAAAATGCCTAGGAATTTAAAATTAGTTGATTGTTTTATGACTATATTATTTATTATGATGTTTAATTTATGTTTAACTCTTGTTCGATGGAATAAACTTAATTTTGTTTTATCAATATTGATATTGGTTTTTACCATAAAGCCATTCATATTAAAACTAGATTAGAATTTAATTCATTTTATAGATCATATAAATTATGAGACTTAAATATTAAAGTTGTATCGTCAGCAAAAAGAGTAAAATTGTATTTATTAGTTATATTAGGTAAATCATTTATACATTAAAAATAATACTGGTTCCAAAACTGAACCTTGTGGTACACCACATTTAATCGGAAGTATTTTAAAATGTATATTATTATAGCTTACATATTGATACCTATTTGTCAAATACCTTTTTAATAATAATAAAGTGATACCTCTGAAACCATATATATATATATATATATATATATATATAATTTGTTTAATAAAATTTCATGATTTATAGTGTCGAACGCCTTTTTTAAATCAATCGATATTGTGGATATAATCATTTATAATTGATATTAAAGTAATCAATATAATTTATCAAAGCATCATATATTGATATAGATTTTTGAAAACCAAATTGAGAAATATGTATTAAAGAATTTGTATCTAAAAATGAAAACATTCTTACTTTTAAAATGTTTTCAAAATGTTTTCAAAATTGTGGTATTAATGATATTGCCCTGTAATTCGAGCAATCATTTATATTTCATTTTTTATATATAATATAACTGTAGATGTTGTAAGTATATCAGGTAAACACCATTCTCAATGCATTTATTAAATACAATTGATAAAATATTACTAATGGATAAATTAATCTTACGTATTAACAAAAAGTTAAAATCATGGGAATCAGTACTATATTTTGAATCACAATTATAAACAATATTTTCAATTTCTATTGATGAAACAGGCTTTATAAAATGTAACTATTATTACTAGTAATATTATATATTTTTATTTAATTCAATACCTATATTTGAAAAATATGAATTGAACATATTAGCATTTTGTAAATCTGTTAATTTATTATCAATAATAGTTCCTGATTTTTTATTATGTCCTATAACTTTATTTAAAGTACGCCAAGTATTTTTAATATTAGTATTTTTTATTTTATTTTAATAATATTTTTCTCTCTATATTTTAATATTTTCATTTCAAGCAATTTTTATAATTGTTATATACATTTATTATTGAATTATTATTTAAAGATTTGTTATACATTTTATTCTTTTTACATATACATTTAATGAAGGAAAGGGTTAGCCATGGTTTATCAAAAAATCCAGATATGAAAAAAATCCTTATATGAATTAGAATTATATTCATTAGCATTTCATACATTTATTATTTGTTGATTGGAATTATATTTTAGGAGATCTCTAGGGTGTCGATATTACGTGCATGTCGATATTATATCACTCTCCCCTATATACGAATATTAAATATTACCTATTATCACGTATTTTTATAATATATTTAATTTAAATATATTTGGAGAAAACAGAATATATTTCCTGTTTTTTTTATTACTATTTCCGAGTTTAAATATTATATATTTTAAATGTATTTCTATATTATTTAAAATTATAATGACATCCAATTTATATAATTATAATAACATTTTTATATTTCTTATAATATGTACTATATTATAATTTGTAATATTAGTTTATCAAATACATAAGTCTGACAAATACCCAAACGAGAATATTATATTTGAATTCATAAGTTGTAATCAAAATAGATGGGGTCACTAAATTCGATACAGATTATTTATTTAATCATTGTGAAAATAAATTATAGTGTATATAATATGTACTAAATATAAAATATTTCAAAAAATATATTTCATTATTAGATTAGTATGCAAATATATTTATATATCACCCAGCCGAAATAGTTGAACGAGTCAAACTACACTAACTGATCAATGTAGTTGATATTACTCGTAGATCAAAAAAGTTTGTAAAAAGGGAGATGTTAAGTGATTAATTGCTCGTATTTCATATATCTGATCATATAATATTTGACATTTATTATTGTTTAGAATTACTTGAACTCAACGATTGTCTGTTAATAAAATTAACTAATTAAATCTCTTCTATATATAATAAACTAGATCCATAGACTACACTTTATGTAGATAAAAATTAGGCAGGTCGATACACATATATTAAATATAACCATGAGAAACAATAAACATATCAACTGAAAATAAATCAATTATCGGGATAAATATTGGGATATTATTACTCAATATAATACAAATACAATATGCAATAACTTTTTATAACTTAAGTTAACTATAATTATAATGGGATACCCCTTACTTTCCGGCAACTTTCCTGGAATATAGTAATTGTATATGGGGTATCCCGTTACATCTTGATAGAAATAGTTTTAAATGTACAATATTTCCGGAAAGATGACTTGTAGTGAGATACCTTTAGGCTTAAAAATATAAATGTATTTATAAATGGAAATTATGGAGGTCCCTTAAATTTATGGCAATATTATGTTATATAAATTATAAATGTATCAATTAAAAATAAAAATAATATAAGTATAATTAATTATTTTTTTTACTCTATTTTCTCTCTACAACATTATCAAAATGGATTCAATAACAATTTCATTAGTTAGCTTTGATTCTAAAGATAATGTTTCAAGACGTGTTTAGTGTATCATATAATATCATATATCATTCTTTATCAGTTTAAGTTTTGAAAATATTCTCTCTCAGCTTTATTTAATTGCCATTAATTACAGATAGATATATTCGAAAGAAAATGTTTACATTAATAAATACATCTAGCCAACCATATATTTTGTATAAGATTATATACCAAATCATATTTTGATAGTGTATTCCTATGTTATATAATAATAATAAAATCAGATTTGGAAATTTCCTGGGTGAAGGAATAAGCAGAGATTATCGAGTATGTCACCCATTTAAGATTACGAGGTAGAACAAATCATATAGGAATATAATTAAAAACAAGAAAAAGTAGAACAATAAGTAGAATAAAAAAATTCAATTATTAAAATAAATCATCAACTCATAAATCATAAACACCCATAGTATATCAATTTTCCGAATATGGGTTTATCAAGTCCAAAACCGTATATATTATAAGTTGTATAAAAGTTAAATAAAATTATATCATGAGTCAGCTAATAGTAAAAATTCATAGTTTTATAAATTAATTTAAAAATTAATAATATTAATATTTTCATAAGTCAAATTAAAATTTAAAAATATAAATTTAAAAGGACAATTAAAAATATAATGGTAACTATTCAATAAATCTCAAATGATAGTATCTTATTGAATAAATATATTACCTCTATTAATTTAATTTACATAATGTTTTTATTATTTATCATATAAAATATAACTTATATAAGATAATATGAATTTTTTCCAACTAGATTTAAGGAATTCATACAATTGGGAATCCATATATCCTATATACCATTGCTTATTATGATATCTTGAATTCCTTTGAATCTTGCATACATATTGATTGAATTATCATAACGATGAGCTCAATAATTTATTTATATTTATAACGTGTTTGGTTTCTGTATATATATATAACTACCAATATACTAGTTTATAACCTGAGTTTCAGTCGAATGCAGTAATTAGTTATATTTAAGTTATAGGTATTTAGTTTGAGAGAGGGGAAGTTAACTCCCCTTATGGTGTTATGCCGTCTGCTGATAATGTATGCCCTATATACGTAACTTTTTTGTAGTTTTATCTTTTCTATATTCAGATGTAATTTCTCTTTTGTACATTTTCTTAAGAAGATACGTAGTTTTTATCATGATCTATAGTTGCTTCTTCTATTGTTTCTCCGCAAACAATACTAAGAAGTCATCAGCTATTACTTGAATTCCTGGTATTTCTTCTATTAATTCGTGCATCTTTCTTTGGAAAATTTCCGGTGCGGAACATAATCCAAATGGCATTCTTAACCATCTATATCTAACGAAAGGTGTGTTAAACGTTGTTAACATACTAGATTATTTTTCTAATTTGATATGCCAAAACCCATTTTTGACATCCAACACTGTGAATAATGTTGCTTTGTTTAGATTCGACGCAATTGCTTCTATAGTTGGTAATGGGTCAGTTACTATCGTTATTATTTCTGTATCCTCTAACTCGTTTAATTTTTCTTGCACTTCCTTTAATATTGGTATAGGTACTCTCGCTGATCATGTTTAACAGGATCGGCATCTGTTTTTAATTTAATTTCGTGTTCTCCTGCTAATCTACCAATTTTATTATTAAATACTTCTTTGTATTCATGCATAAGACTATCTTTATCCAGTTTCCTTCTTCTATATTCTATCTGATTAATGGAATCATTTTCCATTATCTTTAATATCCCTAGCTTAACACATGCATTTTTATTTAATATTGAGTGAAATTTATTTCCTTTGATTATAATCAATATTCTAATTAAACAACTATTTCCTTTTCTCGTTATTTCCATTATCATTTCTCTATGAACAGGCCAGGTTTTGTCTCCAAATACTGTGATCTGTCTTGTATTTGATTTTTCGACCTATATTAGTGCTTTATCCTTTGTCAAGGCTATATATGTATGCATTGTACTACATTACACGTAGCACCTGTATCTATTTGTAATGTTAGTTCTCCATATTTTTTTTTGACTGTCACACAGTCTTCTTCGGGCTACACTATCTATGCTAGCTATTCGTTCATTTTTCATAGTATATATACAATGTAACTCATTTTTATTTTCTTTGTTCCTGCACATGATTTTGAAATGGTTTAATTATCCAAATTTCACACAAGTTTTCTTATATGCTGGACATTGTTCTTTTTTCTAAATATTTTCTAGTCCACTATATTTATACTTGGATAGATTCTTTATTTTGTTGTTATTGCTATCATTCCTGCTTTGTTGTACATCCTTACTATACATTTATTTCTTCTGATAGATTTTCTTCATTTGAAGTACTGTTTCTTCTGTATATATATGTTATTATGATGTCAATTAATTTCTTCAGATTGACATATTCTTATTAATGTTACTAAAGTTAACTCATTATCTTTTAACAGTCTTTTCTTTATTTTCTCGTTCTTGAGTCCTAATATTAATCTATCTCTTGATATTTAATCTGCGGTTATTGTGTCAAACTTACAACTGCTAGATAACTTACTTAGTTAGGTCAAGTATTGATCAGACGTTTCACCCTCCTTTTGATTTCTTGTATTACATATGCATCTCTCATACGGTATGTTTGCTAGTGGAGTGACATACATAGTGAACATTTCTAATACTTTCTTTATTTCTTCTTTTTCTCCTTTTTTCCAATTGACACGTGTCATACATTTTTCTTCCTTCTGTACCAATACAAGTCAATAACGTGGCGACTTGTATTTTCTCATTTTTTTCATCAAGTTTTGTGGCACATTAATATAAACAATAAAATGTCCACTGTTTCTGCCACAAATCCCATTCTTGATTTGCATTTACCCTGTTAATTTTGATTTCCTCTGATGCTTTAAGTCCAGACATCTTATATTATTTTACTCCTAGTAATATCTCTAGTGTACAGTTATTTCACCAATTATATATAAAACTAAAACAAAAATCACAATATATTAAATATATTATACTACAAAATTACGTTTCATATATAATTTGTCTATAACTACTATGTATTATTATTATAATTTTTTCTTTTTTTTAATTAATATATATATATATATATATATAACTTACGTTTTTGCAAAATAATAATAAATAATAAAATTCACAAAACATAATAATAATAATAATAAAATATTTTTTATAAAAAAACGTTTACACATAAATATACGTTTTTTTGCGGATAATATCAAATTTGTTTTCTCTGTCACCATATAACGTGTTTGGTTTCTGTATATATATAACTAACAATATACTAGTTGCTAACCTGAATTTCAGTAGACAGCAGTAATTAGTTATATTTAAGTTATTGTTATTTAGTTTGAGAGAGGGAAAGTTAACGCCCCTTTTTTGATATTAATTAACAGTACCTAAGGATATTACAATATTATTATTTTATTTAATTCTAATAAAATATTAGTTAAATCTTGACCAATGTGATAATAAATTTCTTCGTACGTTAATAATAATTTAATAATCATATCTTCGTTGGTATATATGACGATGATTGTTAATTTATCTATATGTGATATATATGGAGTCGAGTCCAATGTAATACTATAATATGTTTAATTTATGTTTATTCAATTATTTATTTCTTACCTATTTTCTAATACTAATATCACAATTGTCAATATATCAATCATAATCTCAATGATTGTTAATATGTAATTAGATATGCGAGGATGATATAAAGCTAACATTCATTTGTAAGTACTAATTGGCAAATTAAAACTATGTATTTAGTATTATGTTTAGATTATATAGTTATATATGAATCAGATAGAGTGTAAACACTCTATCAAGAAAAATACAAAAGCAAAGCTTGACTAGGTATTTTCCCACTCAACTTGATAACAGCATTACAAGCATAAAAAATAAAAAAAATATTAGTAAATTATAAAATGACAATAACTTATTTTAAAATTTCAATTTTGTATATCATTAGAACTATAATTTTGTATATATATATATATACTATTGTATATATTATTAAACTTATTTGATTTGTAAATGTGATTCGTGTAAATGAAAATCGTGCTGAATAAATAAGTAAGAATATACTTGAATATTGTTATCAAGGAGAGGTCATCATTTTCAGTTAAATACAAAATAAAATATAATAAATAATAAAAGTATATATAAATAAAATAAATGTATATTAAAAGAAGAAAAATATATAACACAAATGAAATAAATGCATAAAATATGTAAAAAATATAAAAATGAAAGAGAAAAAGATAAAGAAACTAAACACAATAAAAAATATAAAAAGTTAACTAATACGAAGAGGTAATAAATAATTTAATATTTGTTTTAAAAGTTTTTTTATTCATTAATTTGTGAAAAGAAGCTGGTAATGCATTCCATATCTCAGGAGCTTTGTTAGTAAGGCAAAACGAATTTATTTTGGGTAAAACCAATTTTTTAGATAAAGGCTTATAAATATTTGAATTTTGTGTAAAAATATATTGTAAAATTATAGGTAAAGATTTAGTCATATATCTATTTATATATTTTAAGATATTAATCTTTATAATATCTTGAAATTTTAAAAGATTTTTTATAAATTGTATCTATATCTACATTAAAAGAAAAAAACAAATTTTTTATTACCCTATTTTGCAATATAATAATTGGTTGAATATTAGACAAAAATGTACTACCCCAAATAGATGAACAATAATTTAGATGACTTTCAAAAATACTATGATATATTTGTATACGATTTTGTAAAGGTAGTTTATGTTTTATTTTATTTATAATAGCAATGGATCTATTTAGTTTTGATCTGATATAATTTATATGATAATTCCAGTTACATTTATCATCAATTATTATACCAAGGAACGATAAATGATTCACCTGCTCTATAATTTCATTATAAACTTTTAATTCTAGTTTCTTTTTTGATTTAGAATTTCGAATATTATAGAGCATAACTTTGGTTTTTTTTACATTTAATGTTAATTTATTACTAAATAGCCAGTGAGTTAAATTATAAAGGTCATCTTGTATATTAGTTTGCAGAATATCAAAAGATTTACTACTGAAAATTAAATTGGTATCATCTGCAAAAATTATAGGTGTAGAATATTTCAATATATTAGGCATATCATTAATATATATTAGAAAAAGTAATGGCCCTAAAACTGAACCTTGCGGAATACCAAATGATATGCATTCCATATTTGAAATAGCCCCATTTAATTTTACATATTGTGATCTGTTTGATAAATAACTAGATAATAGAACTTTAGGTAAACCTCTGATTACAATATTATCTAATTTATTTATCAATATATTATGATCTAAAGTGTCAAAGGTCTTTTTTAGATCAATAGATAAAACTGCACAATTATTAGTATTTTCTAACTCAGCACATACTGTTTCTGATAGGTGATGTAATGCATCTTCTGTTGAATAATTTTGTCTGAACCCAAATTGATTGTCATTCAAAATTTTATATTTATTAATGAAACAAAGAAGTCTTTTTTAAAATAATTTTTCATAAATTTTTGAGAATTGAGGGAGAAGAGATATTGGCCTGAAATTATCTAATATATTTGTATTACCCTTTTTATGTAAAGGTATAACCTTAGCAATTTTAAAACAATCAGGAAACACTCCTTCATTGAATAATTTATTAAATAGAGAACATAATATAGGACTTAATTCTTTATTAAATTGTTTTATTAAGCTCATATTTATATTATAAATATCTGTACTATTTTTATTGTTCGTATGAATTATTATATTAAATATTTCGGAATTTGTAACTGGTGTAAGATAAAAAGTATTTGTGTTATGAGAAGATAATTAATGTACATGTAAATTTGAATTAAAACCAGAGTTAGAATTAAAATCCTTAGCAAGATTTTTTCCAACATTACTAAAATATATATAGATTAAAATCATCAGCCGATAAAGTTGTATTTAAATAATTTGAAAAAGTACTTCCTTTAATTATATTATTTAAAATAGACCATGTTTTTTTTGAATTATTACAACAATTTGACAGAGCTTTTTTATAAAATAATTTTTGGCATTTCTTAGTACTGAAGTTAAAATATTTCTATATTTTTTATATTTAATATGATTAAAATCATTTTTATTAGCTATAATCAATTTTAATAATTTTTTTTTATGGTGGATACATTTTAATAAAGAATTATTTATCCATGGATATTTAATTTTATTATTTATGATTTTGGGAGTATATAAAGGACAACATTTATTTAACATTAATTTAAACATATCTATAAAATAATTAAAAGCAGTATTTGTATCCATATCAGAAAAATCCCATTTATGATGAAGAATGCAATTTTTTAATTCCTTTATAGTTGAGTTATTAACTCTATTAATTTTAGAATTAGATTTAGTTTATTTTCATTGGAATTGTTAACATTTAAATCAAAAAAAGTAAAAATATGGTAGTGATCACTTATAGCATTAAGTAATATTCCATTATATTTATGAGAATAATTATTATTTGTAAAAATATTATCAATTAAAGAATTATTATCATTAGTCACTCTTGTTGGTGTATCTATTAAAGGACGACACCCTAATGAATATATGGAGTCAATAAAATATTTTACATGTTTATTATAATTATGATCTAATAAATTAATATTAAAATCACCACATAAATACAAACGATTACAATTGCTTGCCAACTTTTCAAATTAGTTTACAATGAAATCTGAAAATTGTTTTATATCTGCAGTAGGAGTTTTATATATACCACTTATAATGTAGTTGATATTATTAAATTTCAATGAAATAGTTGTTATTTCAATAAAATTTGATATTGATATATTTAAGTCATTAATAATTGTATATGATAAACTATTTAATATAAATATAGCGACTCCACCACCCCTACCTACAGATCGTATAGTATTGATTTGATTGTAATTATCGAAATTATAAATATTCTGATTGGAATGTTTTAACCATGTTTCAGTAATTATAATTATGGAAAATTTATGTATAATACTATTTAAAAATAGATTAATTTGATCATGATTACGAACTAAGCTTCTAGCATTAATATGTATTATAGAAAAACTATTGTGAATATATTTACATGAATTTATATTTATGTCATCGTAGTAAAAGCAATCATCTGTGAAATTAATATCAGAATCGTCATTATTATAATAGTCATGAATAGAATTTTGTTTAGAATTAGAATAAGTAAAAGTGTTATTTTCTAGTGATGTATTCATTAACAATTTAAAAGAAATATAAAAATAAAAAATAAAATCAATTAATTAAAATTAAATGAAATTATTTAACTGTGTTACGTTTAAAATTAAAATGTTATTGTTATTATTTGTTTCTATATATATCTGACTTTTATATATCCAGGTAGCTATTATCTTGCCTGCTTTTTTATAAGTTCGAGCGATATAAAATAGATTATTACTGTATTTCGATAACGAATCTTGTATATATAAATTAGTATTTACTAATTTTTTTTTGTTATGTAATAATTTAGATTTTAATTTAATATCACTTAATTTAATAATATAATGTGTATGTTTGTTTTCACTCGATTCCTTATTATTTAATTTTTGTATATCAACGATATTATTATCAGATATATCTATATCAACTAAATCTTTAAATAAATCAATTACTTTATCCTTGGAAGAATAATCAATTGAATATATTTCAATATTATGATCAGTTAAAACAATCGAATTATTGATATTGGAAGAATTTATCTTATTATTACTACCAATAATTTTATCAATTTTATTTGATTGAATAATATTTGAATTATCAATATTGTTAAATAAACCACTAATCTTATCGTTTAGTTTTATGTTGTCTCCCTGTAGATTTTGTATAATTTTAGTTTGATAAATGATTATATCGTTTAATTTTGATATATTTATTTCTAAGGAATTTAGTTTGTCTAGAATATTTTTATTCGAAATAGCCATATCAATACAATGGAAAATAAACACGACCGTTCAGCACGAAATCAAATACACGAATGATATATATTTATATATATATATATATATATAAATAGTATCCATTTCAATAAATATTAATATAATAATATATTCATAATATTATGCTGCAGGACCTGATGATATAAGTCCAGAGATACTAAAGTACTGCAAATTTGACGACATCATACTAAACTTTGCAAATAATATACTATTTTTACAAGAAACACCAGCTCAATGGACATCAAGCAACATAAAGCCACTACCTAAATCTGGAGATCTAAGCGATGTAAATAACTACAGAGGAATAAGCTTATCAAGTATTGCTTCAAAGATAACAAACAAGATGATTCTGAACAGAATTCAACCTACAGTCGATAAATTGTTGAGGAATAACCAAAATGGATTTCGACCAGGTAGAGGAACCATTGCACATATATTAGCAATAAGACGACTCATAGAAGGAATTAAGACCAAAAATATTCAATCTATCATAACATTTGTGGATTTTAAAAAGGCTTTCGACAGCATCGACAGAGCAGTTCTATTCAAAATTCTCAAGATTTATGGAATTCCAGAAATACTAATAAGAGCTATAAAATCTCTTCACAGTAACTTAAAAGCGCAAGTAATAACGCCTGATGGAATCACTGAAACTTTCCTTATTCAAAACGGAGTACTGCAAGGAGACACTCTAGCTCCATTCCTATTCATTATAGCTTTAGACTATGCTATGCGACTAGCAATAGATGGACGAGAGAGCGAAATAGGTTTTGAAATAGCAAGAAAGAAAAGTAGGAGACATCCAGCAGTAAATGTTATAGATTTCAGCTATGCAGACGACGTAGCTCTTATTAGTAAAAATATTGAAGAAGCACAAATACTGCTTCAGAGAGTAGAAGAAGAATGTGGAAATATAGGTCTAAAGATAAACTGTAAAAAGACAGAAGCCATGTATTTCGGTATAGACAATAACCAACATATACACACCATACTCAATAATGAAATCAAAATAGTAGATAACTTTAAATATCTAGGGTCATGGATGCAAAGCTCAGAAAAAGACTTCAATATTCGTAAAGCACTAGCCTGGTCAGCCGCTAATAAGATGAAGAAATTATGGAAATCAAGCATAAGAGACTCACTTAAAGTTAGAATATTCAGGGCTACGATTGAAACAATATACACATATGGTGCTGAAACATGGACAACTACAAAAACTATGAATAAACGAATAGATGGATGTTACACCAGACTTCTCCGAATGGCTTTAAACATATCCTGGAAAGATAAAATCAATAACATAACGCTATATAATGGACTCTCAAGAATATCTGAAGTAATAAAAGAAAGAAGACTAAAACTTGCAGGTCATTTGATGAGACACGACAACGAAATGGCTCATAAACTTGTCCTATGGGAACCGACAAATGGTAGTGCAAGAAGAGGTCGCAAAACCATCACTTTTGTAGATAATCTAAGAGAAGACATAGGACTAGACGATATAAATGAGATAAAGACGATGATGTTGGACAGAGATGTTTGGAGAGATAAGGCAAAGAAGAGTCGAGCGAGAGCTCGACATAAGTAAGTAAGTAATATTATGTTGATAAAGGTAATCGTAATGTTACAGAATTTCATCAATATTATTATTTTTAAAAAATATGGCAAGAATTAAATAAGGCAGAATTCTCATATTTGAATATTAACTATGTATTCAATAATTATATGTAGGCATATATACTTTAGACAAATTATATTGAAATATACACACTGAGAAGATACAATTTGTTTTAAATGCGCATATGCAACATATGTATATAGAGAAAATTAATTATTTTGAGAAAAACTACTAACTAAGTTTAATTACTATTGGGCATCTATATAGAATATATTTTTTTGTAATTTAATATCAATATAATCATTTAAAATATTAGATATTATAATTATCATATGTCTGAATGATATTCAATATTAATAAAAAAAATTGTACCATTTAAAAAAAAATTATAGTAGTCAATATTCCCTTAATACGTTTTTTCTCAAGTATAAATTATCGCTATCTAGTGTAATTATCAATTATCTATCATTTCATAATATTTGATCTTGCAATCAGAGATATGAGATTAGTGATGTGATATATGGTTTTGACTATTAGTACTCCACCATATCCGCATGTAAATTTTGAATTTTTGTAAAATTATTTTGTCAAATCCAGGTAAATGACTCATATTTTCTTAATTAATGATATTAATTTTATTTGTTTAATTAGAATAAATAATATATGAGAAAATAAAATATATAAGAAAAATAAGATGAAGAAAAATTAATTTTTCAGATAAATAGTTTACATTATGTTCTTCAAATAATTCATGGGCCCCTCAAATTTGAGGCCCTGGGCAATTGTCCGATTCCCCCCCCCCTTGAGCCGGCCCTATATACAGACAATGCATTTAAACATTAAACTAATAAATAAAATAACTAATAATAAAGAATAATATGTACACAATACATATTCAACATTAGTATATGATTATACATATTGATAAAAATAGTGATAAAATATTTATCAAGGACATTAAGTAGTAAATATATACATTTTTAATAGAGATTTAAATGATTTGTTGATTGAGTAGAGTGTAGTTTATAAGTTAGTTTATTTCATACATAAGTGGCCGATTATTAATGGAATATAGATTAGTTTTAAAGGGTATATGTATAAGTTAAGACTTATTATAACGGAGAGATATATTATGAGTGGGAATAGAAATTAAGGAAGATAGATATCCAATTCGGTTGTGAGTTAGAAAAATAACTTTAAATATGAATCGACATTTATTTAGTAGCGAATATTATCTCTTTAAATATGGATAAATAGAATGGAGAAAATGATCAATTTTATGAAATCTTCATACCAGCGTATTCTATAGTATTTAATTTAATAGTTAGGTTAAGTAACTTAAGTTACTTAAGTTGATGAAGTTAAGGAATATACGCAAAGAATGAAAATGAAAGTTTATAGAGCGAAGAAAATGTTTAATATGGCGATAAAAAAATAGATAAATGTCGAAATATATAATAATATATTTAACATTATCATAATATTAATATTTAATCATGATTGTTATTATTGATATTTCATCATGATTGTTAACTATGGTGGGCCTATTAAATGGCGTTTAAAACAGGGTAGTTATGTAGAAGAGAGTTGTTTAGAAACTACTCTTTATAAGGTGTTGTAAATCATTGAAATATTGGAAATAGGTTATTAAAGGATGGTGAATAAAGATAATTTTTTAATGATAGGAGTTATACATGAAAATAAGGGAGACAGTATCAACATTTAGTGATACATATATGATATGAGCTATATTTGATATTATATAAGGAGATATGTTATTTAGTGATTTTAAAGGAATATGATCAAGAGAAGAATAGCTGCGATAGTTTTTTTATATACTAATTAATTGAATATTATGAGGTAGAAAAAGGAGGTTAATATATTAATTGGAGAACATAAGAGATATATAGATATATGTTTGGATAATGATAACATAATATTGGTTATGTTTTCATTAAAAAGGGAATCAAATAAATTATATAAGTCATCAGTATAATCAAGGAATTGCGATTTTTGTCTTCTACCAAATATGCTATTTTCTAACTTAAAAAGTAATATACTATTATGATGCAAATATTTCTTTAGCGTTAATAAAATCAATACGATGTTGTTGTTTTTAAATGTTATTTCATTATTGATGATTACTATTTCTCTTTGTTTCATTTAGATTCTAGCATATTCATAATATATATTTATTGAATGACGTATATTATTAGCGTTTATAAATGTGCTCATCAATAAGTCATAGACTTGTACATGTTATAAATAATAATGAGGAGCTAAGTACAATACAAACAAAACATAAAATGTTGTTCTTATGTATTGATTAAATGATAATGATGATGATGATATAAGGTTTATTAGGCACTACAATATGGTCGATAAGTTATTATTAAATGATTAATTTATTATCATATACTTTACTATGTTTTTAGAGGAATGGGAAGGATAAATAATCATGTTTTTTAGATTAAAGTTTGGAACGGAAGTAACAGTAGTAGATATGTTAAGTACAGTAGTCTTAGTGGAATTAAGTAGTAGTTTATTACAGAGAAACCATAATAGTATGCAGATAGCATACTCGATTAATTTAGAATTAATGGTATTATGAGAATTTATAGGGAAAAAGGTAAATAGTTGAATATCATCAACAACATTTTGGTAGTGTATATTTGGAAAGTTCTTAATTAGATCAAAAATACGGCGGATATAAATAGAAACGCAAGATGGACATGGAACAGATCATTGGGGAATGCTGTGGTTAAGCGTACAAAGAGGCGAGTATGATTTTTCAATCATAATAGAGATATTTCGGTTTGTCAGATATGCAGTAAACTATTTTAATTCTAAGCTAGATATATGCATAATATAAAGCCGTGAGATTAATATTTTATGGTCCGAGGTATCAACATCAGATGAGAGATATCAAGTAATATTAGCTGGCAGCACGTGTTGCTATTTAAGTAGATACTATTGTGTCAGTAATACAGAGGAGAGCTGTTTCAGTCGAATGACCTTTACAAAAACGCTTTGAAACGGTTGGAAAAGATTATTTTTATTTATATGAGAGATAAATTGTTTGGAGACAATTCTGTCTAATATTTTACTTAATAAGGGTAGGGTGGAGATCGGAAAATAATTTCTAAGGAATTTATTTTCAAGGTTTTCTTTTTTTTTAGAATATGGAGATATAGCAGTCTTTATAAGTTAGTGTGAAACAGACAAGAGTTTAAAGATTTCGCAATAATATCCAAGAAAATAGAAGAAAATAAGTATAATATTTTGTGATATAATGAGATATGTAGGGTATCAATTGGGGAGTTACAGTGTGATTTCATTAGTAGGTCATTTACTTAAATAATATGGTGACGAGATAGTCAATAAACTTAATGAGTCAATAGGATGGGTAATATATGTAGTAGAATTGTATATGGGTGGAGTAGACGTACGAATCATAATGTTAACGCTTGTAATTTTGTTTTCAAAGAATTTATAAAAAATGGACCATAGTTGAAAATTTACGTGTTCGGTAAAATGGGGAAGATTTTTTATCTGGAGGAGAGATAATTTTATTTGCCATTTAAATAATTTGCGAGGATCGGAGTAGGTCAATGCCATATTTGTGCTATAATAGATGGATTTGTAACGAGATATAATAGATTAGTAATTTTGCTAGCTAGTGATATATATATAGCTATAGCTAATTTTGTTTCAGTATAAGGATTTTTAAGAAATGTCTTTCAAAATTTGCGAACACTCTACTGGAAGATGACAAGTTCATGAGAGAATAAGGAAGAAAAAGGGCAGTCGGTAAATAATATAGTTTTTGTAGGTGAATGTATATTGCTACTATTTTGAGGAACGAAGTACCATTTAGGAGTACCAGACGTCTGGTATATAGGTAAGCAGGATAAGTGATCTCTGCTTTGATATTACTTACAAATCTTGGTAGGTCAATAAAATTTAAATCTTTATATATAATACGTTTTCATTTAATCTTTGTAAATTTTAAATTTATAGAGAATTTAACAATAAAATGATCCGTAACTAATTCATTTTATTGGAAGGGTTTATACATTCAATAAGATGACCGGAGAGGGGTATAAATAACATGCCAAGTGTATTACAACTGTAATGTGTGGGAAATGATATATGTTGGCACAAGATTTAGAGTTAAACAAGGAAGCTTAAGTGTCAGCGAATGAATATCACTATATGAAAAGGGAGGGAATGAAATGGACAGAGAGAGATAAAGATCATTGCGTATAATAAATCCTACCCCACACCACGGCTAGTTTGTCGTGGAGCAATATCCAGATAATATCCAAAGTACAAGATGAAGGCAAATATGTCAAAGTCATCATTAGAAATCATGGTCTCAAGCAATACAATTATAATTTTTTTTTGAATTTAAGGTATAGGAACAAATGGGATATATTTGATCAGGGATGGGAAAAGGTGGATATGAAATATAATTATTGTATTCCTTAGTTAAATTTTTAGAAAGATTTTTGAAAAATACTTTGTGCGAAAGAGGCGTGATTTTTTGTTTTAGGGCATGATAGAGTACCCAACAAAGAATTCTAGTAGAATCAGGCAAATAATGACGAATAAAGATATGCTTAAAATTACTATGTGTTGGGATTAGTAGGGAAACTAGCATAAATATATGAGAAACGGAAAATAGTAGTGTTGGTTAGAAATAAGGTAGAAATGATATAATAATGGGGAAGTTTTATAAATTCAATTAATGATACTATGAAATTACAGTTAACTTCAAAAGGAAGACATTGTTCAAGTATTAGTGTGAGGGAATTATCTATGAAGCGTATGTATCATGCCTTAGAGGTAGCTGAACTAGATAATATAGGGGTTGGTGTGTGATTTGACGACAATTATAAATCTACTATCATTGTACTGATGCTGGACTTGATATCAATGGTGTTAGTAGAAATATATATATATAAGATATTAAATGTGATGTTACCTTGGCACTAGTATGATGTATAGATTTGGCGGTTATAATAGAAGGTGAATATGACATAGAACTGGGTGTAGTAGTTGTATTATTAGACAAAGAAACTAATTTAAGATTAGACATGAGTGACATGATAAAGAGGAATTAGGTGCATTAAATATAGCAATAGCATAAGCGGGAATGGGTTTTTTTAGAATGAAATCAGGATTTAGAAATAATATATGCGGGGTATAAATAATTGTAATGTAATATAAATAGACATGTTTTACATTTGAGATAATATTCGCATGCGAGAAGATTACTATGTGAACAATTTGAGGACATGAATGTCCTTTGATCATACCATGATATAATTTAGATTGTAGAATTAAATTGAATGAAATAAATTGAAATATCGGCAGAATACATGTATTCAGTCCGATGGGCTATACGACGAAATGACTTGAGGAACATCGATTGATTTTAATAGTCACCTTATATACCTTATATACTCGATTGCAGCCGGGAAATTATGATCAGATTGTTATATATTGAAGGCAGTGTAACTTTCGATATATAATTGAAGGATATGTAGTTAGCGATACTTTTCTGATATGCATATCATACATGCATGAATATAAATACATCAGAATTCTTTTTAAATTTAATTTATTTTGGTAGCTACTTTCAAATTAAGGTTGGTAGATCCGACTACCAAGTAGATTCCCAAGGGAGATCCACGTTAGATCCACGTACTAATAATTTATGAATTTGATAAGTAATAAATAATGAAGCTAAGTATAAATATAAATATACATAAATATTATACAATATATATTTGAATGATATCGATTGAATGAATTTATAATTCTATTATATTTGTGATTATTATTAATTTGTTATAGATTTTTATTAATATAATATAATACCCAATAAATGTATCTATATAAGAAACAGAAATGGGTAATTTCAAAACCAATGTAATATATTTAAATATTGCTTGATATTAATATTTGAATAATATTAATAATATAAATAATATAAAAATAAATAAATAAGGACTTATCTTTATAATAATATAACTAAAGTATATTTAAAAGCTAATAAGTGAATAATTCGACTATAATTGTATTACTATGTAAACAAAGTTAATAAATATATGTGTTTATTAAGATGATATAAATTATGTATTATTATAGCGAAGGACAATACAAATAAAAAACAAAACATAAAATGTTGTTATGTGTTGTGATTAAATGTGTATTAAGTTCTTGCTAAACAAAAGAGAAAAAACAAACTCTGGTGTCGAACTCTGGATATATATATATATATATATATATATATATATATATCTGTATAACTCGGGATATATCTAGAATACTGGTTTTAACTTTTCCACTAATACATATACCCCAAACATACATATATATATATATATATATATATATATATAAAATACATACATTTTCAGAGCTCTTAATTACGGGGGAATTGGAGTAGTGATTGCGCACGAAATTATGCATGCCCTAGATAGTGAAGGCATCAGTTATAATAAACGAGGCATCCTGGGGAAGTGGTGGAGCGACGCTACTCTTGTCGAAGCTACCAAAAGAGCGGAGAGTATTATGAAGCAGTACTCTAGCTATCGTGTCATTTACCGTGCCATCGATAAATACGTTAATTAAAGTATTATATAATAATATTATTACATTTATCTATGTTTACTTATATATCAAATCCGATTAAATATTTAATAAATATGATATGTGTAATATGTTTATTAAAAACGTTAAATTATAAATATTATAATATATAATATTATAATTATAATATTATAGATAAATATATTTATAGGAGTATACTATTATATGCAATTAAACATATAATATTATATAGCTATTACAACCAACAGGTCAACGGATGGCTGACTTTGAATGAAAACATAGCGGACAACGTAGGGGTAGACGTCGCATTCTTGGTTAGACGCAGTAATATATTTATAATGTATTAAATAAATAGGTTATATATAAATATATCATATATTTATTACTAAATAGAAAATAATATTGGTATTATTGGAAGTAAGAGTACATAATTTATATGTATTTAATCTATATCTAGAGACATAGTTTTTTAGTATTTTCCATTAATTTTTCAACATTGATATTTCAACATAGTTCATATATATATACAATATATACATCTAAATGTACAATATATATATATATATATATATATATATATATATATATATATATATATTGTTTTAGAATCTAGTTATTTCCACTCTCATATCTGATGATCATATTCCTATATGGTATCGGAATATATATAAAACTGCCTGTGTGACTCAGTGGTTAAGGCGTCAGACACACAAGCAGTAGGACACGGGTTCGACCCTCATCCGGACCATTAATTAATTTTATAAAATGGGTCTTAAAATATTATTTAGAAGTGATCTTATATAATTGTGTATAAATAAATTATCGGCTCTCATTAAAACCATGGATGCCTTAACATGAGATCGGCTTCGAAGGGACATTCGAGCCATATATGGTTATAAGTGAAAACTTCATCTAAGTTCCTGGATGGGATGAAAGGACTCCACCAAATAAAAAAATATATATATATATATATATATATTATTGTATACTATATAATATTGTATTCTCAATGTTTGGAGAACCAACATTGTAGTTCATACATCGGTCCATTCATATCGAGTATTTCTTATATGACGTATATATATATATATATATATATATATATAAATGTCGCCTCTTTGGGGGCGTATTAGACACTATCATTATGCGATCACATGATTAATAATCTTATCCTTATTCTAAGTTTCTTAATTATGTAGCATCATTATTGTATTACTTTTAATCTGTGAATATGTTATTAATAGTTTTTTTACTATAGTTTTCCCATTATTTATATTTTATCTTTCTTATGTATTATTCAATTTTATCATTTTCTTTGGCTATATAAAGATATCTTTAAGATAAATCTAGAATAGATGTATAATAAAGCGATTGTATTGTTCGCTGTTCCCACTCTATATTATAGTTATTGATCGCTTCCTAATATATATATATATATATATATATATATATATATTTATCACTATATATATATATATATATATATATATTTATATATTCAATGGTGAAAAGTAGGAATGGAAGGTACATTCTTTAATATTGATGTAGAATTGTAAATAATGAATATAAAATAAAATTTTAAAATAAACATCGGATAATTATATATATTCCCGCTTACCTGTAAGGTAAGCGATCTTGCTCGGTATTCTAAGACACGTTTCTTCAATTCATTACTATTTTCCATCAAGTTTATCAGCTCTTCCACTTCACATTCAGTATATTCTACCATTTGATCTACGAATATCTTAGCCAGTCTTCCACGAGATCGCTGACCATGTTTGGGAGCCATAGTAGCACATCACTAACTAGCTCATTTTTGCTTCTCCAGTAGTGTCCGGAAAATCGCATTCTTTGTTCACGAATTGAACTTGTTATTCTTGGAATATTGTTATAAAGCTCTGTTATAAAGTTCTGTATGTCATATGCTCTCTCCATGACACGTTATGGGAGGCTCGTAGCATGCGCGTATAGGCACCATCGATCTTCTTCTCTAATGTTGATGTTAATTTCTATGTAATTGCTCCATATACTAGTACTGACTCAACTGTTGCTCTGAAGAAGTTTCTCTTCAAGTTTTTTGAGAATGTAGATTTCCATATATTAGTTAACTTGTTTAATGCAGACCAAACTTTTCCAATTCTGATATTTATATCGTGATCTGTAGATGCGATATATCTGCCAAGGTATTTAAAATCGTTAACTTGCTTTATTCTTTCACCATTTTGGCTACTCATTACTTCTCATATAGTATTATGTTGATTGAATGTCATGTACTCAATTTTATCGTCATTAATGTGAAGTCAAATTTTTTCCAAGATGTATTCAGATTGTTCTTTTTCATAGGAAAGTTCAAATTCTTTTTGTGCTCTCTTGAATTTTCTGATATTTTCCATTGTTGGATGTTAATCTCTTTGTTGTGCTGTTTCTTGTAGTTTCTTTCGCTTATTACATATATGTTTAGTTTCCCATGGTATTCTTTTATTAAGCTTTGGTTTAAGTCGTATTATGTGTTTAGCTATTTCCTAACATGTATTTTCTAAATGGTTATACGATGTATCAGCAGTTAGTGTAGATGTATTGCTATGGAATACTTTGAACCTGTTATTTACTTTTATAATGAATCATTTTCGTATTTCAGGGTTATTATTTAGGCTTCTCCAGTCATAAGATTTTTTATTTTTCTTTTTCTTCTTATTGGCGCCGAGTGTTAGTCTTATTTGAGCTGAAACAATTCGGTGGTCAGAGGTGACACTTACAAAAGTATTATATGATCTACAATTCTTTGCACTATTTTTCCACTTTTTATTAATGATATATATATATATATACATATATAATATATACACATATTATTATACGCACTTTAACATATCAACATGTATTATCATAGGCCTATAAATCATTGATAGAAGAAAAGGGTATAGTACAAGTGATACAAGGACTCGAAAATTATCCTCACGAGCGCTTATTTTTCATTTCATATGCTAAAGTTTACTTCATATAAATATATACTGATATATATAATGATGATAATGATGATGATGGAGTTTGATGTATTAGCAGTATGGTTTATTTACAAATTTATTATACGTAAGTACACGTAAAATAAATAATAAACAATAAAACACAACAACGACAAATTAAAAAAAGGTATATAAGAAAGTAATAGTAATAATAATGCAATAAAAAATATAATAATAATATAATTAAATTAGATATAGGGTAGATATGACAAGATTAGTATTTACTGAGGTGATAGATTGAATTATCTTAATGATGAAGGGAGCATATTCCAGAGAGATAGAATAATGTAAGGGAGGATGGCTGTGAGATAAAGAGATATATACTATAAGTTGAATGTGTAGTTGAAATGAGTCAATAGAGGAATGGTCAGATGGTATAATATTGAAAATGGATCTTCACGATTATCTGATGATGCTATTAATGAAGCAATGGAGGAAGCAGTACATTTATATAATAAAGAAGATCAATATATAATACGAGAAATTACAGGTTAATTACTGAGGACAACACATAAGTGGGGAGTAATATGTTTACGGGTAATTTGATTTTACATAAATGATTATTAACATAGTTAGTAATATGGTTTAGTAGGTGGATTCCCAGTCATTAAGCAGAGCTAAAAGGTTGGTAATATATGCACGTGGCAAGTTAATTATAATAATATATGATGCGTAGTTCAAATTAATTGGTATATGTAAATATAGTTTTATTATTTATAGAGTTCCATTTTAATATATATGCACGGTAAAGGAGATCACCTATTAACATTATTTTGAAAAGTAGGGAATGTATTATATAGATATGTGTGAATCTTGTAATTGATTTAATAGAACTAAAAATTCTGAAAATATGGCAAGGAATTATGTATTAGAGAATTAGAGAATAGCGATATGGTTTTTAAATCGGGCTATAGAAATATATATTTTAGGGAATAATATATAAGTAATTAATTTATGAAATTAAATCAGTATTCATATTCAAAGAGGACTGAAGGATGGCTGTAAATAGTAATAACAAGTGAAAAATACTTAGCATATTATTAAGTTGAGGTTTTTGAGGTATGGGAGGAATATAGAGTGTAGTTGAAGAAGGAGGTATAGTAATAATGGGATGATATTCAACACATGTAGAAGAAGAGGAGGAGATAATAGAAAGATTACAAATGCGTAAGATTTATAATAAGGTAAACATCTGAGAAGTATGGTGAGAGATTAGTGGGTTTGAATGAAGGCGGGCATCATTTAGTTCATTAGTGTAGTATATAATAAATTGGACTGCTATAGGATACCGGATAAGAGGATTAAAGAGTAGTATATGAGTGGGTATAACTGGAGGAGAAGAGATTGTAGTGTATGTATTTGATAAGGTGTTTAGGAGGTAAGAAGGAAATGTATATATAATATTTGGGGAAGAAAAATGTAAAGGTATACGATGGTGGGGGTCATTGATTTAAGAACATCACTTGGATATAATTGATGCTAGGTAGAGTAATACATGGTGATAGAATGAGTTACACGATTACATAGTAGATCAGATCTAGAAGCAGGTTCTCTACGATGATAACATGAATATACAATAATATATATATTACATATCTATATCGTTGCACTCATTATTGTATTAAGATTAACGAATAATAATAACATATTAAATACATAATAATCACGTTTAACGATAAATAGCATATTTCATTCATTAGTGAACTATACATATATCTTCATTGGTTCACAGGCTCACTGCAGACGGTCCTCGGAAGCCGATTTGTTGGACCGATTGCAGACTGATACGCACGCGCCCGCCAAAATAAGAATCATAGGCCCCCTGGTGAATAGCGTAGAATTTAGGAATGCGTTCTCTTGTGAAGCCGGTGATTATATGGTGAAGCAGGGGGATGTCTGGAAGATGTGGTGAACATACTGTATACATAATTACGTGTGTACAATGTATACTGTATAAGTACTATGTGTACATGTGTTATTTGTACACGTATACAATACACACTGTGAATATGTTATAAGTATCCTGTACATGCACATGTATTATATGTTACATGCAGTTGTGTACGTATTTTGCGTATCGAATGTAATGATGAGATTAATGACTATAATATATAGAATATTATACTATGGAAATATATTATTAATATTAATATTTCATTAAAATCACGTTCATCGATAAAATAAAAGTAGTACTCATTAATGTTATGTTCTTATTTATTAATTGTTAGTATACTACATATACTATATATTATAGTATAGAATAGGATGGATAGTTTATTTATGAAACTCCAATTCCGTAAAATAATACCCTCACTGGTGTAAAACGGAACAATAAAATAAATAAAATAAATAAAAAATCGTATGCATTAGAGATAACAGTCTATACTAGGAAAGTTTTATAAATGGTAGCCTATTTAATATTAGGTTGGTGAATATCAGTAATATTGTAAACGCATCTTGTAAGCTTAAATAGTAAAAGAATAGAATATCGAATGATCTTATCTATTTTTATAGACTTCAAATTCGTAATGGTGTTATATCATGAATATAGCACTAACCTAGTGACTGAATAGCACAGATATATCGATAAGTTCGTATTGATTAATATAATGAAGTGGACATATTTTACGAGTGTTTATATATATATTCATAGTTAGTGCTAATTGATAAAACCTGGTGACAACGGATATTTACAATAAAATATATAACATCCCTTTTCTAAGGTTTTTATAATTTTACTTTAATAATATACAATATATACAATAGTAATATTTCCTAAATAAATAAATATATATATATTTACAATAACATATATAACATCCATTTTATAAGGTTTTTACAATATTACTTTAATAATATATAATATATACAATAGTAATATTTCATAAATAAATAAATACACTTTTTCCATTACCAACCTTAACCCTTCAGTGCCGTCTAGTCACTATTCCGTATAACGCTTAGGAGAGAATCTTTTCATTCCTGAACGGGTTGTATAACTTGAACCATTAGTATATATTAATGCTGTTCGGTTTCTTCGTATAATACCTTCCCCTTCTACGATATAACTCCTTCCATTATCATGTATTTGAATGACTTTAGCTGGTCGATCGAGATCTCTAATATATACATCGTCTCCAATAGCCAGTTTGTTTAAATATTTAACTTTTGGATTTTGATTGTATTTTTTCTTCACCTTCTTGATCTTCTCCTTTTGCCATTCTTGATATCTGATATGTTCTCCAATTTTAGTAATTTCTCTGCTTCCTATCGATGGTAATATTGATGCTATTATTCTATTCATTAGTAATTCCGCTGGTGAAAGTCCAAATTCTAAAGGTGTTGATATGTAATCTAACATGCTCAAATATGGATCATCTAATTTTTCTAATAGTTTCTTCACTGTTTGTACCGCTCTCTCAGCCATTCCATTTCCTTTTGGATATCGAGGCGAGGACGTTGTATGAATAAATTTATATGATTCGGCAAATTTCCTAAATTCTTCACACGTATTGTGGCCCATTGTCAGATATAAGTGTGTTAGGAATACCATGTCTCGAGAATATTGATTTTAGTTTTTCAATAATTCGATTCGCATTCTCTCCTTTGTCCAGTATCGCGATCTCAATATATTTTGAGTAATAATCTACTACTAGTATATATGTAATGCCCTTCAATAAAAAATATATCGCTCCCTACCGTTTCCCAAGGTCCTTTAGGTAACGGTATCATTTCCAGCGTTTCTATCTTCTGGTTCTCATATATTTGACATTGTATGCAAGAACCAATATATTTCTTGATGTTTTCGGTTATCCCAAACAACCAAATACTTTCTTTGGCTCGTGATATACATCGGAATATTCCCTGATGTGAGCTATGTATTTCCTTAATAACTCGTTCCTTTTCTTTCTCCGGTATGATGATCCGATTTTGAAACATTACGAAACCTTGTACCAAGGAAAGTTATTGTCTCATTTGGTAGTAGCGGTCTATTTCCCTACTGGATTCTTTACGTTTCCATTTTTCGAATATTTTTTCTCTTAGCATTTTTATTGTTCTATCTTCCTCATGCGATTTTCTCAAGTAATTCCACCTATGTTTTTCTTCATACTTTTTTGTATTCATTTAACAATTGCCTCTGTTTCGAGTTCCAATATTGTTTCCTGCATTGCTTCTGCTGGGTATCTGGAAAGTGCATCCGCTGCTTTATTGTGTTTTCCTGAAATGTGAACAATCTGTACGTTATATTTCATGAGTCTTAATCTAAAACGTTGAATACGCAATGGTACCTTTTAAACTTCTTTACTTTCGAGTAATTGTACGAGTGGTTTGTGATCGGTTTCTACTACTACGGGTGCTCCACATATATAGTAATGACAATTTTCAAGTCCCCATACAACTCCTAAAGCTTCTTTCTCTATCGTAGAATAACGCTGTTCTGTTTCATTCAGGAATCTGCTAGCTGCTCCAATGATTGCCTTATTTCCTTCGGCTTCTTTTTGCCACAATATTGCCCCGATGCCATAGTTTGAAGCATCCGTGGTCAAGTTTGTTTTCCTGTCCATGCTGAATGTTTTTAATATGCTCGTGGATCTAAATTCTTCTTTGATTTTCAAAAAACTTGTATGTTGACAATCGCTCCATACCCACGGTACATCCTTTTTTAATAGCATACGAATTGATGCACTATATTCTGCTAAATCTAGCGTATTGGTTTATTAAACCTAGACAACTTTTAATAGCTTTTACATTCTCCGGAACTGGAAATAGTTCGATTCCTCTTATCTTTTCCCCTGATCCTATGCCTTATTGCTTACTTTAAATCCCAAGAATTCTATTTCTTTTTGTTTAAAAAAACATTTCTTTTTATTCAGAGTTATCCCTGATGATTTATTCTTGTCTAATACGATTTTTACATTCTCGTCGTGTTCATTTTCGGTTTCCCCCATTATTAAGACATCATCCATGTGTATTTTAACATTTTTACAATTTTCTAATATCCTATTCGTCTCTTTACTGAATATTTCTGGTGCCGAAGTCAATGCGAAAGGTAATTTTCTGTAATGAAATCTTCCCCAAGGCGTCAAAAAATGTGTTAATTCCCATGACGTTTTTTCTAACGGTATCTGCAAGAAACCAGCGTTCGCATCGATTTTTGAGAAATAATTACCTCTAATTTTCGATAAACTAGTTTCCACAGTTGCCATTGGATATAATTCTCTTTACACGCTCTTATTTAATTTCGTTAGGTCGCTACAAATTCTTATTTTTCCATTTGACTTGGCTGCCACTACCATTCGACAACACCACTCTAATGTTCCTTCGGATTCTGCCATTACCCCTAACTTTTTCATTCTTTCCAATTCGCCTTTGACTTCGTCTTGCAGTCTCAATGGTACCGGTCTTGGGACGTATATGGAATATGGTACTGCATCTTTCTTTAATTTTATTTTGTACTCTGTATGCAATTGTCCCAGCCTTTCGTAAATTTATTCTACCTCATTTATTAATGATATCATGCCAAGTTTTAATGACACTTCTCTGGACAACAGTCCGGTTGGTTGATTTTGTATTACATATATTTTCTCTTCAATTTCTAGTTTTCTATATGATAATTTGGCAATAAAATATCCTAGTACCTTCAGATTAGTCTTTACTGGTCCAATAAAGGTTTTTGTACTGTGTATTAATTTTGGTAACTCTGAAATTTCTTCAATTAGCCTAACACTAGCTCCTGTATCGATCTTAAATCTCATTACTTTTTTTCTTGCATTGATAGATATTTGTATTTGTCGTATCCATGGGTCTTTTTCTTCCCTGTCTGATATCTCACCCAGAAATTGGTATTTCTCTTCTTCAATTTCCTGATTTTCTTCCTTGGTATAGTCTCTGATCTCATCAATCTTCTTCACTCTGCAATAGACTGCCCAGTGTCCCGTTTTCTTGCAATTTGAACATTTCGTTCCATAGGCGTTGCATTTATTCCAATCGTGGACTCTATTGCAACGTGTGCAATTTTTACGTTCATTACCTAGATTTAATTTCTTGTCTTTGTAGCGATCCTTCTGATCCTTCTGAAAAAAATCCACATTCTCGTAATCCAGCCCTCGTATTTCCCGACTCTGATTACTTCCCAATTCTTTCGTTCTTTCGGACTCGATAAATCGTTCTGCCATTATATCTGATCCCACAGACTCTTGCAGAAGACGCTGCCTTAGCCCTTCATCTTTCATTCCTATTATTAGTCTATCTTTGATAAGGGAATCTTGCAAGTCATAAACTCAAAGTTTATCGACAATTTCCTCAGTTCTGTATGGTATGCGTCTATATTTTCGTTATCTCCTTGAGATCTTTTGAAGAACACATATCTTTCATACGTGACATTCCTACGTGGCATAAAATAATTGTTGAACGCCTTTTTTATCCAAGCTAGTCTTAATTTACCATTAATCTTTTCATCTTTTTCTTTCACTTTCACTGTGATTTCTTCATCTTTGAATTATTTGAATATTTTCACTCCATCAGTTCCTATAATGTTCAAGAAAATGCCGAGTTGTACTTTTTCTGGCTTATTCTCAATTTCTTTGGCACACTCGTAAATTTCGTACTCTTCAATCCATCGGTTCCATAATTCAGCTCCTCTATGTTTGTCTACTATCAATACTTCAGGTATTCTAAATTCACTCATTTTAATTAATTATATATTTTTTTTTAAACTATATTTATAAACTATAAATTCAATTTATTAATCTAATTAAAATAGTTGTTATTTAGTTGATAAACACAGTATATATAAATAATATAATATCAAATATAATAATAATGTAGCACACTAATATAAATTACAAATACTATTTATTACAAATAATAATTTTTTTAAATAATATTTAAGATTTTTTCTTAAATAAAATTTTTTAATTTGATAATATAATTATGAATACGCGATTAAATATCTCTTTTAAGTACAACATATTACTGTGTTTTTACGCCGCTGTCACCATGTTATATCATGAATATAGCACTAACCTAGTGGCTCTTTAAACTCTTTACTTTATTAATAATTGCAGACCTTTCAGTGATGATGACAATATTTCCGTATCGTCAGCATAGGATTGGAATACATATTAAATAGCAAAGGTGAACGAATTCCTCCTTGAAGTACACCATTTAAAACTGGGAAGCTAGATGATGTGATATCACCCCACTTAATGTATATTATCTGATTTATGTACCAATAATTTAAAAAATATATATAATATGGAACTATATTATCTTTTTATCTAATAAATACAATATTGTGATTAAGTTTATCAAAAGCTGCAAGATAATGGTATTATTATTATTGTAATCTTTTAAGTATTTCTTAAGTGTCAAAATACTTATTTTTGTTCCAAGTTTTTTTTTATTCCAAATTGATATTTAAGGATAACTAATAAAGAAGATATTCTATTATATATCACCTTTTCACTTATCTTACAAATAATATTAAATATAAATATAGGTTAGAAGAGTCATTCGATCTTTTATTTTTGTTTTTAATTATTGGTGGAATATAACTTGAATAATAAGAATATTTGAATTATAAATATGTCTTTGGAAAATTCCATCAGGACTTGCAGATTTACTACTTTTAATGATTCTATAATAGATTCAATCTCAACCGAATTTTTATAAACAATTTTAGTATAAGGGTACGGAATAGAATTAACTCTTCAAAATATCATTAACATTATCGAACTAGAATTTATTAACATCAACTATAACATGTGTATTATCAATGTTTATGGAATTGAAGATATTTTTAATACAGGATAAGTATGATTAATATCAAAGGAGTACTTATAATTATATACATAATATATAACAAAATTTATTCCTATTAATTATATTCCATTTAATTTTTTATGAATAACATATATGTTGTATAATAATTTTGTGATATTATCCTATCTAATCTCTATCTCGGGCGACAGCATAGAAAATATATGTATCTTTATCTGAAACCCTTTAGAGGAAATATTAATATAATTAATTAAATACTTCATACGAAAAAAAATGTAAAACTTTCTTCTATTAAATATTTATTATTATTATTATTATTATTATTAACTAATACATGACTATCAGAAATTATAAAATATTAATCAATTTCAATTTCAATTATAGATATATGAATATTATGCGTAGATAAAAAATAAAAAAGCCTAACCAAGAACAAACAACTAACGCATTTAAAGCTTTAGACTTTAGACTTTAGACTTTAGAATAATTTTATCAGATATGAAAATATTTTTTCTGTGCAATATTTAAGTAAAATATTACTAAAATTTGAATTCTAGTATGAGACAGATCTATTAACATTAAAATTTCCAATTATAAAAAAATGTAATGTATTTATAAATTCACAATATAAAAACAGTTTAACAGACGATCTTTAAATAAATCAATATTATTTAGACTCATGAGGTAAATATATTTTAATAATATACAAAGTAAATAGTATAATACATATAAGCCAATAATAATCAGTGTGCACAATTTTAACATGTTAACAACATTAATTTGAATTACTCACAAATTCTTTGAATATATATGATTCAATTGACTCTGTAGTCACATCATTATTTATATGAGATAAGAATACATGACATTTTCTAGATGTTATTTTACAGATTTCTTCAGAATAGCCTTTTCCAATTGTTATAACATTCCAGCATTTTTCGTGATCTTGCTATTCTTGACTTTCTTGTTTTCTAGTGTAAACTTGTCATATGGTGGCAATTTATGTATATATATATGTTCTTAATTTTTATTAAGTTGTACAGAATCGATAGTAACAACTATTTACAAATAATTGTTTAGAATATATTAGTGAGCCATTTACATATGTGTATAAATCTATTTCTCGCGGAAATATTCGTCAATAACGAGCACGGGTTATTAAGTAATTATCGTTAACATAGTCGTTAACATAGATTTAAGTTTGCCAAGTAAAATAAATAGTTACCTTAAGGAAGAAATACAAATCTAGGTTGATAAATATGCGAACTGTAATAAGTATATAGGGAAAACGCGAATGATAATACGAATACTTATTTAAGAAAAATGCAATGTAACCAGTTTATATATTATTATATACAATACATAAGATATATTAGTTATTTCTATAGGAACAAATAAAGTGTATTATAATTTGAAGTTCAATTAATTAAAAATATAAACATAGTATTGTTAAGAAATAAAGCTTCAATGCTTATGTATATTTATTTAGTATAGAAGTCTTTAAGCTTTATTTCTTAACATGGTGACAACGCAAATCTACTAGGACTGAGGAATGCCTTACCCCACGCCCACATATGACTGGTCAGCAGAAGAACAGGTCGAACAACTCTCTATGTTCCGCAGAACGTGCGAGTGCATATTCGGCGGACCGCTACACACGCTATCGGAAGAGGTTCGCGCCAACTACGCGCTAGTTTGGCTCGGTCCAAAGGGTCAATAATTACAGCTATCAAGAAGGAGGACAAGACCCCCCTAGATACACTATGGTCAGCCATTCGTGAGCACATCACTCCGAAGATAAACCACCGTATGATCAGAGACAAGCGGTACATTATAACACGAGAACACGATGAATCAATGCACGAGTTCATCATGCAGTGCACTCGTCACATCAACCTATGCAAATACACGGACAGCGAAGAGCAACTTATTGACCAAATAATCTTCGGCGTACACGACGACTACCTACGCCGCACTCTAATGGAGAACGACTCCCTGAATCTCAACAAATGCAAACAGATGTGTATGGAACACGAAACGCTGTTATCCAATCGAAATAACGGCAGATAGACAACATAGATACAATAGCACACGCCAATACCATAGAAAGACCACGACCACGACCTTTTCCCAACTGCGGACAACTACACGACATATGCCCATCTTTAGGCTCCGTATGCAGAGTCTGCGGTAGATACAATCACTGGGAAGCTGTCTGCCGTCGACAGACACATGCGCCACCGACCAGCAACGACACCCCGCGGATGTCAAGGCCAGATATCCGCGACGAGGTTTTTATAAACTTAGTTAATAATTATAATTTATTATCTACTTTAGCGGTGAGTATAGTATTATAATTATAATACTATACTCACAGTTAAAGTAGATACTGGCGCACAATTAAATGTACTCCCTTATTCACTATATAAGCGCCTTATTAACCCACCTATATTATACCCGCCCACATACGCATTATATGGCTACGTAAATACACCTATTAATGCAAAGGGATTAACCACCTTAGAATTCACTTATCGTAATATCCAATACCACCTTCCCTTCCACGTCGTAGACGCCCGAGGTGCCCATATCCTCGGGTTACCCACATGTAAAGACATGTCCCTCATACAACTACTATGCAGCGTTACATCAGATAAAACACCAAATACTACCTATAATAACATCCATGCCGTAATCAAGGCGCACCCAAAACTTCCACCACTCCCCGATCCTAACCTCCCACACGTTACAGGTGTCGTTGTAACCACACGGTCCGGACGAATCTCACGAAAGCCGCAACGCCTAGACCTCTGATGGGATTTTCCACATAAGCTCGCCACACACCATCCCTATTCCCATCATCCCATTTCTCATATGGAGAAGAGAGGATGTTATATATATAACATATATATTGTATTATTATTATTATACGCATTTTACTATCACTCGCCATATAAGGAGCGACGTACATCATACGCGCGCCGCGCGACTAGCGCACGCCCGCGAATTCCTGCATGATCGTCATGCACGACCGCCTCGCGTGCTAGACACGTTGCTATATAAAGCAGCCGATAGCCACATGTTAGGCACTTCTATACTAAATAAATATACATAAGCCTTGACGCTTTATTTCGTAACAAGTATAATCATGAATGCTATTAAAGTTTAAATATAACTAATAATATGTGTGCATATTAGTTTAATATAACTAATATTACAAATATAATTTTAAATTGATATTTAATAGGTGGATACCATTTGGTGAAGGACCTTTTTATAATAGATTAATGAATACAGTAGTTATTCCTACACATTGTATAACGACTCACTACTACTCGCAATATTTTACAGAGTACGTATATATATATATATATATATATATATATATATATATATTTATATATATATATATGTATATCTTATAAATTATATATTTAATTATTAAAAATATTGATATTTCAATAATATATTGATATTTGATAATATGTAATAGTAATACATTATAATTTATATATTGCAATATTTACATGATACATTTACAAATATATATTATAAAAAAATGTATAATAAAATAAACCAATAATAATTCAACAAATACAAATAATAATTACATATATATTATTTTAAACTACAATAATATATACTTATTAATTTTATATTATAATATTTGTATTTTAACTGAAGAGGAGAGTACTCGAATACCGAAACCCTATTTCTCAATTAAATATTTCCAAATTTTAGTTATAAGTGTTAAGTAGGTATATACATATAATATATATTTTAAAATTTAATTTAGTTTGTTTAACTCTGAGATAACAGGAGTGTCGATATCATGTGCAATTAGGGTAAAAAATGTATGAAAATGTATATGGTTAAGTAATAGTTTATAATTTTGTAACACATTATGAAAAATACATATTTTTTTTCGGCACATTGTAAAATATAATTATATCTATTAAGAAATCTATTAAAAGATCTACATTTTTAAATGATTAATAATCGATATTGTACTTCAAAAATTTCATAAATTTAGTTGTTTTAGTTGTAACGAAAAAATCATTTTTATGTTTATAATTAAAAAAATATAAATATTAAAAAAAAATTATACTTATAATAATAATAATAATAATATCAGGTTCAGTTTATGAACAATATCAAAAATCCAAGTTGCGTATAGAAGTTGTGTTGAACTTATCGAGATACGAACCTGTTCTTGGTAATGAAATAATTAATACAAAATGAATAAATATAAATAAATATTTTGCAATTCTAATTTTGTTCACTCGTGTTCATTCGTCTCATAAAAAATCAATAAAATATAAAATTAAATATATCTCTCAATACCAAGAAATAGTAATAATACAATAATAATAAAATATAATAAAAATATATAATAAAATATTTAAAAATGTAAAAAGCTACTAAAATAATAAGTTAAACTATAAAAAATCAAAGATAATGAAAGAACATAGTAAGGCTACAAAGATAAAAAAATGTATACAATACGAACAATTTAAAATAGCTTAAAAGAAGAAAAGATAACCATGTAAATAAAATGACAAAAAATACCGATAAGGTATAATTTATTTTGATTAGATATAATTATTTAAAAGCATGTTTTTAATATGCATTGTAAAAATATTCAAATTCATTAAAGATGTTTTGGTTGTATTTAAAGAATAACATAAACATGCGCCTTTGTAACGAATACTACATTTCTCATGATCAAATTTTATTTTTAAGGTATTAAGAATATTCTATTTAACCGAAAAGTATTCAAGGAGCAACTATAGGTGAATAAATTACAAATTGAACTATGCAAATAATGCTTGTTATATATTTTAAACACATATTTATAAATAGATATATTTATTAAGTCTTTAAATTTAAGAATGTTATGTCTTAAAAAAATTTAATCAATATTTGTTTTGTTATCAAGTTTATATATTGCTCTCATACATTTATTTTGTCAAAGTTGAATGCATTTTATATTGCTATGGTAAGTACTTCCCCATATAATAGAACAATAATTAATATAAATATGAAAAAAAGAAAAATATAGCATAACTAAAGTATTAATATTAAATTTATATTTATATCTATGTAGTAATCTGAGTCCATAGTAAAGTTTATTTTTAATATTATTTATTTGCATTTTTCAATTACGATTTTCGTCAATTAAAATGCCTAGGAATTTAAAATTAGTTGATTGTTTTATGACTATATTATTTATTATGATGTTTAATTTATGTTTAACTCTTGTTCGATGGAATAAACTTAATTTTGTTTTATCAATATTGATATTGGTTTTTACCATAAAGCCATTCATATTAAAACTTGATTAGAATTTAATTCATTTTATAGATCATATAAATTATGAGACTTAAATATTAAAGTTGTATCGTCAGCAAAAAGAGTAAAATTGTATTTATTAGTTATATTAGGTAAATCATTTATACATTAAAAATAATACTGGTTCCAAAACTGAACCTTGTGGTACACCACATTTAATCGGAAGTATTTTAAAATGTATATTATTATAGCTTACATATTGATACCTATTTGTCAAATACCTTTTTAATAATAATAAAGTGATACCTCTGAAACCATATATATATATATATATATATATATAATTTGTTTAATAAAATTTCATGATTTATAGTGTCGAACGCCTTTTTTAAATCAATCGATATTGTGGATATAATCATTTATAATTGATATTAAAGTAATCAATATAATGTATCAAAGCATCATATATTGATATAGATTTTTGAAAACCAAATTGAGAAATATGTATTAAAGAATTTGTATCTAAAAATGAAAACATTCTTACTTTTAAAATGTTTTCAAAATGTTTTCAAAATTGTGGTATTAATGATATTGCCCTGTAATTCGAGCAATCATTTATATTTCATTTTTTATATATAATATAACTGTAGATGTTGTAAGTATATCAGGTAAACACCATTCTCAATGCATTTATTAAATACAATTGATAAAATATTACTAATGGATAAATTAATCTTACGTATTAACAAAAAGTTAAAATCATGGGAATCAGTACTATATTTTGAATCACAATTATAAACAATATTTTCAATTTCTATTGATGAAACAGGCTTTATAAAATGTAACTATTATTACTAGTAATATTATATATTTTTATTTAATTCAATACCTATATTTGAAAAATATGAATTGAACATATTAGCATTTTGTAAATCTGTTAATTTATTATCAATAATAGTTCCTGATTTTTTATTATGTCCTATAACTTTATTTAAAGTACGCCAAGTATTTTTAATATTAGTATTTTTTATTTTATTTTAATAATATTTTTCTCTCTATATTTTAATATTTTCATTTCAAGCAATTTTTATAATTGTTATATATATGTATTATTGAATTATTATTTAAAGATTTGTTATACATTTTATTCTTTTTACATATACATTTAATGAAGGAAAGGGTTAGCCATGGTTTATCAAAAAATCCAGATATGAAAAAAATCCTTATATGAATTAGAATTATATTCATTAGCATTTCATACATTTATTATTTGTTGATTGGAATTATATTTTAGGAGATCTCTAGGGTGTCGATATTACGTGCATGTCGATATTATATCACTCTCCCCTATATACGAATATTAAATATTACCTATTATCACGTATTTTTATAATATATTTAATTTAAATATATTTGGAGAAAACAGAATATATTTCCTGTTTTTTTTATTACTATTTCCGAGTTTAAATATTATATATTTTAAATGTATTTCTATATTATTTAAAATTATAATGACATCCAATTTATATAATTATAATAACATTTTTATATTTCTTATAATATGTACTATATTATAATTTGTAATATTAGTTTATCAAATACATAAGTCTGACAAATACCCAAACGAGAATATTATATTTGAATTCATAAGTTGTAATCAAAATAGATGGGGTCACTAAATTCGATACAGATTATTTATTTAATCATTGTGAAAATAAATTATAGTGTATATAATATGTACTAAATATAAAATATTTCAAAAAATATATTTCATTATTAGATTAGTATGCAAATATATTTATATATCACCCAGCCGAAATAGTTGAACGAGTCAAACTACACTAACTGATCAATGTAGTTGATATTACTCGTAGATCAAAAAAGTTTGTAAAAAGGGAGATGTTAAGTGATTAATTGCTCGTATTTCATATATCTGATCATATAATATTTGACATTTATTATTGTTTAGAATTACTTGAACTCAACGATTGTCTGTTAATAAAATTAACTAATTAAATCTCTTCTATATATAATAAACTAGATCCATAGACTACACTTTATGTAGATAAAAATTAGGCAGGTCGATACACATATATTAAATATAACCATGAGAAACAATAAACATATCAACTGAAAATAAATCAATTATCGGGATAAATATTGGGATATTATTACTCAATATAATACAAATACAATATGCAATAACTTTTTATAACTTAAGTTAACTATAATTATAATGGGATACCCCTTACTTTCCGGCAACTTTCCTGGAATATAGTAATTGTATATGGGGTATCCCGTTACATCTTGATAGAAATAGTTTTAAATGTACAATATTTCCGGAAAGATGACTTGTAGTGAGATACCTTTAGGCTTAAAAATATAAATGTATTTATAAATGGAAATTATGGAGGTCCCTTAAATTTATGGCAATATTATGTTATATAAATTATAAATGTATCAATTAAAAATAAAAATAATATAAGTATAATTAATTATTTTTTTTACTCTATTTTCTCTCTACAACATTATCAAAATGGATTCAATAACAATTTCATTAGTTAGCTTTGATTCTAAAGATAATGTTTCAAGACGTGTTTAGTGTATCATATAATATCATATATCATTCTTTATCAGTTTAAGTTTTGAAAATATTCTCTCTCAGCTTTATTTAATTGCCATTAATTACAGATAGATATATTCGAAAGAAAATGTTTACATTAATAAATACATCTAGCCAACCATATATTTTGTATAAGATTATATACCAAATCATATTTTGATAGTGTATTCCTATGTTATATAATAATAATAAAATCAGATTTGGAAATTTCCTGGGTGAAGGAATAAGCAGAGATTATCGAGTATGTCACCCATTTAAGATTACGAGGTAGAACAAATCATATAGGAATATAATTAAAAACAAGAAAAAGTAGAACAATAAGTAGAATAAAAAAATTCAATTATTAAAATAAATCATCAACTCATAAATCATAAACACCCATAGTATATCAATTTTCCGAATATGGGTTTATCAAGTCCAAAACCGTATATATTATAAGTTGTATAAAAGTTAAATAAAATTATATCATGAGTCAGCTAATAGTAAAAATTCATAGTTTTATAAATTAATTTAAAAATTAATAATATTAATATTTTCATAAGTCAAATTAAAATTTAAAAATATAAATTTAAAAGGACAATTAAAAATATAATGGTAACTATTCAATAAATCTCAAATGATAGTATCTTATTGAATAAATATATTACCTCTATTAATTTAATTTACATAATGTTTTTATTATTTATCATATAAAATATAACTTATATAAGATAATATGAATTTTTTCCAACTAGATTTAAGGAATTCATACAATTGGGAATCCATATATCCTATATACCATTGCTTATTATGATATCTTGAATTCCTTTGAATCTTGCATACATATTGATTGAATTGTCATAACGATGAGCTCAATAATTTATTTATATTTATAACGTGTTTGGTTTCTGTATATATATATAACTACCAATATACTAGTTTATAACCTGAGTTTCAGTCGAATGCAGTAATTAGTTATATTTAAGTTATAGGTATTTAGTTTGAGAGAGGGGAAGTTAACTCCCCTTATGGTGTTATGCCGTCTGCTGATAATGTATGCCCTATATACGTAACTTTTTTTTAGTTTTATCTTTTCTATATTCAGATGTAATTTCTCTTTTGTACATTTTCTTAAGAAGATACGTAGTTTTTATCATGATCTATAGTTGCTTCTTCTATTGTTTCTCCGCAAACAATACTAAGAAGTCATCAGCTATTACTTGAATTCCTGGTATTTCTTCTATTAATTCGTGCATCTTTCTTTGGAAAATTTCCGGTGCGGAACATAATCCAAATGGCATTCTTAACCATCTATATCTAACGAAAGGTGTGTTAAACGTTGTTAACATACTAGATTATTTTTCTAATTTGATATGCCAAAACCCATTTTTGACATCCAACACTGTGAATAATGTTGCTTTGTTTAGATTCGACGCAATTGCTTCTATAGTTGGTAATGGGTCAGTTACTATCGTTATTATTTCTGTATCCTCTAACTCGTTTAATTTTTCTTGCACTTCCTTTAATATTGGTATAGGTACTCTCGCTGATCATGTTTAACAGGATCGGCATCTGTTTTTAATTTAATTTCGTGTTCTCCTGCTAATCTACCAATTTTATTATTAAATACTTCTTTGTATTCATGCATAAGACTATCTTTATCCAGTTTCCTTCTTCTATATTCTATCTGATTAATGGAATCATTTTCCATTATCTTTAATATCCCTAGCTTAACACATGCATTTTTATTTAATATTGAGTGAAATTTATTTCCTTTGATTATAATCAATATTCTAATTAAACAACTATTTCCTTTTCTCGTTATTTCCATTATCATTTCTCTATGAACAGGCCAGGTTTTGTCTCCAAATACTGTGATCTGTCTTGTATTTGATTGTTCGACCTATATTAGTGCTTTATCCTTTGTCAAGGCTATATATGTATGCATTGTACTACATTACACGTAGCACCTGTATCTATTTGTAATGTTAGTTCTCCATATTTTTTTTTGACTGTCACACAGTCTTCTTCGGGCTACACTATCTATGCTAGCTATTCGTTCATTTTTCATAGTATATATACAATGTAACTCATTTTTATTTTCTTTGTTCCTGCACATGATTTTGAAATGGTTTAATTATCCAAATTTCACACAAGTTTTCTTATATGCTGGACATTGTTCTTTTTTCTAAATATTTTCTAGTCCACTATATTTATACTTGGATAGATTCTTTATTTTGTTGTTATTGCTATCATTCCTGCTTTGTTGTACATCCTTACTATACATTTATTTCTTCTGATAGATTTTCTTCATTTGAAGTACTGTTTCTTCTGTATATATATGTTATTATGATGTCAATTAATTTCTTCAGATTGACATATTCTTATTAATGTTACTAAAGTTAACTCATTATCTTTTAACAGTCTTTTCTTTATTTTCTCGTTCTTGAGTCCTAATATTAATCTATCTCTTGATATTTAATCTGCGGTTATTGTGTCAAACTTACAACTGCTAGATAACTTACTTAGTTAGGTCAAGTATTGATCAGACGTTTCACCCTCCTTTTGATTTCTTGTATTACATATGCATCTCTCATACGGTATGTTTGCTAGTGGAGTGACATACATAGTGAACATTTCTAATACTTTCTTTATTTCTTCTTTTTCTCCTTTTTTCCAATTGACACGTGTCATACATTTTTCTTCCTTCTGTACCAATACAAGTCAATAACGTGGCGACTTGTATTTTCTCCTTTTTTTCATCAAGTTTTGTGGCACATTAATATAAACAATAAAATGTCCACTGTTTCTGCCACAAATCCCATTCTTGATTTGCATTTACCCTGTTAATTTTGATTTCCTCTGATGCTTTAAGTCCAGACATCTTATATTATTTTACTCCTAGTAATATCTCTAGTGTACAGTTATTTCACCAATTATATATAAAACTAAAACAAAAATCACAATATATTAAATATATTATACTACAAAATTACGTTTCATATATAATTTGTCTATAACTACTATGTATTATTATTATAATTTTTTCTTTTTTTTAATTAATATATATATATATATATATATAACTTACGTTTTTGCAAAATAATAATAAATAATAAAATTCACAAAACATAATAATAATAATAATAAAATATTTTTTATAAAAAAACGTTTACACATAAATATACGTTTTTTTGCGGATAATATCAAATTTGTTTTCTCTGTCACCATATAACGTGTTTGGTTTCTGTATATATATAACTAACAATATACTAGTTGCTAACCTGAATTTCAGTAGACAGCAGTAATTAGTTATATTTAAGTTATTGTTATTTAGTTTGAGAGAGGGAAAGTTAACGCCCCTTTTTTGATATTAATTAACAGTACCTAAGGATATTACAATATTATTATTTTATTTAATTCTAATAAAATATTAGTTAAATCTTGACCAATGTGATAATAAATTTCTTCGTACGTTAATAATAATTTAATAATCATATCTTCGTTGGTATATATGACGATGATTGTTAATTTATCTATATGTGATATATCTGGAGTTGAGTCCAATGTAATACTATAATATGTTTAATTTAAGTTTATTCAATTATTTATTTCTTACCTATTTTCTAATACTAATATCACAATTATCAATATGTCAATCATAATCTCAATGATTGTTAATATGTAATTAGATATGCGAGGATGATATAAAGCTAACATTCATTTGTAAGTACTAATTGGCAAATTAAAACTATGTATTTAGTATTATGTTTAGATTATATATATATATATATATATATATATATGAATCAGATAGAGTGTAAACACTCAGAAAAATACAAAAGCAAAGCTTGACTAGGTATTTTCCCACTCAACTTGATAACAGCATTACAAGCATAAAAAATAAAAAAAATATTAGTAAATTATAAAATGACAATAACTTATTTTAAAATTTCAATTTTGTATATCATTAGAACTATAATTTTGTATATATATATATACTATTGTATATATTATTAAACTTATTTGATTTGTAAATGTGATTCGTGTAAATGAAAATCGTGCTGAATAAATAAGTAAGAATTTACTTGAATATTGTTATCAAGGAGAGGTCATCATTTTCAGTTAAATACAAAATAAAATATAATAAATAATAAAAGTATATATAAATAAAATAAATTTATATTAAAAGAAGAAAAATATATAACACAAATGAAATAAATGCATAAAATATGTAAAAAATATAAAAATGAAAGAGAAAAAGATAAAGAAACTAAACACAATAAAAAATATAAAAAGTTAACTAATACGAAGAGGTAATAAATAATTTAATATTTGTTTTAAAAGTTTTTTTATTCATTAATTTGTGAAAAGAAGCTGGTAATGCATTCCATATCTCAGGAGCTTTGTTAGTAAGGCAAAACGATTTTAATTTTGGGTAAAACCAATTTTTTAGATAAAGGCTTATAAATATTTGAATTTTGTGTAAAAAGATATTGTAAAATTATAGGTCAATATTTAGTCATATATCTATTTATATATTTTAAGATATTAATCTTTATAATATCTTGAAATTTTAAAAGATTTTTTATAAATTGTATCTATATCTACATTAAAAGAAAAAAACAAATTTTTTATTACCCTATTTTGCAATATAATAATTGGTTGAATATTAGACAAAAATGTACTACCCCAAATAGATGAACAATAATTTAGATGACTTTCAAAAATACTATGATATATTTGTATACGATTTTGTAAATGTAGTTTATGTTTTATTTTATTTATAATAGCAATGGATCTACTTAGTTTTGATCTGATATAATTTATATGATAATTCCAGTTACATTTATCATCAATTATTATACCAAGGAACGATAAATGATTCACCTGCTCTATAATTTCATTATAAACTTTTAATTCTAGTTTCTTTTTTGATTTAGAATTTCGAATATTATAGAGCATAACTTTGGTTTTTTTTACATTTAATGTTAATTTATTACTAAATAGCCAGTGAGTTAAATTATAAAGGTCATCTTGTATATTAGTTTGCAGAATATCAAAAGATTTACTACTGAAAATTAAATTGGTATCATCTGCAAAAATTATAGGTGTAGAATATTTCAATATATTAGGCATATCATTAATATATATTAGAAAAAGTAATGGCCCTAAAACTGAACCTTGCGGAATACCAAATGATATGCATTCCATATTTGAAATAGCCCCATTTAATTTTACATATTGTGATCTGTTTGATAAATAACTAGATAATAGAACTTTAGGTAAACCTCTGATTACAATATTATCTAATTTATTTATCAATATATTATGATCTAAAGTGTCAAAGGTCTTTTTTAGATCAATAGATAAAACTGCACAATTATTAGTATTTTCTAACTCAGCACATACTGTTTCTGATAGGTGATGTAATGCATCTTCTGTTGAATAATTTTGTCTGAACCCAAATTGATTGTCATTCAAAATTTTATATTTATTAATGAAACAAAGAAGTCTTTTTTTAAATAATTTTTCATAAATTTTTGAGAATTGAGGGAGAAGAGATATTGGCCTGAAATTATCTAATATATTTTTATTACCCTTTTTATGTAAAGGTATAACCTTAGCAATTTTAAAACAATCAGGAAACACTCCTTCATTGAATGATTTATTAAATAGAGAACATAATATAGGACTTAATTCTTTATTAAATTGTTTTATTAAGCTCATATTTATATTATAAATATCTGTACTATTTTTATTGTTCGTATGAATTATTATATTAAATATTTCGGAATTTGTAACTGGTGTAAGATAAAAAGTATTTGTGTTATGAGAAGATGAATAATGTACATGTAAATTTGAATTAAAACCAGAGTTAGAATTAAAATCCTTAGCAAGATTTTTTCCAACATTACTAAAATATATATAGATTAAAATCATCAGCCGATAAAGTTGTATTTAAATAATTTGAAAAAGTACTTCCTTTAATTATATTATTTAAAATAGACCATGTTTTTTTTGAATTATTACAACAATTTGACAGAGCTTTTTTATAAAATAATTTTTCGGCATTTCTTAGTACTGAAGTTAAAATATTTCTATATTTTTTATATTTAATATGATTAAAATCATTTTTATTAGCTATAATCAATTTTAATAAATTTTTTTTATGGTGGATACATTTTAATAAAGAATTATTTATCCATGGATATTTAATTTTATTATTTATGATTTTGGGAGTATATAAAGGACAACATTTATTTAACATTAATTTAAACATATCTATAAAATAATTAAAAGCAGTATTTGTATCCATATCAGAAAAATCCCATTTATGATGAAGAATGCAATTTTTTAATTCCTTTATAGTTGAGTTATTAACTCTATTAATTTTAGAATTAGATTTAGTTTATTTTCATTGGAATTGTTAACATTTAAATCAAAAAAAGTAAAAATAGGGTAGTGATCACTTATAGCATTAAGTAATATTCCATTATATTTATGAGAATAATTATTATTTGTAAAAATATTATCAATTTAAGAATTATTATCATTAGTCACTCTTGTTGGTGTATCTATTAAAGGACGACACCCTAATGAATATATGGAATCAATAAAATATTTTACATGTTTATTATAATTATGATCTAATAAATTAATATTAAAATCACCACATAAATACAAACGATTACAATTGCTTGCCAACTTTTCAAATTAGTTTACAATGAAATCTGAAAATTGTTTTATATCTGCAGTAGGAGTTTTATATATACCACTTATAATGTAGTTGATATTATTAAATTTCAATGAAATAGTTGTTATTTCAATAAAATTTGATATTGATATATTTAAGTCATTAATAATTGTATATGATAAACTATTTAATATAAATATAGCGACTCCACCACCCCTACCTACAGATCGTATAGTATTGATTTGATTGTAATTATCGAAATTATAAATATTCTGATTGGAATGTTTTAACCATGTTTCAGTAATTATAATTATGGAAAATTTATGTATAATACTATTTAAAAATAGATTAATTTGATCATGATTACGAACTAAGCTTCTAGCATTAATATGTATTATAGAAAAACTATTGTGAATATATTTACATGAATTTATATTTATGTCATCGTAGTAAAAGCAATCATCTGTGAAATTAACATCAGAATAGTCATTATTATAATAGTCATGAATAGAATTTTGTTTAGAATTAGAATAAGTAAAAGTGTTATTTTATAGTGATGTATTCATTAACAATTTAAAAGAAATATAAAAATAAAAAATAAAATCAATTAATTAAAATTAAATGAAATTATTTAACTGTGTTACGTTTAAAATTAAAATGTTATTGTTATTATTTGTTTCTATATATATCTGACTTTTATATATCCAGGTAGCTATTATCTTGCCTGCTTTTTTATAAGTTCGAGCGATATAAAATAGATTATTACTGTATTTCGATAACGAATCTTGTATATATAAATTAGTATTTACTAATTTTTTTTTGTTATGTAATAATTTAGATTTTAATTTAATATCACTTAATTTAATAATATAATGTGTATGTTTGTTTTCACTCGATTCCTTATTATTTAATTTTTGTATATCAACGATATTATTATCAGATATATCTATATCAACTAAATCTTTAAATAAATCAATTACTTTATCCTTGGAAGAATAATCAATTGAATATATTTCAATATTATGATCAGTTAAAACAATCGAATTATTGATATTGGAAGAATTTATCTTATTATTACTACCAATAATTTTATCAATTTTATTTGATTGAATAATATTTGAATTATCAATATTGTTAAATAAACCACTAATCTTATCGTTTAGTTTTATGTTGTCTCCATGTAGATCTTGTATAATTTTAGTTTGATAAATGATTATATCGTTTAATTTTGATATATTTATTTCTAAGGAATTTAGTTTGTCTAGAATATTTTTATTCGAAATAGCCATATCAATACAATGGAAAATAAACACGACCGTTCAGCACGAAATCAAATACACGAATGAAAAATATTTATATATATATATATATAAATAGTATCCGTTTCAATAAATATTAATATAATAATATATTCATAATATTATGTTGATAAAGGTAATCGTAATGTTACAGAATTTCATCAATATTATTATTTTTAAAAAATATGGCAAGAATTAAATAAGGCAGAATTCTCATATTTGAATATTAACTATGTATTCAATAATTATATGTAGGCATATATACTTTAGACAAATTATATTGAAATATACACACTGAGAAGATACAATTTGTTTTATATGCGCATATGCGAACATATGTATATAGAGAAAATTAATTATTTTGAGAAAAACTACTAACTAAGTTTAATTACTATTGGGCATCTATATAGAATATATTTTTTTGTAATTTAATATCAATATAATCATTTAAAATATTAGATATTATAATTATCATATGTCTGAATGATATTCAATATTAATAAAAAAAATTGTACCATTTAAAAAAAAATTATAGTAGTCAATATTCCCTTAATATGTTTTTTCTCAAGTATAAATTATCGCTATCTAGTGTAATTATCAATTATCTATCATTTCATAATATTTGATCTTGCAATCAGAGATATGAGATTAGTGATGTGATATATGGCTTTGACTATTAGTACTCCACCATATCCGCATGTAAATTTTGAATTTTTGTAAAATTATTTTGTCAAATCCAGGTAAATGACTCATATTTTCTTAATTAATGATATTAATTTTATTTGTTTAATTAGAATAAATAATATATGAGAAAATAAAATATATAAGAAAAATAAGATGAAGAAAAATTAATTTTTCAGATAAATAGTTTACATTTTGTTCTTCAAATAATTCATGGGCCCCTCAAATTTGAGGCCCTGGGCAATTGTCCGATTCCCCCCCCCCCCCCCTTGAGCCGGCCCTATATACAGACAATGCATTTAAACATTAAACTAATAAATAAAATAACTAATAATAAAGAATAATATGTACACAATACATATTCAACATTAGTATATGATTATACATATTGATAAAAATAGTGATAAAATATTTATCAAGGACATTAAGTAGTAAATATATACATTTTTAATAGAGATTTAAATGATTTGTTGATTGAGTAGAGTGTAGTTTATAAGTTAGTTTATTTCATACATAAGTGGCCGATTATTAATGGAATATAGATTAGTTTTAAAGGGTATATGTATAAGTTAAGACTTATTATAACGGAGAGAGATATTATGAGTGGGAATAGAAATTAAGGAAGATAGATATCCAATTCGGTTGTGAGTTAGAAAAATAACTTTAAATATTAATCGACATTTATTTAGTAGCGAATATTATCTCTTTAAATATGGATAAATAGAATGGAGAAAATGATCAATTTTATGAAATCTTCATACCAGCGTATTCTATAGTATTTAATTTAATAGTTAGGTTAAGTAACTTAAGTTACTTAAGTTGATGAAGTTAAGGAATATACGCAAAGAATGAAAATGAAAGTTTATAGAGCGAAGAAAATGTTTAATATGGCGATAAAAAAATAGATAAATGTCGAAATATATAATAATATATTTAACATTATCATAATATTAATATTTAATCATGATTGTTATTATTGATATTTCATCATGATTGTTAACTATGGTGGGCCTATTAAATGGCGTTTAAAACAGGGTAGTTATGTAGAAGAGAGTTGTTTAGAAACTACTCTTTATAAGGTGTTGTAAATCATTGAAATATTGGAAATAGGTTATTAAAGGATGGTGAATAAAGATAATTTTTTAATGATAGGAGTTATACATGAAAATAAGGGAGACAGTATCAACATTTAGTGATACATATATGATATGAGCTATATTTGATATTATATAAGGAGATATGTTATTTAGTGATTTTAAAGGAATATGATTAAGAGAAGAATAGCTGCGATAGTTTTTTTATATACTAATTAATTGAATATTATGAGGTAGAAAAAGGAGGTTAATATATTAATTGGAGAACATAAGAGATATATAGATATATGTTTGGATAATGATAACATAATATTGGTTATGTTTTCATTAAAAAGGGAATCAAATAAATTATATAAGTCATCAGTATAATCAAGGAATTGCGATTTTTGTCTTCTACCAAATATGCTATTTTCTAACTTAAAAAGTAATATACTATTATGATGCAAATATTTCTTTAGCGTTAATAAAATCAATACGATGTTGTTGTTTTTAAATGTTATTTCATTATTGATGATTACTATTTCTCTTTGTTTCATTTAGATTCTAGCATATTCATAATATATATTTATTGAATGACGTATATTATTAGCGTTTATAAATGTGCTCATCAATAAGTCATAGACTTGTACATGTTATAAATAACTATGAGGAGCTAAGTACAATACAAAAAAACATAAAATGTTGTTCTTATGTATTGATTAAATGATAATGATGATGATGATATAAGGTTTATTAGGCACTACAATATGGTCGATAAGTTATTATTAAATGATTAATTTATTATCATATACTTTACTAGGTTTTTAGAGGAATGGGAAGGATAAATAATCATGTTTTTTAGATTAAAGTTTGGAACGGAAGTAACAGTAGTAGATATGTTAAGTACAGTAGTCTTAGTGGAATTAAGTAGTAGTTTATTACAGAGAAACCATAATAGTATGCAGATAGCATACTCGATTAATTTAGAATTAATGGAATTATGAGAATTTATAGGGAAAAAGGTAAATAGTAGAATATCATCAACAACATTTTGGTAGTGTATATTTGGAAAGTTCTTAATTAGATCAAAAATACGGCGGATATAAATAGAAACGCAAGATGGACATGGAACAGATCCTTGGGGAATGCTGTGGTTAAGCGTAGAAAGAGGCGAGTATGATTTTTCAATCATAATAGAGATATTTCGGTTTGTCAGATATGCAGTAAACTATTTTAATTCTAAGCTAGATATATGCATAATATAAAGCCGTGAGATTAATATTTTATGGTCCGAGGTATCAACATCAGATGAGAGATATCAAGTAATATTAGCTGGCAGCACGTGTTGCTATTTAAGTAGATACTATTGTGTCAGTAATACAGAGGAGAGCTGTTTCAGTCGAATGACCTTTACAAAAACGCTTTGAAACGGTTGGAAAAGATTATTTTTATTTATATGAGAGATAAATTGTTTGGAGACAATTCTGTCTAATATTTTACTTAATAAGGGTAGGGTGGAGATCGGAAAATAATTTCTAAGGAATTTATTTTCAAGGTTTTCTTTTTTTTTAGAATATGGAGATATAGCAGTCTTTATAAGTTAGTGTGAAACAGACAAGAGTTTAAAGATTTCGCAATAATATCCAAGAAAATAGAAGAAAATAAGTATAATATTTTGTGATATAATGAGATATGTAGGGTATCAATTGGGGAGTTACAGTGTGATTTCATTAGTAGGTCATTTACTTAAATAATATGGTGACGAGATAGTCAATAAACTTAATGAGTCAATAGGATGGGTAATATATATGGTAGGATTGTATATGGATGGAGTAGACGTACGAATCATAATGTTAACGCTTGTAATTTTGTTTTCAAAGAATTTATAAAAAATGGACCATAGTTGAAAATTTACGTGTTCGGTAAAATGGGGAAGATTTTTTATCTGGAGGAGAGATAATTTTATTTGCCATTTAAATAATTTGCGAGATTCGGAGTAGGTCAATGCCATATTTGTGCTATAATAGATGGATTTGTAACGAGATATAATAGATTAGTAATTTTGCTAGCTAGTGATATATATATAGCTATAGCTAATTTTGTTTCAGTATAAGGATTTTTAAGAAATGTCTTTCAAAATTTGCGAACACTCTACTGGAAGATGACAAGTTCATGAGAGAATAAGGAAGAAAAAGGGCAGTCGGTAAATAATATAGTTTTTGTAGGTGAATGTATATTGCTACTATTTTGAGGAACGAAGTACCATTTAGGAGTACCAGACGTCTGGTATATAGGTAAGCAGGATAAGTGATCTCTGCTTTGATATTACTTACAAATCTTGGTAGGTCAATAAACTTTAAATCTTTATATATAATACGTTTTCATTTAATCTTTGTAAATTTTAAATTTATAGAGAATTTAACAATAAAATGATCCGTAACTAATTCATTTTATTGGAAGGGTTTATACATTCAATAAGATGACCGGAGAGGGGTATAAATAACATGCCAAGTGTATTACAACTGTAATGTGTGGGAAATGATATATGTTGGCACAAGATTTAGAGTTAAACTAGGAAGCTTAAGTGTCAGCGAATGAATATCACTATATGAAAAGGGAGGGAATGAAATGGACAGAGAGAGATAAAGATCATTGCGTATAATAAATCCTACCCCACACCACGGCTAGTTTGTCGTGGAGCAATATCCAGATAATATCCAAAGTACAAGATGAAGGCAAATATGTCAAAGTCATCATTAGAAATCATGGTCTCAGGCAATACAATTATAATTTTTTTTTGAATTTAAGGTATAGGAACAAATGGGATATATTTGATCAGGGATGGGAAAAGGTGGATATGAAATAGAATTATTGTATTCCTTAGTTAAATTTTTAGAAAGATTTTTGAAAAATACTTTGTGCGAAAGAGGCGTGATTTTTTGTTTTAGGGCATGATAGAGTACCCAACAAAGAATTCTAGTAGAATCAGGCAAATAATGACGAATAAAGATATGCTTAAAATTACTATGTGTTGGGATTAGTAGGGAAACTAGCATAAATATATGAGAAACGCAAAATAGTAGTGTTGGTTATAAATAAGGTAGAAATGATATAATAATGGGGAAGTTTTATAAATTCAATTAATGATACTATGAAATTACAGTTAACTTCAAAAGGAAGACATTGTTCAAGTATTAGTGTGAGGGAATTATCTATGAAGCGTATGTATCATGCCTTAGAGGTAGCTGAACTAGATAATATAGGGGTTGGTGTGTGATTTGACGACAATTATAAATCCACTATCATTGTACTGATGCTGGACTTGATATCAATGGTGTTAGTAGAAATATATATATATAAGATATTAAATGTGATGTTACCTTGGCACTAGTATGATGTATAGATTTGGCGGTTATAATAGAAGGTGAATATGACATAGAACTGGGTGTAGTAGTTGTATTATTAGACAAAGAAACTAATTTAAGATTAGACATGAGTGACATGATAAAGAGGAATTAGGTGCATTAAATATAGCAATAGAATAAGCGGGAATGGGTTTTTTTAGAATGAAATCAGGATTTAGAAATAATATATGCGGGGTATAAATAATTGTAATGTAATATAAATAGACATGTTTTACATTTGAGATAATATTCGCATGCGAGAAGATTACTATGTGAACAATTTGAGGACATGAATGTCCTTTGATCATACCATGATATAATTTAGATTGTAGAATTAAATTGAATGAAATAAATTGAAATATCGGCAGAATACATGTATTCAGTCCGATGGGCTATACGACGAAATGACTTGAGGAACATCGATTGATTTTAATAGTCACCTTATATACCTTATATACTCGATTGCAGCCGGGAAATTATGATCAGATTGTTATATATTGAAGGCAGTGTAACTTTCGATATATAATTGAAGGATATGTAGTTAGCGATACTTTTCTGATATGCATATCATACATGCATGAATATAAATACATCAGAATTCTTTTTAAATTTAATTTATTTTGGTAGCTACTCTCAAATTAAGGTTGGTAGATCCGACTACCAAGTAGATTCCCAAGGGAGATCCACGTTAGATCCACGTACTAATAATTTATGAATTTGATAAGTAATAAATAATGAAGCTAAGTATAAATATAAATATACATAAATATTATACAATATATATTTGAATGATATCGATTGAATGAATTTATAATTCTATTATATTTGTGATTATTATTAATTTGTTATAGATTTTTATTAATATAATATAATACCCAATAAATTTATCTATATAAGAAACAGAAATGGGTAATTTCAAAACCAATGTAATATATTTAAATATTGCTTGATATTAATATTTGAATAATATTAATAATATAAATAATATAAAAATAAATAAATAAGGACTTATCTTTATAATAATATAACTAAAGTATATTTAAAAGCTAATAAGTGAATAATTCGACTATAATTGTATTACTATGTAAACAAAGTTAATAAATATATGTGTTTATTAAGATGATATAAATTATGTATTATTATAGCGAAGGACAATACAAATAAAAAACAAAACATAAAATGTTGTTATGTGTTGTGATTAAATGTGTATTAAGTTCTTGCTAAACAAAAGAGAAAAAACAAACTCTGGTGTCGAACTCTGGATATATATATATATCTGTATAACTCGGGATATATCTAGAATACTGGTTTTAACTTTTCCACTAATACATATACCCCAAACATACATATATATATATATATATATATATATATATATATAAAATACATACATTTTCAGAGCTCTTAATTACGGGGGAATTGGAGTAGTGATTGCGCACGAAATTATGCATGCCCTAGATAGTGAAGGCATCAGTTATAATAAACGAGGCATCCTGGGGAAGTGGTGGAGCGACGCTACTCTTGTCGAAGCTACCAAAAGAGCGGAGAGTATTATGAAGCAGTACTCTAGCTATCGTGTCATTTACCGTGCCATCGATAAATACGTTAATTAAAGTATTATATAATAATATTATTACATTTATCTATGTTTACTTATATATCAAATCCGATTAAATATTTAATAAATATGATATGTGTAATATGTTTATTAAAAACGTTAAATTATAAATATTATAATATATAATATTATAATTATAATATTATAGATAAATATATTTATAGGAGTATACTATTATATGCAATTAAACATATAATATTATATAGCTATTACAACCAACAGGTCAACGGATGGCTGACTTTGAATGAAAACATAGCGGACAACGTAGGGGTAGACGTCGCATTCTTGGTTAGACGCAGTAATATATTTATAATGTATTAAATAAATAGGTTATATATAAATATATCATATATTTATTACTAAATAGAAAATAATATTGGTATTATTGGAAGTAAGAGTACATAATTTATATGTATTTAATCTATATCTAGAGACATAGTTTTTTAGTATTTTCCATTAATTTTTCAACATTGATATTTCAACATAGTTCATATATATATACAATATATACATCTAAATGTACAATATATATATATATATATATATATATATATATATATATATATATATATATTGTTTTAGAATCTAGTTATTTCCACTCTCATATCTGATGATCATATTCCTATATGGTATCGGAATATATATAAAACTGCCTGTGTGACTCAGTGGTTAAGGCGTCAGACACACAAGCAGTAGGACACGGGTTCGACCCTCATCCGGACCATTAATTAATTTTATAAAATGGGTCTTAAAATATTATTTAGAAGTGATCTTATATAATTGTGTATAAATAAATTATCGGCTCTCGTTAAAACCATGGATGCCTTAACATGAGATCGGCTTCGAAGGGACATTCGAGCCATATATGGTTATAAGTGAAAACTTCATCTAAGTTCCTGGATGGGATGAAAGGACTCCACCAAATAATAAAAAAAATATATATATATATATATATATATATATTATTGTATACTATATAATATTGTATTCTCAATGTTTGGAGAACCAACATTGTAGTTCATACATCGGTCCATTCATATCGAGTATTTCTTATATGACGTATATATATATATATATATATATATATAAATGTCGCCTCTTTGGGGGCGTATTAGACACTATCATTATGCGATCACCTGATTAATAATCTTATCCTTATTCTAAGTTTCTTAATTATGTAGCATCATTATTGTATTACTTTTAATCTGTGAATATGTTATTAATAGTTTTTTTACTATAGTTTTCCCATTATTTATATTTTATCTTTCTTATGTATTATTCAATTTTATCATTTTCTTTGGCTATATAAAGATATCTTTAAGATAAATCTAGAATAGATGTATAATAAAGCGATTGTATTGTTCGCTGTTCCCACTCTATATTATAGTTATTGATCGCTTCCTAATATATATATATATATATATATATATATATATTTATCACTATATATATATATATTTATCACTATATATATATATATATATATTTATATATTCAATGGTGAAAAGTAGGAATGGAAGGTACATTCTTTAATATTGATGTAGAATTGTAAATAATGAATATAAAATAAAATTTTAAAATAAACATCGGATAATTATATATATTCCCGCTTACCTGTAAGGTAAGCGATCTTGCTCGGTATTCTAAGACACGTTTCTTCAATTCATTACTATTTTCCATCAAGTTTATCAGCTCTTCCACTTCACATTCAGTATCTTCTACCATTTGATCTACGAATATCTTAGCCAGTCTTCCACGAGATCGCTGACCATGTTTGGGAGCCATAGTAGCACATCACTAACTAGCTCATTTTTGCTTCTCCAGTAGTGTCCGGAAAATCGCATTCTTTGTTCACGAATTGAACTTGTTATTCTTGGAATATTGTTATAAAGCTCTGTTATAAAGTTCTGTTTGTCATATGCTCTCTCCATGACACGTTATGGGAGGCTCGTAGCATGCGCGTATAGGCACCATCGATCTTCTTCTCTAGTGTTTATGTTAATTTCTATGCAATTGCTCCATATACTAGTACTGACTCAACTGTTGCTCTGAAGAAGTTTCTCTTCAAGTTTTTTGAGAATGTAGATTTCCATATATTAGTTAACTTGTTTAATGCAGACCAAACTTTTCCAATTCTGACATTTATATCGTGATCTGTAGATGCGATATATCTGCCAAGGTATTTAAAATCGTTAACTTGCTTTATTCTTTCACCATTTTGGCTACTCATTACTTCTCATATAGTATTATGTTGATTGAATGTCATGTACTCAGTTTTATCGTCATTAATGTGAAGTCAAATTTTTTCCAAGATGTATTCAGATTGTTCTTTTTCATAGGAAAGTTCAAGTTCTTTTTGTGCTCTCTTGAATTTTCTGATATTTTCCATTGTTGGGTGTTAATCTCTTTGTTGTGCTGTTTCTTGTAGTTTCTTTCGCTTATTACATATATGTTTAGTTTCCCATGGTATTCTTTTATTAAGCTTTGGTTTAAGTCGTATTATGTGTTTAGCTATTTCCTAACATGTATTTTCTAAATGGTTATACGATGTATCAGCAGTTAGTGTAGATGTATTGTTATGGAATACTTTGAACCTGTTATTTACTTTTATAATGAATGATTTTCGTATTTCAGGGTTATTATTTAGGCTTCTCCAGTCATAAGATTTTTTATTTTTCTTTTTCTTCTTATTGGCGCCGAGTGTTAGTCTTATTTGAGCTGAAACAATTCGGTGGTCAGAGGTGACACTTACAAAAGTATTATATGATCTACAATTCTTTGCACTATTTTTCCACTTTTTATTAATGATATATATATATATACATATATAATATATACACATATTATTATACGCACTTTAACATATCAACATGTATTATCATAGGCCTATAAATCATTGATAGAAGAAAAGGGTATAGTACAAGTGATACAAGGACTCGAAAATTATCCTCACGAGCGCTTATTTTTCATTTCATATGCTAAAGTTTACTTCATATAAATATATACTGATATATATAATGATGATAATGATGATGATGGAGTTTGATGTATTAGCAGTATGGTTTATTTACAAATTGATTATACGTAAGTACACGTAAAATAAATAATAAACAATAAAACACAACAACGACAAATTAAAAAAAGGTATATAAGAAAGTAATAGTAATAAGAATGCAATAAAAAATATAATAATAATATAATTAAATTAGATATAGGGTAGATATGACAAGATTAGTATTTACTGAGGTGATAGATTGAATTATCTTAATGATGAAGGGAGCATATTCCAGAGAGATAGAATAATGTAAGGGAGGATGGCTGTGAGATAAAGAGATATATACTATAAGTTGAATGTGTAGTTGAAATGAGTCAATAGAGGAATGGTCAGATGGTATAATATTGAAAATGGATCTTCACGATTATCTGATGATGCTATTAATGAAGCAATGGAGGAAGCAGTACATTTATATAATAAAGAAGAACAATATATAATACGAGAAATTACAGGTTAATTACTGAGGACAACACATAAGTGGGGAGTAATATGTTTACGGGTAATTTGATTTTACATAAATGATTATTAACATAGTTAGTAATATGGTTTAGTAGGTGGATTCCCAGTCATTAAGCAGAGCTAAAAGGTTGGTAATATATGCACGTGGCAAGTTAATTATAATAATATATGATGCGTAGTTCAAATTAATTGGTATATGTAAATATAGTTTTATTATTTGTAGAGTTCCATTTTAATATATATGCACGGTAAAGGAGATCACCTATTAAAATTATTTTGAAAAGTAGGGAATGTATTACATAGATATGTGTGAATCTTGTAATTGATTTAATAGAACTAAAAATGCTGAAAATATGGCAAGGAATGATGTATTAGAGAATTAGAGAATAGCGATATGGTTTTTAAATCGGGCTATAGAAATATATATTTTAGGGAATAATATATAAGTAATTAATTTATGAAATTAAATCAGTATTCATATTCAAAGAGGACTGAAGGATGGCTGTAAATAGTAATAACAAGTGAAAAATACTTAGCATATTATTAAGTTGAGGTTTTTGAGGTATGGGAGGAATATAGAGTGTAGTTGAAGAAGGAGGTATAGTAATAATGGGATGATATTCAACACATGTAGAAGAAGAGGAGGAGATAATAGAAAGATTACAAATGCGTAAGATTTATAATAAGGTAAACATCTGAGAAGTATGGTGAGAGATTAGTGGGTTTGAATGAAGGCGGGCATCATTTAGTTCATTAGTGTAGTATATAATAAATTGGACTGCTATAGGATACCGGATAAGAGGATTAAAGAGTAGTATATGAGTGGGTATAACTGGAGGAGAAGATATTGTAGTGTATGTATTTGATAAGGTGTTTAGGAGGTAAGAAGGAAATGTATATATAATATTTGGGGAAGAAAAATGTAAAGGTATACGATGGTGGGGGTCATTGATTTAAGAACATCACTTGGATATAATTGATGCTAGGTAGAGTAATACATGGTGATAGAATGAGTTACACGATTACATAGTAGATCAGATCTAGAAGCAGGTTCTCTACGATGATAACATGAATATACAATAATATATATATTACATATCTATATCGTTGCACTCATTATTGTATTAAGATTAACGAATAATAATAACATATTAAATACATAATAATCACGTTTAACGATAAATAGCATATTTCATTCATTAGTGAACTATACATATATCTTCATTGGTTCACAGTCTCACTGCAGACGGTCCTCGGAAGCCGATTTGTTGGACCGATTGCAGACTGATACGCACGCGCCCGCCAAAATAAGAATCATAGGCCCCCTGGTGAATAGCGTAGAATTTAGGAATGCGTTCTCTTGTGAAGCCGGCGATTATATGGTGGAGCCAGGGGATGGCTGGAAGATGTGGTGAACATACTGTATACATTATTACGTGTGTACAATGTATACTGTATAAGTACTATGTGTACATGTGTTATTTGTACACGTATACAATACACACTGTGAATATGTTATAAGTATCCTGTACATGCACATGTATTATATGTTACATGCAGTTGTGTACGTATTTTGCGTATCGAATGTAATGATGAGATTAATGACTATAATATATAGAATATTATACTATGGAAATATATTATTAATATTAATATTTCATTAAAATCACGTTCATCGATAAAATAAAAGTAGTACTCATTAATGTTATGTTCTTATTTATTAATTGTTAGTATACTACATATACTATATATTATAGTATAGAATAGGATGGATAGTTTATTTATGAAACTCCAATTCCGTAAAATAATACCCTCACTGGTGTAAAACGGAACAATAAAATAAATAAAATAAATAAAAAATCGTATGCATTAGAGATAACAGTCTATACTAGGAAAGTTTTATAAATGGTAGCCTATTTAATATTAGGTTGGTGAATATCCGTAATATTGTAAACGCATCTTGTAAGCTTAAATAGTAAAAGAATAGAATATCGAATGATCTTATCTATTTTTATAGACTTCAAATTCGTAATGGTGTTATATCATGAATATAGCACTAACCTAGTGACTGAATAGCACAGATATATCGATAAGTTCGTATTGATTAATATAATTAAGTGGACATATTTTACGAGTGTTTATATATATATTCATAGTTAGTGCTAATTGATAAAACCTGGTGACAACGGATATTTACAATAAAATATATAACATCCCTTTTCTAAGGTTTTTATAATATTACTTTAATAATATACAATATATACAATAGTAATATTTCCTAAATAAATAAATATATATATATTTACAATAACATATATAACATCCATTTTATAAGGTTTTTACAATATTACTTTAATAATATATAATATATACAATAGTAATATTTCATAAATAAATAAATACACTTTTTCCATTACCAACCTTAACCCTTCAGTGCCGTCTAGTCACTATTCCGTATAACGCTTAGGAGAGAATATTTTCATTCCTGAACGGGTTGTATAACTTGAACCATTAGTATCTATTAATGCTGTTCGGTTTCTTCGTATAATACCTTCCCCTTCTACGATATAACTCCTTCCATTATCATGTATTTGAATGACTTTAGCTGGTCGATCGATATCTCTAATATATACATCGTCTCCAATAGCCAGTTTGCTTAAATATTTAACTTTTGGATTTTGATTGTATTTTTTCTTCAATTCTTGATCTTCTCCTTTTGCCATTCTTGATATCTGATATGTTCTCCAATTTTAGTAATTTCTCTGCTTCCTATCGATGGTAATATTGATGCTATTTTTCTATTCATTAGTAATTCCGCTGGTGAAAGTCCAAATTCTAAAGGTGTTGATATGTAATCTAACATGCTCAAATATGGATCATCTAATTTTTCTAATAGTTTCTTCACTGGTTGTACCGCTCTCTCAGCCATTCCATTTCCTTTTGGATATCGAGGCGAGGACGTTGTATGAATAAATTTATATGATTCGGCAAATTTCCTAAATTCTTCACACGTATTGTGGCCCATTGTCAGATATAAGTGTGTTAGGAATACCATGTCTCGAGAATATTGATTTTAGTTTTTCAATAATTCGATTCGCATTCTCTCCTTTGTCCAGTATCGCGATCTCAATATATTTTGAGTAATAATCTACTACTAGTATATATGTAATGCCCTTCAATAAAAAATATATCGCTCCCTACCGTTTCCCAAGGTCCTTTAGGTAACGGTATCATTTCCAGCGTTTCTATCTTCTGGTTCTCATATATTTGACATTGTATGCAAGAACCAATATATTTCTTGATGTTTTCGGTTATCCCAAACAACCAAATACTTTCTTTGGCTCGTGATATACATCGGAATATTCCCTGATATGAGCTATGTATTTCCTTAATAACTCGTTCCTTTTCTTTCTCCGGTATGATGATCCGATTTTGAAACATTACGAAACCTTGTACCAAGGAAAGTTATTGTCTCATTTGGTAGTAGCGGTCTATTTCCCTACTGGATTCTTTACGTTTCCATTTTTCGAATATTTTTTCTCTTAGCATTTTTATTGTTCTATCTTCCTCATGCGATTTTCTCAAGTAATTCCACCTATGTTTTTCTTCATACTTTTTTGTATTCATTTAACAATTGCCTCTGTTTCGAGTTCCAATATTGTTTCCTGCATTGCTTCTGCTGGGTATCTGGAAAGTGCATCCGCTGCTTTATTGTGTTTTCCTGAAATGTGAACAATCTGTACGTTATATTTCATGAGTATTAATCTAAAACGTTGAATACGCAATGGTACCTTTTAAACTTCTTTACTTTCGAGTAATTGTACGAGTGGTTTGTGATCGGTTTCCACTACTACGGGTGCTCCACATATATAGTAATGACAATTTTCAAGTCCCCATACAACTCCTAAAGCTTCTTTCTATATCGTAGAATAACGCTGTTCTGTTTCATTCAGGAATCTGCTAGCTGCTCCAATGATTGCCTTATTTCCTTCGGCTTCTTTTTGCCACAATATTGCCCCGATGCCATATTTTGAAGCATCCGTGGTCAAGTTTGTTTTACTGTCCATGCTGAATGTTTTTAATATGCTCGTGGATCTAAATTCTTCTTTGATTTTCAAAAAACTTGTATGTTGACAATCGCTCCATACCCACGGTACATCCTTTTTTAATATCATACGAATTGATGCACTATATTCTGCTAAATCTAGCGTATTGGTTTATTAAACCTAGACAACTTTTAATAGCTTTTACATTCTCCGGAACTGGAAATAGTTCGATTCCTCTTATCTTTTCCCCTGATCCTATGCATTCATTGCTTACTTTAAATCCCAAGAATTCTATTTCTTTTTGTTTAAAAAAACATTTCTTTTTATTCAGAGTTATCCCTGATGATGTATTCTTGTCTAATACGATTTTTACATTCTCGTCGTGTTCATTTTCGGTTTCCCCCATTATTAAGACATCATCCATGTGTATTTTAACATTTTTACAATTTTCTAATATCCTATTCGTCTCTTTACTGAATATTTCTGGTGCCGAAGTCAATGCGAAAGGTAATTTTCTGTAATGAAATCTTCCCCAAGGCGTCAAAAAATGTGTTAATTCCCATGACGTTTTTTCTAACGGTATCTGCAAGAAACCAGCGTTCGCATCGATTTTTGAGAAATAATTACCTCTAATTTTCGATAAACTAGTTTCCACAGTTGCCATTGGATATAATTCTCTTTACACGCTCTTATTTAATTTCGTTAGGTCGCTACAAATTCTTATTTTTCCATTTGACTTGGCTGCCACTACCATTCGACAACACCACTCTAATGTTCCTTCGGATTCTGCCATTACCCCTAACTTTTTCATTCTTTCCAATTCGCCTTTGACTTCGTCTTGCAGTCTCAATGGTACCGGTCTTGGGACGTATATGGAATATGGTACTGCATCTTTCTTTAATTTTATTTTGTACTCTGTATGCAATTGTCCCAGCCTTTCGTAAATTGATTCTACCTCATTTATTAATGATATCATGCCAAGTTTTAATGACACTTCTCTGGACAACAGTCCGGTTGGTTGATTTTGTATTACATATATTTTCTCTTCAATTTCTAGTTTTCTATATGATAATTTGGCAATAAAATATCCTAGTACTTTCAGATTAGTCTTTACTGGTCCAATAAAGGTTTTTGTACTGTGTATTAATTTTGGTAACTCTGAAATTTCTTCAATTAGCCTAACACTAGCTCCTGTATCGATCTTAAATCTCATTACTTTTTTTCTTGCATTGATAGATATTTGTATGTGTCGTATCCATGGGTCTTTTTCTTCCCTGTCTGATATCTCACCCAGAAATTGGTATTTCTCTTCTTCAATTTCCTGATTTTCTTCCTTGGTATAGTCTCTGATCTCATCAATCTTCTTCACTCTGCAATAGACTGCCCAGTGTCCCGTTTTCTTGCAATTTGAACATTTCGTTCCATAGGCGTTGCATTTATTCCAATCGTGGACTCTATTGCAACGTGTGAAATGTTTACGTTCATTACCTAGATTTAATTTCTTGTCTTTGTAGCGATCCTTCTGATCCTTCTGAAAAAAATCCACATTCTCGTAATCCAGCCCTCGTATTTCCCGACTCTGATTACTTCCCAATTCTGTCGTTCTTTCGGACTCGATAAATCGTTCTGCCATTATATCTGATCCCACAGACTCTTGCAGAAGACGCTGCCTTAGCCCTTCATCTTTCATTCCTATTATTAGTCTATCTTTGATAAGGGAATCTTGCAAGTCATAAACTCAAAGTTTATCGACAATTTCCTCAGTTCTGTATGGTATGCGTCTATATTTTCGTTATCTCCTTGAGATCTTTTGAAGAACACATATCTTTCATACGTGACATTCCTACGTGGCATAACATAATTGTTGAACGCCTTTTTTATCCAAGCTAGTCTTAATGTACCATTAATCTTTTCATCTTTTTCTTTCACTTTCACTGTGATTTCTTCATCTTTGAATTATTTGAATATTTTCACTCCCTCAGTTCCTATAATGTTCAAGAAAATGCCGAGTTGTACTTTTTCTGGCTTATTCTCAATTTCTTTGGCACACTCGTAAATTTCGTACTCTTCAATCCATCGGTTCCATAATTCAGCTCCTCTATGTTTGTCTACTATCAATACTTCAGGTATTCTAAATTCACTCATTTTAATTAATTATATATTTTTTTTTAAACTATATTTATAAACTATAAATTCAATTTATTAATCTAATTAAAATAGTTGTTATTTAGTTGATAAACACAGTATATATAAATAATATAATATCAAATATAATAATAATGTAGCACACTAATATAAATTACAAATACTATTTATTACAAATAATAATTTTTTTAAATAATATTTAAGATTTTTTCTTAAATAAAATTTTTTAATTTGATAATATAATTATGAATACGCGATTAAATATCTCTTTTAAGTACAACATATTACTGTGTTTTTACGCCGCTGTCACCATGTTATATAATGAATATAGCACTAACCTAGTGGCTGAATATCACAGATATATCGATAAGTTCGTATTGATTAATATAAGGAAGTGGGCGTATTTTACGAGTGTTTATATATATTCATAGTTAGTGCTAATTGATAAAACCTGGTGACAACGGATATTTACAATAACACATATAACAATGGGGTAAAAAAAAGGGAACCACAATAATCTATTCTAGAATGCATTAGTGTATTTAAAAGTCATTTGGTAATATTATTAAGGCAATAGTTTCTAATATGGCGAATTTTTCGTAAATAGAAATTGTCCGACTTTTAAATCACGTTTATTATATGAAAATATTCCATATACCTTATATATTTTAGTACTTATTACTCACATACGTATATCTTGTATATATGCTTTTATCAATGTGATATAAATGTACGTCTAGTACATTGTATCACTGATCATCTCGCATGACCGCCCAACGCGCAAACGGATGGCTATTAGTGGTTTAAATTTAGCCCATTTTACATTATCTCGAGACAATCAAATCCTAATGTTCATTATCTCGAGATAATAAAATCCTAAATTATATTATCTCGAAACTTTCTAGATAATGAAAGTTTATAATAAATATAAATTTTTTGAATATTTTACCGCGTACCCCAGAAAAACCTAAAAAATTTACTTTTTGCCATTAAAATGATTTTTTGTTACCTAAAATCTTCAGCGTCGCTTTTTTGAAATATTATTTTTACATTTTTTCAAAGTATTTTTTAAAAATTTTTTGAAATATTTTTAAATTTTTTTTGAAATATTTTAAAACATTTTTTGAAATATTTGTAAACATTTTTGTGGAAATTTTTTTGAAATTTTTTTAAAATATATTTTGTAATATTATTCATATTTTTGTAGTTTTAAAAATATTATTTAAATATTTTTTTATATTTTTCAACTAATCTGAGATATTATTATTTTAAGATATAATTAAAATATTATAATTATATAATAAATATATAAATATTATAAGATATAAATATTATACTTTTTTAAATATTTGTAGAACATTTATAAAAAATATATTTTGTAGCAATACAGAAGTACAGAATCATAGTAGATATCACGCTAAATATATATAGCCAGTGGCTATATATATCTAGCGGACCACCGTCCCAAGAAACCAAAATTGGAATACGTATTACCATTGATGGTTACGATTCCTATTAGAAAATTACCATTTGGTTATGATCAGGCCCAGTTATTTTGGGCCAAAGCCCAAAATAAAATCAAAAAGCCCAAAATAAGAATTTTGAAAAGCCCAAAATAACTTATTTTGGGCTTTTTTACTTTTTCTCTTATTTTATATATTTTAACTAATTATATTTAATTTTTAGTATATTTTTTAAAAAATTTAACTGGCTAACAAGTATAAAATGTATACATATATATATATATAAAATATATAAGGGATGTTCAGTATAAATCATGTAAACAATTATATTAATTGTATATTATTAATCTGTCTTATGAATTATATTTATTTTTTTTTATTTATCTATTTGTTTCAAAATGAAAATCATTATTATTTTATATTTTATCATAATGATGAATATCATTAATTTTATCATACTAATGAATATATATATATAATATAATTGTATGATCAATATATCTCAATTTATAATCATTAAAATAAATAATAATAAAAATGATGGCACAAAATTATTTCTGATTTTCTACATATTATTTATATTGAAATATAAGTATTTGAATATATAAATATATTCATTGTGTTATATAGGTATTACATATAATACAATACACATATTAACATTTGATTGATCTATATATAATTGGTTTTAATTATAGAATCAATTAGTAGGGATTTATAAGGAATATATTAATTTATTAAATAAGGAATAGTGGGTTTTTTGGGAATATTTAATATGATTTCGACAAGAACTTGTATATAATTTAAGAAATTACAGAATCTTAATTTGACAATTCATGAAGAAATAATTATCATTAATAATCTAGTAACTACTTTCAAAAATTGTAAGTTTAAAATTTTTTAAATAAATAAATTTTAATAATATTTTTAATGTATTTTAATGTATATTATACAATAGAAATAATTGATACATTTAATTTAAATAACAGATTTTTTGGTTTTTTTGCTGTTTATTTGGTTTTTTTTGTGAAAAATATTGGTTTTTATACAAATATTAATTTGTATTAATATATATTTATTATTTCGAAGATGCGTAGAAGGATATTAAATTTTAAAAATAAAAATAATTTGTCTGTTGCATAGCAACCATTATTACTGTAACATCTGCTATGGAGTCAGATTTTGTTATACTAAAATATATAAAAATAATTATAAGAATAATGTAAGTAAAATTATACTTGAAGGTATGTTTCATTCAAAGCAATACAATATATTATCATCACTTATATAAACGAAAGTTATTATAAAAAAAATGAATTATTATTACTCATTATTTAATCTCATTTTATATAATAAAAATTAAAAATGTATTTTTTTTATAATTTTATCATTTCATAAATTAAATAAAGTATATTGATAACTAATAAAATATACAAAAATAGTATAGTATATATGGTAAATAATATGATAGTTATTAAATATATAATATGAATAATAAATTATAATTAAATATATAATATGAATAATAAATTATGATTGATATTAACGTATTTTGAAGTTTTTAAAAAAAGGCCCAAAATAACCCAAAATAAGGATTTCGAAAAGCCCAAAATAAGTTATTTTGGGCCTTTTTCTTTATTTTGGGCTTTGGCCCAAAATAACTGGGCTTGGTTATGATCCATATTAGAGTTGATATCCTATTTATATATAGTTATAGATCATATTATAAGTCTAATAAGCGGTGTAACCATTTGGTTACAATCCCTATTATACTCGAAACCCTTAATTATAGTGCAGTGTATATGCATATATAATACATAATAATGTTTATTACACATACTCTATATGTAGTACACACTACCCAGAAAATAAGATTGAATCAATTATTTGACAAAAACTGGCAAAATAAAATTTAACAAATAAAATGATAACACTTTTTCACAGAATTTTTTGAAATATATTACTTATTACAAAATATTAAGTTTTTTTATAGACATAATATATTTCAGATGAACAAATAATCTCCAAACATTGTAGAGTAGCAAAAGCAATAACAAAAAGATGATTATCATTCTATAATAAGAATGATTTACAAAAATTCATTATAATTATACTTTAAATATAAAGTATTAAGTTTAGTTAAAATCATAAGACAGAAAAATGGACACTTATATAAAAAAAATGAGAAGATAAATGAAATATTAAGAAGAATGAATAGTGTAATAGGATAACTCTATGAATAAAACAATTCATTGTGTATTAAATCATAAATTTATTAAAATAAATGTTGAATAGCCTGTATAATGATAATACCATCGTCTTATATTAGACTAGTATCTGCAAGTATAGCACATTTTATCAATACGGATACATCAAACGATTTGTGATTGAAGGACGAGCAGAATAAATTCCGATAGATCGGACTGAAATTTATATGAATATAAAGACTTAATCGAATACATTTCACATAAAGTTTATATTGTACATTAATAATTTTACATACAGAATTCTTTGATATAATATAGATATTACCAGCAGCGCTAAAAACTCTCGGAAACAACTGATTTAGATAACATGATAGATAATATTTAGAAATATATATATTAATATTGGATAATTCTTAGTCTGGCTTCCCAGCAACTCCACATTATATATTATAATATATTATAATATATTAAGATATATTACACCAGTTAAATCATTATTACATTTGATAATGTATCTATATGTATTATATATATATATATATATATATATATATATATATATATTATAAAATATTAAAAATAAAATGTATGAGATAAATGGCTTGGTACACAATTTACATTTATAATACAATTAAAATAAATATGGCATATTCATTGAATTTGGTAATTATTCTATTATTGTATTGTATTATAGAATTAAAAGTATGTTTCTAATATGAATATTATTAATAAAATATAAATATACTATATTATTATAATGTATTTGTTAAAAAAACATAAATATATGTGTATATACTTAATTTAATATGTTGATACTATATATATAATATATTATATATTATAATCAATAAGTGTTATAAATGTTCAAAATAATAATTTATTTATTGTAAAATTTTAAGTTTTAAAGATGGTTATTAATTTTTGTTTGCACAGTTGTAAACCAGTTGTAATTTTGGTCTATCTGGAGTGTCGCCCATCGATATAAAGAATGTTTTTCTTTATATCGATGGTGTCGCCTCCTTGGAATGACGCCTCCTACTTTATTTGGCGGACGTCGTGAATGCACGCTAAGTTATGTGAATATTCTATATTTAACTATGACTCACAAAACGTGAATCATGATCATGAGATAATTTACTATGCACACAGTTATCTAGGTCAGCAAGGGATTATAATTATACAATACTTTTTTGATTACTATGTATTTATATTCACATATAAAAACATATATACAGTGTACGACGTACGTACACAGATAGGCGTGAAGTAAGGGTGAGTGGTGGTAATGAATACAACTTAAACAAATGAAATCTTAAAGTATATAAATATCTTAAATTAATATAAGTATAATACTTAAGTTTCAGATTTTTATATGTTATATTGATTAAGCTGCGTGATGTTTTAATAATTATAATTATTTTATTTACACAAATTATAATACCGCCATTTAAAATGCGCTTTCTGCGCATGTAATGTGCATGACTAAAAATATGTATTGCTTGCAATTATTTTATTTGTTTACATTTATATTTACATTTTATTACATTTATACTATATCATTCATATATATATATATATATTATGACTTTACATTCCAAAGCTAGTATGAATACATACTTTATCCCGACAACAATGTCTTACAGAAAATTGCTAAGTTATATAGACATATATAGGCATTTTTTATCTCTAAAACCATGTTCGGATTCGGCGGCCAAGAAGAAAACAACAATCAAAACGATTGACATTTGGACATGGGCATCGCTACCCATCTAAAGTAGAGAATACATTGCCTCTAAAATAGGAAGATATATAGATGTTATCATTAATATGAAAAAGAGTATTAATAGTCATATATTTGAATATATAATAGCTGAATATAATAAAGCAAAATATAATAAGCTGTTTAATATCTGTCCCTGCAAATGTGCTGAAATATGCCGATGTACAAGAGAATGTCGTGTTCCAGAGGCAGAGAAGGAGTTCCTCATGGACCGACGAACATTACGGATGATAACTGTTGATTGCTCTTCAACCACATATACATCAATACGAAGTCGCCGATCTGTTAATGAAGCAACTACCGGCTCGAATTCTAGGTAGATTTAATTATTATACATTTATAAACTATCCTATATATATATATATATTATATATAATATATATAATATATATATAATATAACTATATAATATATTACTATCCTATATATATATATATATATAGATTATTATTATCAGATTTAGGTATAAGTACCTGGGTAATTGTAGATACACTTCTGCTTATCTAGACAATTACCCTTTCGATATATATATATATATATATATATATATATATATATAAATAAATAAACTTAATAATAGTGATAGTATATATATAATTCATAGTGATAGTATAAATATTATATATATATATATACTATGGGTCGTTTTTCTACCTGGGTGGGATAAGTTGTTTATTAAATTGAATAATTTCCTTTTTAAACTTTCTGGGATTATATGTCGTGATCTCTGCTTGTTTCACAATATATGTCAATTCTTATTTCAGTTGATTTTGATGTCTAGACTGTCTCGGTGATTTTTCAGCCTGTGAATTTAGGGCGTGGATTAATAGTTTATGACCAGTGTTAACGTGGAAAGTTCTTCCTTCTAGGAAGAATCTGAAATGTCGGATAGTTTCAAATATCGCTAAAAGTTCGCGGTCATATGTACTGTAACGTGTTTGGGCTTGGTTTAATTTCCTGGAGAAGAAGGCAATTGGTTTTGTGATGCCTTCTATTTCTTGTTCGAGAGCGGCTCCAATAGCTATATCTGATGCGTCGACAATTATCTGCAATGGAGAAGTAGTTGATGGATGTACTAATATTGTTGAGTTTGTGAGTGCGATTTTGGATTTTATAAATTCCTCGGAGGTTTCGGTAGTCCATTCTAGAAGTGTCGGTCATTGTATTAGGTCGTGTAGCGGTTTGATAATTTTGGCCATCTTGGGTATGAAACGGTAGTAAAAATTCATCATACTTATGAATTTGTGTAGTTCTTTGATAGTAGATTATTTCGGGTAGTTATTTATAAACGATATCTTATTTTCTGCAGGTCTAATTCCGTGTTTGTCGATATAATGACCTAAAAAGTTAATTTCATTAGTAGCGAAGATACACTTACTTTTATTGACGGTTAAGTCATTTTCTTTCAGGATAGTGCAGACTCTGCTGATGTGGCGTAGGTGTTCTTTCTCGGATGTGATGGCTATTAAAATATCATCAAGATATACAAAAACAAAGCTTATTTGCAACTGCTAGTTTATCTGTGATAGTCTTCTTACTTTTGAATGACAATGGTAGCCGTTAGTTTCTATAAAGTGTGTTACTGAGTGCTTTTGTGAGTTCTCAGGGATAAATGTTAGTATTTCAGGAAATTCATTGATAATGTCGTGAAAGGTTGTGTTTGAATTTGTGGATATAGAATGTAGAGCTAGTGATGGTTGACTAGTCTTAAATAATGGTTATATTTTAGAGTTATTTAAGTTAATGAGTTGTTTCCCTATAATATCGATAGCGTAGTGGTGTTTTAAGAATAAATCGTTGCCTAGTATAGGTTTTGTTACGTCTGCTAACATGAACTCCCATTGCATTTGTCTTCCTCCGATTGTATGTAGATCTTCTTTGTTCCGAAGGTGGAAATGACAGAGCCGTTAGCTGCAGCTAAACCTGCCGTATTTATTCATTTTCTCTCGTTCCTTGTAGCTGTAAAAACGCTGACTTCGGCTCCCGTATCAATTAGATATCTATTATTCATGCAGGTATACCTGGATATATCCTGTAAATATAAGAGATTGGTATAGCCGGGAATAAAAATGTTATTGAGCTCCCGGCTTATTAGCTTCCCTGGTATGAGAAAGGTTTACGGCACTTAGTGGCCTTATTACGGAACTTACTGTAGTAGTAACATAGTCCGATTTACTCTGTTCCTGTAGATTGGGTTTATATTCTTATAATGTTTACCGAGTCGAATTTGATCATGGCATCGGCATATATATATATATATATATATATATATATATATATATATATATATATATATATATATAATAAATTCACGAAGACGATACCGGATACTAGAGATGCTCTTTAATATATTCATGGAGATATTCACCATATCCAAGCAGGAAGATCATCTTGTTTATTCTGAAATTATAAATTGTATATTAATATAAATCAATTATGATGACAAAATCATATGTATATGTGTATAGTATACACTGTATACTGTAACTAGTTGTGTATAATTAATAATAGACTAGCTGGACCATACAAGTGCAAACAGATTCAAGGTATATCGTGGTAAAGTTATCCCTTACCAATCAGGGAGGGCTGTGTTCCCCAGTCACACACGCAGTGCGTGCGTTAAGGTGGTTTTTAAAGTATAATTTTCCTAAAATGGGAATTGAAACGCATTCGTCTACCTAGAAGAGATCATTAATAAATGAACTACGAAAAAAAAATTGAAATCGCTCAATTAGAAAATCAGGCAGGAAGGACTAGAAATTTAACATGGGGAATATAGGAAATTTATAATGGGGTGAATAGGCGTATATTTGTTTACCATTTTTATTACATTATACTACCATGTTAGATACACACTTTTGTTGTGTCAATAATATATATATATATATATATATATATATATAAATATAAATTTAATAAAAAATAATACATTTTATTTATTGTTGATTTATTTCCAAGAATTTTTATTAATTTCTAGGATAAAAAAAAAAAAAATTGTCCGTGTTATCATGTACTACCATTAAATAATGAGTAAAAAACTACTTAAAATATATATATATATATATATATATATATATATATATATATATATATATTAATATTGTAGGAGGCATATTATGTTAATATTGTGATATTTAATAAATACATGACCAAAATATTACCTTATATGCACTTTTTTAGTAAAAAATCTTAAAAAATGTTAGATCTCAAATATATTTTTGTGGTTACTTTTTTTTTTAATTTTGTTTATTATTTAATGATACCTTAACATCATTGACACACATACATTTTTTTTTTGGAATCGGAGCATAGCTTCTAATTTTAATATAAATTTTAAAATAATATAAAATTTTATATTTTCAAATATTTACTAAATCACAATAACATAAAATATAAATCATAGAATTGTTATATCATATTATTTATATATATATATATATATATATATATATATACATAGTTAATAGTTTGATTGTAGATTCATAATGTATTAAGTGCCTATATTAACACATTCAATTTATATTTATTTATGACTATAAATTTATCACCAAGAAATATTTATAACTGTATAATTACATTAATAGGGTAATATTAAAAAGCTTGATATTATTTTTTTCATATTATATAAATGTAAATGTATTATAAGAAGTATATATAAATATATTAAAGTTGATTTATAATTTATAAAAATAAAAATGTTGAACCAATCGAACTGTACTTTTCAAATATCTAGTACGAACGAACCGTACTTTTCAAATATCTATTACGAACGAACCGTACTTTTCAAATATCTAGTATGAACGAACCGTACTTTTCAAATATCTATTACGAACGAACCGTACTTTTCATATATCTATTACGAACGAACCGTACTTTTCAAATATCTAGTACGAACGAACAGTACTTTTCAAATATATATTACGAACGAACCGTACTTTTCAAATATCTAATACGAACGAACCGTACTTTTCATATATCTGGTACGAACGAACCGTACTTTTCAAATATCTATTACGAACGAACCGTACTTTTCAAATATCTAGTATGAACGAACCGTAATTTTCAAATATCTATTACGAACAAACCGTACTTTTCAAATATCTATTACGAACGAACCGTAATTTTCAAATATCTAGTACGAACGAACCGTACTTTTCAAATATCTATTACGAACGAACCGTACTTTTCAAATATATAGTACGAAAATACTGTTACTTTTTAAAGTGTACACTTACATCATTAGTAATCATATGGTATCACATAGCTAAGCTAATCATTACAACTTATAAATAATTATATAAAATTATTATATACTTATTCATCCATATAAATGAATCCTTATTTTATAAAATAAAAATTATATAAAATATATTATAATATATTATAAATATTTGTGGTTTTTTTCTAAATATAAATTAAGTTCAAGATATTTTGTTATATGTAACATATAATTATAAACATATTTAATAATTAATTGTTTTATAATTATTAGTTTGTATTTGTACATCGGCAGTTCTCGATGAATTTGCAGTTGCACGATGCGATGTCGAATAAAAATCGTATTTTTCGAAGTGATTTTTTATAAGATCATCAAAGATTATTCTAGTTGATTTCTTTCTTAGTGTATTAATATGTACCATGTATCGATCAAACTTTATATTGATACCCTTGTCACTTATTACTGGAATAGATGATATGTTCCATATTAACTTTATACTTTTTAAAATTTCTTTGAATTCCGCATTCATATTGTAATCTATGATACATAGATAATGCCGAGCAATATCTATGTATGTTGGCAAATTATTAGTATTCATTTTACATTTTCCAAATCATTTAATGAACTCTGACTTGTTTCGTAATTTCATTATTATATAATATACGAGTACAGGAAATAAGAATAATTTTTAATTTTAAAATGTAAACAAACAAAACATACATGCGCACTGATACTTTAGGTAAACAAATATTTGTTCTTCAAAAAAACTATAAAAGTCGAAAGTGCTGTATAAAGCAACTTTAAAAAAAAATGCTCTACACATATTTTCTATAACTATATAATACATTATATTATGACAATGTCAACGAATATTTAAAACTTAAAACCACCTTAGCGTGCTTCAACCTAATTCACGCAGTAAATATGTTACATAATGGGACGTGCGATATCTAGTTCGTTAGCTAGATATGGAACGTAATTTACATAATTACACACATGTACATGCACGTATATGTATAGTTATATAAGTATATATATATATATATATATATATATATATATATATATATATATATATATATATATATATATGTATATATATGTGTGTGTATGGAGATACATTATATACTAACTTATGTATCTTTACTATTCAATTTGTTGGACTAGAAACTTGCTTACAAGTGTAGATACATGGCATTCATGAAGACGATACCGAAGGTGATAACATACGATGCATACGATACATCCCATATAACATACGGAGGACGCCTAGGGCGATAACGGAGATGATCTTGAACATATTCATGAATATATTCATCTAGCCAAGCAGGAAGAAAACTACTGATGATCTTAATTATCCTGAAATTATAAATAGTATATTAATAAATCAATTATCATAATACAATAATATTTATATTTGTATACTAACTTCTAAGCTTGCATCTTGACTATTAAATGTGTCGTACTAGAAGCTGGATTACAAGTTTAGATACATGGCATTCACGAAAACGATACCGGAGGCGATAACGGATAACATACGGAAGACGTCTAGAGCGATAACGGATATGATATTTAACATATTCATGAAGATATTCAATTACATAATTATTAATCAATAAATTAGAATTGAATAATTATTAAAATAATATATAATTAATAATTTTACGGCAATAATGTATATATACATATAATATATATATATATATATATATATATATATATATATGTATATATATATATAATCATATAATTAATTGTTGTGTTTTATCTATAGATATTATAATTATAACTTATATACATATTCTATAATTTATATGTGTATATATATTATAATATTTATTTGTATATTATATACTTAATTTAATATTTTGAAACTATATGTATAATATATTATATTTTATAAACAATAAGTGATATTAAATGTTCCAAATAAAATGTATTTATTGTAAAATGTTAAGTTTTAAAGATGGTTATTAATTTTGTTTTGTACAGTTGTAAACCAGTTGTAAACCAGTTGTAATGTTGGTCTATCCGGAGTATATAATAAACTCTTTCTTTATATCGATGGTGTCGCCTCCTCGGAAAGACGCCTCCTACTTTATTTAGCGGGTGTCATAAATGCGCGCTAAGTTAGGTGTATATTCTATATTTAACTATGACTCTCGAAACACGAATCATGATCATAAGATAATTTTCTATGCACACAGTTATCTAGGTCAGCAATGGATTATAATTATACAATGCTTGCTTGATTATTATGCATTTATATTCACATATAAAAACATATGTATAGTGTACGACGTACAGTGAACGTCGTACATACACAAATATGCGTGTAACCATATGTTCATGCAAAGTTTACTTGTATGTACTATGTGTGTGTATGCGTATGTATGAGTGTGAGTGTGTGTGTATATATATATATATATATATATACATATATATCTTTATACAATTTTACTAGATAAATAACTATTATTATTAGATTTATTATCAGATTAATAATAATCTATATATATATAATATATCTGTGTATTTCAATTTCATACACTACATTTATAATATTTGTATCTTTTACTTATGTTATTTTATATACTATAGTGTATACACTAGTATGATTGCACTGTGAAATGCATTGCAGTTTGCATTTCATATATCTAGTATGTTATTTGATACATAATATGTAATACATACTATGTATACATTATATATTCAAAACATATATTTAGTTGTAATTAATATATGAATACATATTTACATATGTTTGACATAATTTGACAATTTGATACTATATATAAAATATATTATAATATGGTATAATATAAATATGATTATTTCATAAATTTCTAAAAAAAATGCCTTATAATAATAAATTATGTTTTAAAAATATATTTTCTTAAATATTTTCACAAAATTGAGTAAAACTTGGAATTTTTTCGGATATTATTAATCAAGTTGTAATTACTAATTATATATACGACTTGATATGCCCAGTTATAATATAGATGTATTACTACTAGTATATGTATATTATAACTGGCTATATTACTACTTATTAAATTACTACTGCAGTAAACACATTTATTTTGAATGTATTTAAAATTACTACTGGTATATGTATGCAAGGTTATGCATTGTTATAAAATTACAACTGAGTAACAAAATATTAATAACAATCTTTAAAATCTAAATTTGTACTATAAATACATTATTATTTTGAATATTTAATATCACTTATTGATTATAATATATAATATATTATATATATAGTATACAAATATTAAATTAAGTATATTATATACAAATAAATATTATACTATGTATACATATATAATATAAACATTATTATATGGGAATAATATATAAATTATAAAATATAATATATTATATATATATATATATATATATATATAGTCATTCTTTACGGGAACGGCTGACAATCAAAAATATACCTAATGGGCATACCTTTTTTTAACAATAGGTATCAATTTGAAATTTTATATTATACTTAATTAATATATATAATATAATGTTCCATATTTGGTTTTATAAAATAATCATTAATGACAAATATACAAAATAATTGTCAACCTAAAAAAACCCACGCAAAGTATACCGGAATGGTATTCAATTTTATTCATGCATAATAAACACGAATGGGGTTACAATTAAGATTGCATATAATCCGCTACTAGGTATCCATTATTTATGATGAATCATATACTCTAGTTTCATATTATAATGAGAATATTCAATGCGCATGCGTTATTTTAATCATTGATGTAAATAAACTATAATTTTAATTCATTTGAATATATTCATCTAAACAAGTTATACAGACAATTATATGTTAGTTTTTTATTAATATAATATTTTTAAATAATATATTTATAAATTAAATTGTAAATTGAATTAACAGTTAATTATATACAACATTTTTAATATTATCTATATATTTTAAATTATTTAAAAAATACAATTTGAAATATTCAATAATTGAATATAACATGTGTTTTTAAATCTGCTTTATATTATTAAATTTATTTTTCGTAATAATTATTAATACAATAATTTAATTTATAATAAATAATTGTGAATATTAAAGTTATAATAATAGTATTGTGAATAAAATAGGGAAACTTTTTATTTTGATTACTCGAGTAACAGTATTAAATTAGATTTGAATTAATCAATATATTAATAATATATTATATTATGTGCAAATACACATAACTAATAAACACCATACAAATACAATAACGCGATTTTAAACTCTAAATCTAAAACATGCTCACTAGACATATTTTAAATGTTGTGTATAATATTATATGAAATATAATTATAAAAATGATTATTGATAATTGTATAACATAAATTATTGTTAAATTTATAATATTGTCAACTAGATAAATCATTTATTAAATTAATTTATATTAATTAAATAAATGATGTAATCATTACAGTAATGCTCAATTTACATTCTTAATATTTATTTACTTATCATAATGATAATCATTATATATAATAAAAATTCATAATATAATAGTATTATTAATACACATAATATATTTACTATAATATTACTTGTTTAGTAATGTATACATAATTGTTGATAATTATTTTATAATAATTTATTATAGTATAATTTTAAATATGATAATTTATTAACTATAAAATTAATAAAATCGTATTCATTTAGTGTTAAAATTATATTATTATGTTTAGTATATTATTATCTGTATAATCATATAGTGTTTAATAATTAATATTTATACATCATAATTATAGTATGATTTATAACTTATATTTTAATAACATGTTTAGTATTAATTACGGTAGAAAGTAATCTTGTACGAGATCATTTCGGACTATATAATCTAGTACGTCTTATTAAATTTATTCTAAAAGTATTATTTAGGAATTTAATATTATAGTTATCTTAGATTATTTTAATTTCGACTCTATAGTCATCATTTATATACATATATATATATATATTATATTTTCCATCAGTAATTAATAATTAAATATAAATATTAGGATAATTCTATAATTATGAAAACACTTAATTTTACAAGTCGTAAGAGAGTACTAATAACTTATTTAATAACTTAGTAATAAGTCGTACTTTTAAATTACGTACATTCTAATTACCTCGTGCCATAATAATTTAATTATTAATTACTCATATAAATTTATTAAAGTAATCTCTGACGACTTTTTGAGTAATCTATTGACTTATTTCGTCAATAAGTAATTTTATTTATAGACCAATTTAACTTATCTATAAAAAAACTTATCTAAAATTAATCTTGTACGAGGTCATTTCGGACTATGTAATCTAGTACGTCTTATTAAATTTAGTTTATTCTAAAAGTATTATTTATGAATTTAACATTATAGTTATCTTAAATTATTTTAATTTCTAATCTAGATTTATTATTTATATACATATTTGTATATATTATATTTTCCATCAATAATTAATGATTAAATATAAATATTAGAATAATAATTGTAGAATTATGAAAACACTTAACTTTACAAGTGGTACGAGGTTACTAATGAGTAGTGATATTACTTAATTCTTAATTACTCATATTAATTTATTAAAGTAATCTCTGACGACTTATTTAGTAATCTATTAAGACTTATTCCGCCAATAAGTAATTTTATTTATAAAACAAATTTAACTTATATATATATTAATAAATATAGTTATCTATATTTATACTTATCTATATTTTTCTAATTTCTATATTCAGGACACTGTTGGGGCAATAAAGTGAACCTGGCGAGATATGTTCCTCTCTGAATGTCATCTCATAAATGACGTATCGTGGGTGCCTATAAAGAACTATATACAGCAGTCGATGGACGATATAGTATGCATGTCTGGTGCTCTACTAAATGTGATGAGAGATATAAATGATCTGAGAATGCGATTCATAAAGTGCCGAAAAAGCTTGCCATAGTAAGGTAAATTAATTTTGTGTATATAAATATATATATATATTTATTAATTAAGAGGATCTCAATGGATAAATTAGTTAATATCAGAACAAATTGTAATATGTACTAGTGATCTAAAAATTCAAATCTTTGCTTGTCTTCGAAGACTTTCAAATCATTAAAAAAATGTTTGGAGACATCAAATCTCTACCATGTCATGTATTCGAAGACATTCAAATCACCAAAAAAATGTTTGAAGACATCAAATCTTTACCAATTCCTGTATTCGAAGACTTTCAAATCATAAAACAATGTTTGTCACATAAATTATTGAATTTATTGATAGTAAAAACTTCCCATCATCTAATATACAGTTGATCCCCTTTACTTCTACAAACAAAGTATAATGTGAGAGCACAGTAAACATAAACAAATTCCATTGCAGATTTCCTACATACCTACTATAGCTACATATCTACATGAATACCTACTTACCCACCTATATACCTACCTACTTACCAACCTAAGTATATGCATGACTACCTACCCAGCCACCTACATGCCCATATACATACCCTACCCAACAACCCGCCTACCTATCTATCTACCTACTCACATATCTACCTATCCATCCACCCACCTAACTACCCACCCATACATATATCTACCTGACTACCTACCCATCCACCTACTTGCCTATATGCATACCCTACCACCAACCTACTTACCTACCCACCCACTCATATACCTAAATATCTTCCTGAGTACCTACTTACCTATATGCATACACTACCCTACCACCCACCTAACTATCTATCTACCTTTCCACCCACCCACCTAACTACCCACCCATATCTCTCTACCTTCATGACTACCTACCAACCTACTTGCCTATATAACTACCCTATCACCCACCTACCTACCTCCTATCTACCCACCCATCCATATATCTACCTACATACATACCTCCCTGCCCTACAACCAACCTAACTATACTACCCACCTATCTACCTACATACATACCTATCTACTTTCCCAATGTATATATATATGTAGGTCCTACATACCTGACTGCCTACCTCCCCACCTGTATACTTGCCTACATATTTGCCTGACTATCTATCCATCTACACATATACCTACCTGCATACCTATCTAACTAAATAAACACCTACCTACATACATGCATATATACACACATATATAATATACAAACACTAAAATAGTTAATAAGTGTACATATTTCTCTACATAGAGTTATATATTGAGAGTGTATCATACACTAAATGCCATCCAATGTATCATATAAAATCGATTCATGAGTATTATATAATAATAATTTAGGATATGCAATTAGCTACCTGTCCTTATCTATTATCTATTAATATACGTTTGTTCACTAATTTAGTTCCCTACATCTATATTAATAATCTATCACTCTGATCGTATAAATGCTCCTTTTTTTTCGAGTTTATTCCAAATTATAGTACTAATCGAACTTATTAAATATATTCCTATTATATATAATAGGAATATATTTAATAAGTTCGATTAGTACTATAATTTGGAATAAACTCGAAAAAAAAGGAGCATTTATTGTATATATATATACATATAAATAATGACTTATATAATTTATAAGTATATAAATTACATATTACGTATAATAATGTGGCTACAATACTATGATAAATAGTGAATTTAATCCATACAAATTTTTGAAAATTAAATAGGTGTGACTCGAATTGACTCGAAAATTAGATTTAAGATTTGAAATAATAATTTATATAAATGTTTGAAAATGATGTGACTCGATTTGAAACTTGAATTGAAAGATTTGAAAATTTAGATCACTAATATGTACTATTAATTGATGATATAGCATATATAACATATATGTTATTTAGTAACTATGAACAAATTACCAATTAAATAAGTTTTTAAATAACATAAAAAGCATATTTTATAGCATGATATTTAAAATATATTGTTATATAATATTTTATATCTAATATATAAATTCTATAAAAATTACATTTATATATAGATAAAAAAACTTATTAATTATTAACTTTAACTTATAAACTATTAACTATTATTTTATAATATTGATTTTATATTAGCTGAATGCATAATGTAATTACTTTACAATTTATTTATTGTTGACTTTTCAAATGAATTTTACTAGAAATAATATATGCTATGTTTACATATATAAATGAATGTTTAGATAAAAGTACAAAGCTATCTACCTAATTATTTTTCTATATATAATTAACATATATATGAATAATATAACAAAACCCATATTCAAAAATAGAATTATTATTTGTAAAATATATATTTATGTATTATATATTACTTTTATGTAATAGATATGATTTTCTTTCTTTTTTATATAATAAAAAAAATAGTTTAAATCAATAAATAGTATTTTAGAAACATTTAAAAAAAAGAGAAAATGCTTCCTTATCTCTACATATATGAATTCAACAAAATGGCCGTCTCAAAAATACATATCGCACCTACCACCACCAAACTTACTACAGCTAAATAATTTTTAGATCTTTGCCGGTAATTTATATACTCCAATATGCATGTTTTATTTGGTTCATTTTATATCACTATTTAATCGTATATAATATTTATTATCATACTTAATTATCTACTAACTATTTTTTATATATATAAATTACTCATATATACATATATGTTACTCAAAATATCAGTAACTATTAAGTATATATATATTTATTAATATATTTAAATTATATAGAATTGGATACCTGCAATCCAGTTTATTTGATGAGTTTCAACACGGTATCATGTACTGATTAACGTTAGTAATATATAACACTTTAAATTATTTACTAATTAATATTTTGTTTCAATTATATAGTTTAAAACTACAAAAAAAACTATGTTGAAATAAATTACAGGAAGCAGTTCTCGGACTCAGATGCAATGCTTGTAACAAGATGAATAACTTCAAATCCTTCTGTAGGAGCAGACATTACTATAAGAACTATAAGAAACAGGAGTCCACTAAATTACATCAAACTTACATGTAGCAGACCAGGACATAAGATACAAGGTTTTTATTAAATTATGTTAAACTATTCATACCCTTTAAAAATAGAACATATATATTATTTAAAGTTGACAAAGGGTCTTAAAGTAATGTACTATCCTTTAAGGTATACAATAACATTAGAAAGCCTACTTAACTAACCCCTATCCATACATACTCTTAGCATATGAAAATAAACCTATTGCGACCTACGGCATAACAATAATATGTTATAATTATAATGGCATATTATACGATATAAACTTCACTATAGTCGAATCCCCACAACCCCCTATAATATGACTAATAGACACATCTGCAGAAGGCTAAGCCTCATAAAAATATTATGCACAGACATAATCCCACCTATATCAAAACCACCCGCCAAAAATGATACCAGAATATTCCCCGTAACACTTCAAATAAGCCTCGACAAATAAGTACGACCCTTGTTACATGCGAATAAATGTGTCGAAATCAACTTTAAAGTATATATAGAACTATAGCGTATGATGTCCAAAGGAATCATCATATCGGTAAATAAGCCTACAGCATAGGTATCCAGCATAACATATGCACCAAAGAAGTAAGGCGACATCATGATATTATATGTAATATGGTATTCCAACCAATACGAAAGATTCCAGACACATCCAATAAGCAATTGGAAACTACCACCAAACATCAGAAGCATACCATATATGTCCTCCACTAATAGGACATCACCCACATTTCATCCAGTCCTCACTACCTAGCATCAAATGAATTCATAGAAAGACACGTTCAGACCATAAAGAACATTATAAAAAATACAGACATAAATAAGATAACTAAAGCACTACTATCTTAGAGAAATAACCCTCAAAATATGATGACCCCAGCCCTCTACACCTACTCTTACATCAATCCAAACATCAGAACGCACGAAACTACAAACACATCAAACAGACATAAATTAACTAGATGACATTACTTGCAAGAAAACTGCATACATCGTACATAACGTTCAAATCTGTCAAATTCGAGACTCCTTAAAATTCACATGATCCCCAGCTACCATTGTCAAGAAACGAACCAGAATCATATGTCATGTGTACCCATACGGGAAACATCCTATGACGTACAAGACATAAAATACGATCAACACCTACAACTAACCCCAAGAAAATTACACCACCATAGAGAATACCCCCACTCAAACACTACATTTATCTAATTACCCAACACCACCATCTGATAATAATACCATCCTCTCACACACAGCTATTATAGAACAAAAGCAGCTTAGGAAACTATACGCCGAAGCTCCAGGAACAGGCACACTCCCTACCGATTTGTCCTGTAATATATCTTCTTCTTAGAAGAGGTGATGTTATGTTATTATCACTATTACTTTGTGTATTATTATTATTATCTCGCATTATACTAACACACGCCGAGTGCTAGGGATATGCCCATACATCACCGTCTCACATGATTAAGCAATGCTAGACGCCTATCTATAAGAGCCGTGATAAATGTACAAAGTTAATAAATAATGTATTTAACGCATTGATTCTTTTTCTAATAACTTAACAACTTGTATATACAAATATACTTTAATATAAATACATTTCTGATTAATGATTCATATACAAATATACTAAATTTGATTTTGATAATTATGTTAATGTTTGAATCAAATAATAATATTTATGTAATGTATTATTCTAATATAATTACACTAACAAATATAAATAAATGAAATACAATTAAATATATTTATGATTATTTGATACAAATACATAAAATCTGTTTTTGATATAAATTAAATTATTAATGTTGATCAAATATAAAGATTTATATAAGTTTTCAAGAATAATTAATTGATTATTGTTTAAATGAATATAACATAATTGATACAATTGATATATTTAGTATTTTAATTTGAAATAAAATTGACATGTAAGAATCCATAATTAATTTATTATTCTTTTATACAAGAAAATATTAATGACTAATATATATATATATTTTTATAAATATTTAAATATAATATACATATTAGTGTTGTAAATGATGTCGGGTAGTTTCGGGTAATTGACTACATGGAAGGTTTCGGGTATCAAAATATGATTTTGGTTCAATTACGATTTAAATACTAATAACTTATCATTATCGAAAATATAAAAAATGCTTATTTAAAATTATAGTAAAAGTATTTTATACAATATAAAATAAAATCAACAATATAATTCGTTATCAATTAATTAGACAATAATTTTGTTATCAATGAGTTAATATATAATACATAATGTTACGGGTCGTGTACGGCAGAAATGCAGAATCAGGAATCGCTATAATTAATAAAAAATAGATAGATAAACAATAAAAAACATAGCAAAGCTAGCTCGGGTATGGCTATTATATCTATAAAGTCTATTCCACACCTAAACTATATGGAAATCCCTCGTATAATTATATACATTTTTACATGTATTAATTAAAATGTTAACATTATATTGAATTTATTAGGGAGAGTTAAAGTGAGGTATATAAATAGAAGTAAAACGTAAATACCTACGAATATTCGCATGCATTTTGAAAATAATTATGTTTTTATAGAAACGTTTGATATTCGCAAGTGAGGTTGTTTCGTGCGTATATTTTCATGTGTGGCATCACTTTAAAATATAATTCTAAATGATTCTAATACTCGCCACTTTGGATTGAGGTATATATATATATACCAGATTAAACATTTTGTATATCTATATACATATCCCATTATATTTATATTGAATTAATACCAAAGATTTTCCGAAGGAAAGATATAACACTTACGCGAAATCGTGTTTTTCGAATTTGTATACAAAATACCCCAGTGCCACCTATAGCGGGTTACTTTTAGGAACTATGTGTTATCTATAATGTAAATTCGTATTTAACTAAACACTTTTAAAATGTTAAATAATATGCTTTAAATTAATATTTATATGATGAAAACTAAGTGTTCATTACTAATATATAACAAACAAATATGATATGTATGTTTTAAATGCTATAAGTATATATTTAGTAAATAAAAGCTAATTTATATTGCATGTAATTTAATAGAGCAATGAAAAAATTGTTGTATGCAAATAGAGCCTAACCTAAATCTATTTCAGTGATTTCGATACTACTGCTAGCAGCAGCAGGGGATATTACTAAATTATGTTGCATGTATAGGGAGTGTTATATCTTTGCTTCGCAAAATCTTTGTTAATACTAAATAAATAGGCTTACATAATTATATAAGTGTGTATATATTATAATAATTATATAATAATAATATATATTTATTGAATACAATACAAAAAGCGGATACAAATATGATTATTAATCTATGTGTTAATAATATCGAATATATACTATTAAAAAATATAAATTATTGAATGAATCATGATTGCATAAGTATTATAAATTAATTAAAACATGCATAATTCCTATCTACACCATGTATTATTTTTACTATTTTTTTTGTGCATAACTTTTTTTTAAATAAAAATAAACTAAAATACTTCTATTATAGAATTTAATAATATGTCTAATGATATCAAATTTATTATAATAGCATCAATATAAAAAATCGTATTCCTATGGTTTTATTTATATCGTACAAATACATTATAGTTGGGTTATTCGTAGACTATAAATGTATAGTATTTACATTTTATACTAGTTTGGAAATATTAAAAATTATAGTAATATTACTAATATTAGATATTATATAGGAAGGTTAAAATGAATTAATAATGTAATATAATGAAAAATAAATAACTTATTGAAAAACAAATATTTCGAAAATGTTACTATAGTATCTTACTTACGATTCTATATTCAATAATATATAACATACATTTATATATTTATTTACTATATATATACATAGATAATTTATTAAAATATAATACCTACTATATTTAATAATATACAAATTATTTATTATTATTCAAATTTTGAAATAATCTGAAATAATAATATTGAAATTTAAATAATTACTACTATTTCCTAAGTTTTTATGAGTCATACAAATCTTTGATTATAAATAGAAATTGATGTATATTTTTACAAAATAATAATAATATTTAATTCAAAATGTATATTTTTAATTAATAACATCTTTTATATTTTTATTCAATATATTTATTCTAAAGTACATTTAATATATTAATTCATAAATTGCCATTTGACATATACGCATTAAGTTGCTGTATTTCGGTAAAAACAGTGTGTCAACAGATTCCGTTTTTTTGTGTAACCAAGTATATACACGCAGAAATCTAAAAATGTAATTATTTATAGTCTATTCTCTATAAAACCAAATGATAATTAAATATATTCATTATAATATAACGATTATTAAAATATTATTTAATTAGATACCAATTATTTCTCTAACATATAGTAATTCATAAATTAAAGTAGGTGGTTGACACAAAATTGTCGGCCTAATCTTCGTGTCAGCGTATTCCGTATTTATATGCCCGTTTTGTCTTCTCATTCCGTATATTATATATCTATATATATATATATATATATATATATATATATATATATATATATATATATAGTATCATAGTATAACATTAAGTATATTATATACAAATAAATATTATAAAATTACAACAGTATTACAACGGAGTTTCAGTGCATTACAAAATATGACTATATATAATTCTGGATAAAGGTAATAGAGCTAGAGAACTTATCTCTAGCTCTATGATAAAGGATAACACCATTTAATTATATAAGTATATATATATAAACATATATTTATATTTAACAATAATATTATTATATTACCTTATTAAATCAACTTGTAGTATATGAAAAACAATCTACATATTGATAAATTGTTAATATAGGACGTATTATCCAACAAAGTAAATAAACAATACCGTTAATTTCAATTTTCGCGCCAAACACAATTACTTGCGCAGTGGGTGATGCAATGGGCGACGCCCTTTGGGCGTGTCTTGTCGCAACCCTTCATTTCACACATTATCACGACATGTATGATATAATATATTGGTTGTATGCTATGTACATTTAAGATATAATTAGGTAAACTAACTATTAATAATATGATTATATATATATATATATATATAGACAAGTATATATACATAAATATATACTTTACTATATATATATATATAATCATATTATTAATAGTTGTTTTACCTAATTATATCTTAAATACATATTTCAATATAATAATGTATATTTCCAAACTAATGAACTAATTGGTTCATTAGTACATTAGTACTTTAATATGGGATGTGAAATAAATCACATAAATATTAAACAGAAATAAGTGTATACATTAACACTATTAGATAATATATATATATATATATATATATATATGTGTTTATGTGTGTATGTGTGTATGCGTATGTATATATTATACAATTATATTGATATCGATTTCTATTAATAATAATTCTTATTGATAAGATATATATTTTATAAAATATAATATTGCACAATAGATATCGATGTTTTAATATCAAATTTGTTTATTTGACCTATAAAATATACAAATTTGAATATATATTGAATACATAAAATAATCATATCCAAAGTGTTTATTTTACCTATAAAATATACAAAATTGGAACATATATTGCATAAATAAAATAATTATATCCAAAGTGTTTATTTGACCTATAATATATACAATATTGGAACGTTGTTATATATTTTACGTTGACGGGCAACGTGTTTATGTAAATAACAATTTAAATTGGTAATGTATACATATATGTATTACGTGGAAGGAGGTTGTACAATGTACATCCCTGTGTACTAACATACCGACACCACCATCAGTACGGTGGTCCACCATAACCAGGAGTGAGTGGATGAAGAAAAGATTCTAATGAGCTTCATTACACAATTAAAATATCAGTATCATATATACTAATCTATGTTTCTATTAAATAAATAATATAGTGGGAATAAGTTTGAAGTTAAGATAAAAGAAAAACTATATTAGATCTATGTGAACCTATATTGATGATATATGATAATGGGTATTCAAGTTTTGTCAGATTCATCCTTAAATTTGATTTTAGTGAACAAAGAAAAGTACTCCTTACATGAGGATTATATACCGGTGATTTATATATCGGTGAAGGTGGGTAATTAAACGTATACTATACATATAAATATATACGTTCAATGATTATTTAATAAATGTAATACATACATAAGTATATATATAGTATGTATAATTATAAAAATTAAACTATCTAAAAGATTATAAATCACAGTTTACACTGTATACATATTTTATATATGGAACATGTATAAAATACGTAAACCTTCGTACATTTTACATACTTATCTGTTTAATTAAAGATCACTTGAAAACATATTACATTATTAACAGTTGTATTATTGTTTTTTTTTGTTACATTTGCTATTATTGAATTTAACGATCGTCTTATTTAATTTGTAATACACTCATTGGATCGGGGATTTGGTTGTAGTAGGTATTGGTTTATTATAACAACATGTATGATGTATGCATAAACATGTATAGTTTATATTTAGTAATTACATTCAACATAATTTTCTATGTTATATATATTATTCAAATCAATTAATAATATACAAACTATACATGTCTGTACTATAAACAAATAGGTCAACAATAATATTACATAATAATTTAAAATATTTAATGGTTTAATTATTTTATTTATTTATTTTTTAAATAACTATTTTATTTTATTTTTTTTCGTATATTAAACATTATTATACTTAAATTTATTACAAATAATGTACTAAAAACGAATAATAACACTGAAATGAATAACCACAATAGCAAAATAGACGACAATAATGTAAATAATACAGATGATACTTATTTAGAATATAATGAAAGGTATGTGGATTCCTCTAAAATAGATAGAATAAAACATACTTCAAAACATCACTCAGAAAAGAATTACGAATCGAAAAATGATGATTCCACAAGGTAATTTATATTAATTAAATACCAGATAAACGTCGCAAAAATATATATTTATGGTATATACTATATGTATATATATGATTGTGAATATTTTTTTTTACTTAATATTTAGCTAATAGACTAATTTTGGTATAATATAGATATAATAATTTACTATTGTTACTGATTTTACATTATCATTTTGTTGTATTATTATTTGTTTATTTGTTTATTTAATTTATAACATGCTTTGTTTATAACAAATAATTAAAAGTTGACATGTAAATAATGATTACTAAATATTAAAATATTATGTAGGCTGAAGTAGCCTATTATTATTACAGATTACAGAGTTAATATTTATTATATTTATTTAAATTTACGAATGAATTTTCAAAATATTTCTATGCTATTAATACATATGAAATAATATTATCTATTTATTATATTTTCTATTTTCGATTATTTTTCATTAATTTTATGATAAATATGAATAGTTGTACAATATACGTATATTATTTATTTTGTTTATTTCCTAATATTCTTCATTTATTTCAATGAAGTATATTATCGTTAGAATTAAATATGCTTGTACTTATGCTTGATTATATATTTTCTTGAATAAGTAAGTAATCATTAATAGCAGTAATTAATAGTAACAATAATAATATGAACACTGAATACACATGTCTGTGTATTTCGGTAAAACACAGTAGTATGAACTTTGGTCTATTACATATACACATGTCCATCACTAACATACACGCACATACATACATATATATATATATATATATATATATATATATATATATTAGTTTAACTATATGTATATTGTTGTGTGTATGTTCATCTGTGTGCACACTCTGTGTGTTCACGTGTGTGTATTTACAATTATTAATGTATACCGATTATTAATAAATTACATAAATATTTACCAGAACAAATAATACCAAAACTATATTATGTATATTGAACGGTTTAATGTTGATGTACATTCTATATGTAACCTTGAACATCGTTTTGGGAGGTGTGGAAGAGACTGATCATTCAAAAGTTAATGGTCCACTAAACCCAGATCGTTAGTATATATCTAATATATATATATATATATATATATATATATTAATATTCTATATTAATATAATATAGACGTTTGTATATTAAAAATAGAGTATTTTATAAGTTATTTGTAACAATTGTTAGTAAATAACATATATTCACTTAGAGCACTTATTTATATCCTTAAAAATTATAATTTTAACCCATTGTTTACATTTTAAACTATAGAGTTTGACATTAATTTATATTATAATTAAAATAACTTATTTTTCCGAAATAACAACCCACGTATATGTCTCTATCCATATTTTATTTATCGAATTACACCATTTTTAGTGAGTGATATATCTTTCATTAGAACCTCTGTGATGATGATATTTGATGATATTATGCATGATACCTTAGTATGTGATTCCACGTTAATGACAACATCAGCGAATGTATAATCATTTATTATTTATATAAGTATAATTATGGAAATAAATTAGCTCGTTACGTTTGTTATTATAATTAAAATATTTTGTTGTGATAACTCAAATGTAATCATGTTTCTTATGATATGTAAAATCATGATGTGTATATATTATTATAATAGTAACGGGTATCTATGTATTAGTATACTATATTATACTATTTTATTTGTGTATTTTACTCAATTTATTTGATATAATATCATACAATATATTGAATTACTTATTTATAGAAAGACAATTTTAAACACATTTTAATAAACTGTTAATGTATTAAATAATTAATGGATATTTATTATTTTTATATTTAAACATTTTCCGATATACAAATCTGATAATAATAATATATTTATTAATTATTATCCTATGATTTCAATGACATACACACATCTAAAGTTTTAAACACAATATTTAATATGTATTTTTATTATTTGAATTGATTTTAATGTTATAAATGATGCATAGGGGAGAGTACTATAATATCGTAATGCACGTAATATCGATACCCTAGACATCTCCTAAAATATAATTCCAATCAAAAAATAAGTAATGTATGAAATGTTAATCAATATAATTATAATTCTTATAATTATAATTTTTTTTTAATATTTATATTTTTTTAATTATAAACAAAAATCTGATATTTTCGTTACAATTCAAACAACTGAATTTATTAAATTTTTGAAGTACAATATCGATTCTAAAAATGTAGATATTTTTAATATTTAAAATAAATCTTATAGATCTAATAATATTTTACATTGTGCCGAAAATATTATGAGATTTTTAAGATTTTTCATAATTTATTACACAGTTATAAACTTTCACCTAAGCAACATACATTTTTATACATTGTCAACCTAATTGCACGTAATATCGACACTCCTGTTATCTTAGAGTTAATCAAACTAAATTAAATTTTAAAATACAAATATATGTATATACCTACTTAATACTTATAAATAAATTTGGAAATATTTAATTGAGAAATAATAATATAAAAGTTTAATGTTCATTGTTAGGGTGTCGGTATTCGAGTACTCTCCCCTACGTGGGATTCAATATAAATATTCATATACATAATACGATCGACTCTACACAATAATATTTAAGATTAGTTAGATTAAAATAATACGCTAATGTGTATTTGTATATCTAAATAAGATGTCGACACTACTTCTATCGCGGTGTGAGGTAATTCATTACAAACTTATATTTATAATAAGAAGAATACTATTGATTTTTGACTAGTTATATTAGGGATGAAATCGTATTTTATGAAAGTGAAGTTCATATTTATATTATTATTTATGAAGTACTTCATTGTAGTATTATTGTATAACTACTTTTGTATTTATCATATGTTGTAATGATTACTAAGTGATGCATAGATATTATTATTTTAATAATCATACATTATTCATCATAAACAGACTATATCTGATATTAATGATAATGAAATAGTGATTATAATAAACATATTAATTATATGTAAGTTTAAATATTTAAATATTAGTATAATTATGAATGATATAGTATATTATAAAGACAAAGACAATACCTATAGTAACAAATAATACAACAGTACAGCGTTACGAAGTTGTATTTAACTATTGTGATACGCCCACTTGTATAGCATCTAGAGCACATATATACAAGTTTATGAACACTTCAGTTTGTATACATTATATATATATATATATATATATATATATATATATATATATTTTATTGTTATTTGTTAATGTTGTTATGTGGTATTCATTAATTGAACAATTCGTTATTAATATTAAGTACACCTTACAATGATGATAACGACATAATGTTATTTAACATAATGATGACGTATATAGACCAATATACCCCTCATAAGCATATATATACACATAATTATAACAATAATACATACATATATGTATGAAGATTACTACTGATGTACTACTATTTTCAAAGTATCGCCCATGTTACGACTTTCATCGCTTTGCATGTGGCGGTATTTTTATGAACCCCACCGAATATAATGTAAATACGGAAATGTCATTGAAAAGAAATACGGCAATACAAAATAATATAGGTAATCGTTTAAATTAATTAAATAAAATATTTGTATTATATAATAATAATTAAAAATAATGTATTCAGTAAGGTATATATGTACGTATAAAGCGTTCATAGTTATTACAACATAATATAGTAAATACAATAATAATGTTAAATAAAAAATAATACCTGTTAACTTATAAATGAAAGCTTGACTCATATATACAGATCACTCTATATAGCATATACTATAGTATTACATTGTGCATTAGGATACATTATATTAAATAGGTATTGAATCATAGTTCAAGTCATGCCTATCATACTTCTTATGTATAATGATATTCTTTATTCTTTATATCATACATAAACATTAAATATATAATCTAATATATTTCAGAGAGGTTGCTTCGATCCTATAATGTATTATCTGGGGCTTTATTGAAAGTAAAAGACTTTTACGAGGCATGCACGCAGGCAGATGATTATGTATATATGAATTTTAATATGTATAATTATAATAAAAAGATTTATAAGAAGGGTTATCTTAATATATATATATATATATATATATATATATATTACTTAAATAATAATAACATATTAAGAATATATTTAATAAAATAGTTTATATTTCAGTTACTGTTATAATTAATGAAAACCATCGAAAATTACAAATTAAGTATAATTAACTAAATACATTTTGTTGATAAATAAGAAAATTCACAAATTTGGAAAATTCATTTGCAACTTCTTTAATGTGTAATATGCAAAGTTGAATTATAAATCTATAAATTATATATTTTAATATGTATATGGTACATTTTAAATATATATTAAAAATATTATATATATATATATATATATATATATACAGTCAAAGCTCGATAACTCAACATTGACGGGACGGAGTTTTCATGTTGAGTTATCGAGTATGTTGAGTTATCGTATGTATAAATTAATGACTTAATTAATGTTTTGTTCACATACATGCATTCAAAATAGTACTCGTATGATAATATAATAATTGTAATTGTATTTTTACGTTTATATATTTATATCCATATATTATTAAATAAAACCATGTTGAATAATGTATGTTGAATTATATTTGTTGAGCAATGTAGTTTTATTACATGTAAGATACGAATCCAACAACATATGTTTGTGATATTTTGATTTTTCATAAATGTTGAGTTATCGGATGTATATTTACATATAATGTATAGGCTAGGATTATAAAAACGATGTTGAGTTATATGTATGTTGAGTTATATTTGTTGAGTAATAGGGTTTTTGTTAACATGTAAAAGATACGAATCCAACCAAATATTTTTTGGATGTTGAGTTATCGGCAATGTTGAGTTATCGGCATGTTGAGTTACCGAGCTTCTACTGTATATATATATATATATATATATATATATATATATATACATTAGTAATAGTATTAATTGTATATTAATTAATAAAATACATAAGCCTTACAATCAAGAATATAGACACATTTTTAATTTTTCAATTTCATACTCATTTTATAAATTTACTATATCATTTTTAATATTTGTAATTTATCTCTCGTAAAATATTGTCAGAAAAAATGTATTCTATTGGATAACATTTATAAATATGTAATATTATAATCTAGAACATTTAATAAATTAACTTTATAGTAATTAAGCGTAATTTTATAATTAAAATAAGAGGTCCCAGTATTCAATACTCGTGTTTAACTTGGATCTAACTGGGAAACTGGGGGAATCTGGTCCAAACTTAGATCTAAGTGGTGTAAACTTGGATTTATATGATCCATATTTAACTAGTTGAAACTTGGATCAACATATCCCAGTTTAATCCAAGTTAGTGTTTTAAACTGAGATCAACTTGGATCTAGCTGATCCATATTTAACTAGTTGAAACGTGGATCATTATATCACAGTTTAATCCAAGTTATTTTTTCAAACTGAGTACAACTTGGATTTAGCTGATCCATATTTAACTAGTTGCAACTCGGATCATTATATCCCAGTTTAATCAAAGTTATTTTTTAAACTTAGATCAACTTGGATCTAGCTGATCCATATTTAACTAGTTGAAACTTGGATCATTATATCACAGTTTAATCTAAGTTATTTTGTAGTCCAAAATATTTATCTATAATCTAACCAATATTTAATTATTTATTATTTTATTAAATTTAAGTAAATGTATTGAATCTAAACTAATATATAAAATACCATATATTTATAAATACTTATAAAATAATTAAAATCATATAAGTATTTAGGGATCATACTTATATTCATATATATATAGGGGATATAGGTAACATATTATACATGATGTAACATATAATTATAATATTATAGATCTATAGTTTCGCTAAAATAAAACTGATATAAAATTACTAATATGTAAATTACTTATCTAGCCATAATATAGATAACAATATAATATAAATTAGCAGGTATAATATATTAATATTAATAAATAATATATAGATATAATATAAATATAAATTTGAATTATTTTTAAACTTGGATTTAACTCGAGTTAACTTGGATTTAACTCGAGTTAACTTGGATTAATCTCGAATTAAACTTGTATTTAACTGGGATTTAGCTAGAGCTAAACTTGGATTTAACTGGGATTTTACTCGAGTGAATTTGGATTTAACTTGGATTTATCTGGGATTAATCTAGAGTTAAACTTGGATCTAGCTGGTGTTAATAGTGTTACCAAATTAGCAGGCTAAACACGAGTTTAAACTCGAGATAAATCTAAGTTAAACACGAGTATTGAATACTGGGGTATTTGATAATCGTAATGTATTCATTAGATAATATTATAATATTTTCTGTTTTCGATTATTATTATTTATTTTTTCCGGAAAACATAAAAAGTATTAATTTCATTATTTTTTTAATTTAGAATTATTCTTAGTTTATTTCAATAACATATGATATCGTTCTAAATATTTATAATTTATTATTTTACAATTAATGTGTTTAATAAATTAATAATCGACCATATAGTAAATTTCTTAATATCATTTTAGATTATTTAAATACACTTGGAGAATGGAATTTGTACAATGAAAACTCATTAGAAAATTGGAATTTTCAAGTTTATGTAACTATAATATATATATATATATATATAACATAATTATGGTAAAGTGAATATAATTACATTTGTACGAAACACCTCACATTCGCATACATTTCATGAGTGAAACATTTTTTTCTAAAATCAAAAGATTTCCCTATAGAGGGAAATACCTCTAAAAGGACAGTTTTACTTAATTATGATCGGTGTAGAGGTGGAAATAAAAAAAGTCATCCAAACAACCACAATACTATTGTCCTAGAGAATTAATATCAATTTAATTTGTGTATATCCGTCTAGCCATTTTCTTAAGGGCATACGATAGGACGCACGCAATTCCGCCGTTTACATGTAATTAGATAGGATGTTTGTATAATATTCAAACAAGTGTTTTGAATTGAATATATTACCGATTTTAATAATTTTTACATATTTATATTAATTAGAATAATATCTCTGTTTCAATCACAGAATATTTTAAATATGATATATATTCGTCGAGTAATTCATGGTTGAACGTCATTACCGATTTTTTCCGGTATTTTAGTGTAAAAAATTTACAAAATGTACCATATAAAATTTAATAATAAATATTTTTTAAATATTATGTGATTAAATGTTAGATATATATATTATCTATAATATGTATTAAAAATTATGAGTGTAGCTAAAACAACGATCCCTAAACATTGACTTATATAACAGTAATTGGCGAAAATATTTATACTGAGAAAAACACATTCAAAGATTACCAATAATATTTCTTAATTTTGTATGAAAATAGATATTTATTGTATTGGATATATACTTATATAATACATACATATGATATTTTAGATGTATATATATATATTCAGCATATATATATATAGTATATACATATATATATATATATATATATATATATATATATATACTATATACATATATAATGTATATATATACTGAGAAAAACGCATTCAAAGTTTACCAATAATATTTTGTATGAAAATTTATATTTATTGTATTGGATATATACTTATGATATATACATATATATATATATATTGTATTGGATATATACTTATATAATAGATATAATAGATACATATGATAGTTTAGATGAATATATAGTCATCATATATATATATTTATATATTCATATATATAGTTATATTTATTATATTGACTATTTTGATATAACAAATATTGTATGTGATAAATAAATTTACTTATTGTATAGGCTATTCTGACATAAAATGAATATATATTGTATTGACTATTTTGATATAACAAATATTGTATGTGATAAATAAATTTACTTATTGTATAGGCTATTCTGACATAAAATGAATATATATTGTATTGACTATTTTGATATAACAAATATTGTATGTGATAAATAAATGTACTTATTGTATAGGCTATTCTGACATAAAATGAATATATATTGTATTGACTATTTTGATATAACAAATATTGTATGTGATAAATAAATTTACTTATTGTATAGGCTATTCTGACATAAAATGAATATATATTGTATTGACTATTTTGATATAACAAATATTGTATGTGATAAATAAATTTACTTATTGTATATGCTATTCTGACATAAAATGAATATATATTGTATTGACTATTTTGATATAATAAATATTGTATGTGATAAATAAATTTACTTATTGTAGGCTATTCTGACATAAAATGAATATTTGTGATATTTATGAAATGAAATAAGAAAAAAGAATACAATTATACATTTATGTAATAATTGTAAATGGTAAGGCTAAAATAGGCACATCTTTTAGCCACCAGAACCAGAACTGTAGTCACTCCCTTTGGCCAGCTGTAATCGCCGGAGTCTTGCTACTTTTGTTGATTCCGTCTTGTCTTTATCTGCATTCTTGATCCGTAATATGTCCTGCTGCTTCGTGTAATCAAGCAGGACACCTCCTAACTCCAGTTCTAGCTGGGAATACAGCATCTGCATTGATACTGTAGCCCCGTTGTTGAAGATGTTTACTGCTGTACTAACAGCATATTCTACTACGTGGAGACCGCAGAATCCGGACTGGAGGATATTTTGTTATATAAATTAATAATTTGTATATATGTTTATTGAAAATACCTTTTGACATCTGTGCCATATAGTAGAATGTAAAGACTCATTGCAGTTCTGAGTCAGCCCGAGTAAACACCTTGACAACAACATATCAGCTGTGAGCTTCAGATACTTCTGGACATTCTTCTATCTTCTCTTAGACGTGGAAGATGACACTTCTACCTGTGGCTATAATTTTCATAATATTTATATCACTTATAAATATCATAATAGGTAAATAGTATTACTAAATACTTTATATTATACTATTTTATAATTATAAAAAAAGTATTATATTTATTATAAGATATCTATTTAGTATAATTGTCTATGAATTTTAATAAAAATACACAATTAATTTGTAGAAATCTAGTTAGTAAATAATAATTCATTCAATAAATAATAAATAATTTTATATTTATAAATTATAATAAATGATAATTATATCATAATAAACTATACAAATTTAATATACATTTACATTATGATACATTAGTATAAATACAATATAATTGATATAATTTTCATAATAGTTATATCACAAATTTAATATACACTTACATTATGATAAATTAGTATAAATACAATAGAATTGGTATAATTTTCATAATATTTATATCACTTATAAATATTATAATAGGTAAACAGTATTTACAAATACTTTATATTATACTATTTTATAATTATAAAAAAAGTATTATATTTATTATAAGATATCTATTTAGTATAATTGTTTATAAGTTTTAATAAAAATACGTAATTAATTAGTAGAAATCTAGTTAGTAAATAATAATTCGATACAATCAATAAATAATAAATAATTTTATATTTATATTTATAAATTTAAAATTATAATCGATATGATGATTATAATCATTATAATAAACTATACACATTTAATATACACTTACATTATGATAAATTAGTATAAATATAATATAATTGATAACATAATAAATATTATATATTTAATATCTAACATGTGTTATTTTTATGGTTGATTTGTAATTTTTCGATCATCTTTCGCCTTTTTGAGTAGCCAACCATACTGAAAATTCTCAAAACCTAGTATATGTAATATTGATTATATATGATATATTTATAATGAACTATAAATATAAAATCTTAGTGGAAATAGAAGAAATTGAAGAAATAGATTGTAAAAAAATTTATTAAACAAACTTTTGTCAAACCGGAATTAAAGAGACAGCTGAAAATATTAATCTGATATTAATATGAATACAAATGATTTGATTGGAGCTTGAACTCACGTGATGCAAAGATAATAATTATAGATAATACAATAACAGATCTATAGCAAATATGAGTTTTTCAAGTTTGAAAATTGATAAAACATTCATTATATGATACGTATTTCAAATTGATCATAATTAATCGAAATAAATTAAATATTTTACATATTTATTTTATACATACCTTCATAAAAGACAACTTTTAACATGTTTATATGAATCTTTCAGCCTTAAAAATTCATATTTAAATAAATAATATATTATTTATCAGTATTAGCTCAAAATAATGTTTTACAAAAAAAATTAAAAAACGAAAATTACCAACTACCGTATCCCCTTAAACATAGAACGCATATATATAAATAAATAAATATTTAAATTACTTTCTTTTAAATGTATAGATATAATATTGGCTAAAATAATAAATATTCACAATATCTTACGTTATACTTTGCAGCGTTAATAAGTTCTTATCTCTATATATCACCCTCTTTGTTTCTTTTTCTACCCCTATACCTCATTTATATATCTTCTCCCTATCTACCTTTTTCTCTTTCTCGATATATCTCATTCTCTCTCACTGTATATCTCAACACTTTAAAAAGAACGTTTACCTTCTATTCCCGACTGCTATTACTCATCCATTGCTATCTAGGTCGATTCTAAAACATGTAATTCAGAGTTACCTTGTAGTACTATTTTATATACACTATTATGGCATGTAATACGTACTATTTATTATTAGTTTAGTATAAAGCTTCGAGTGAATTAACACTCTACATACTTTATATTAGATAAACAGATTACATGTGTTTAATACTTTATTTAAATGATTATTATTTTATATTTTGTTTAAAAACAATGTAATATATTATAATATTATATATATATATATCATAGGAAACATTGGAAAAAGTTAATTCAGATGGAATGGATATATTTTTTAATTTGATGGTAGAAGTAAATGACAACATCGAAAATAAACATACACTAATGGTATTATTTTATATAATAACAAATATACATACACATATATAAATATATATATATATATATATATATATATATAAATATATTCACTTCCTCTTCCTGGTTATATTTTAATAACAGAAATTTATATTTATATTTAATAATCAGAAAAAATCACCAATAAGATAAGTCTATTGTATACTACTATATTACTATATTACTTATTAATATATATTACATACGATACGTCTGTTATTTAGAAAATTAACAATAATATTAATACATAAAATCACATTTATAAAAATATTACATACAATTTTTCTGAAATCACTGGTGCATGACTATTTAAATATTTATATTTAAATGTTGTATATTATTTGACTTATCATTAAATTTATATATTGATTTATTCACATATTAATTTATTATTAATCAACAACATTCTCTAAAACTGTATATTTCATTATTTAGTAGTAATTACAATATTGGTAGGTAATTAATTGGTAATTAATTGCATAATATAAAAAAAATCCTTCTAAATTATGTAATTTTATTTATTTAATATTATTATATTTGGTGTTTGATTATAAATTTGTTATATTGTAATTGATTACATAATATATATTTAATTAAATTCTCGTATTTATTTTATTGAATACATAGTCATATATATTTATGTGATATATATATATTATATTTGGATAATGTCACCAATATCTAATGACAAATTATTAAAATTGATTACTGAATTAACCAGTAAAGTAGATAAATTATCAAATATAGTTACTTATCAAACACAATTAAAACAAGAATTAAAAACCGATAATACCAATTTAAATAATTTAATACATTCTGAATTTAATATTAATAAAGACATTATTCAGAAATTACCCATTAAACAAATAAATAATACATTGATAAAATTAGACAAAGAGATAGAGGATAATAACAACAATATTATAATATTTACTAATTTAAATAAAGAGGATAAAACAGAGTATACTAATAAAGATAATGTTATCAATTTTATAAATTCAAAGCTAAATACAGAATTGGTTGAAGAATCTATTATAGATATACAAGTATATAATAATAAGGATAATTCATCAGAAGAATTAAAATCTAATAAATATATTATCAAATTAGATAATCAAAAGTCTGTGATAAATATACTTATGAATAAATTGAAGTTAAAAGATACTGATTATTATATAAATAAAAAACATTCTACTAATATAAATAACTTATTTTATAATACCAGACAATTATTAAAATCTAAACAAATTACTAATACATGGGTATATAATAATAATGTATATATTAGTACAGATAAAACAAATAAAATAATAATTACAAATATTACACAATTAAGTTATTATAATAAATAGAATTTAAATCTATAGGTTCTTATTTTGTTGCATAATTATTTTAGTTATATTGTGTTGTATATATTTTAATCCATATATTTTTTACATTTATTGACCATTTATTTTATATTTATATATATTTTTATATTTTTACATTCTTTTACTTAATATATATAATGATAAACAATGCTAATTGTCCTTCTGACATTAATGATATTGAATGTACATACAATGTTTATAATAATAGTGATAATATCAATAATAATACTAAATATATGTCAGATGATTTTATGAATATAATTCCAAAAGTAAAATGTAATTATTTAAATATTGATTCAATAGACATAGAATCTAATCAAGGAATTTCTATTATACATATAAATACACGTAGTGTTATTAAACATTTTGATGATATCATTTTTTTATTAGATGAATGTAAATTTTAATGTAATGTTATAGTTATTACTGAAACTTGGTTTCAAGAAATAAATAAAGATATTTATACAATTGATAAATATAATAGTATTCATATAGTTCGAAATAATAATGGTATCACAAATAATAACGTTGGTGGTGGTGTGTCTATTTTTATTCAAGATGATTTGATTTATAATACATTAGATAATTTATGTATATCAATACCCAATTTTTTAGATATAGTCACTATATCATTAAATATAAGTAATATAAATATAATTATTAGTGGGATATATAAATCTCCGAAATCAAATATAATTAATTTTAGCGATTTTATATATAATAATTTTAATATGCTTTCAGTAAAGAATAATTTATTTTTAGTTGGGGATTTTAATGTTAATATTTTAGATATTAATAATAATTATAATAAACATTTTATAAATACAATTTATAGTATGGGATGTTTTCCTTTAGTAACCAGACCAACAAGATATGGAAATACTATAAATTCATTAATAGATAATATATATTGTAATGTTAATGAAAAACCCATAAGTAACGGGATTATAATTAGTGACATTAGTGACCACTTACCTATTTATGTTATATAAGAAAATAATAATAAAAAAATGAAAAAATGCTTTAAAAAATATAAATTTATAAGAAAAATAAATGATAAATCAATATTAAAATTTAGAGAAAGTATATCTAATTATGATTGGGATTATATTTATTCTAATAATGATATAAATTCAATATTTAATTATTTCATTGATAACTTAATACAATTATATAACCTTCATTGTCCTATGATAAAGGTTAAAGAAAAGAGTAAACATAATAAACCATGGTTATATTTTAGTCTTATTAAATGTATAAATAAAAAAAATAGAATGTATAAGAAATTAATAAAACATTGGACAACGGAAAAATTTAAATTTTATAAAAAATATAAAAATATTCTTACATCTCTATTGCGTAGGTCTGAATATTTATATTATTCATTTAAAATAAATAATAATAGTAATAATAGTAAATATACTTGGTCTGCAATAAATAAATTATTAAATAAAAAAAAAATACAATCTAATGAAGAATTAAATATTCCTTCATCTAATGAATTTAATAATTATTTTAGTACTATAGGTATAGAATTATCTGATCAAATAAAAACAAATTTATGTGATGGTGATATATATATACTACAATGACAATAATTATAATAATACACTTTTTTTTTTACCTACATCAAGTTTTGAAATTCAGGAAGAAATTAATAATTCAAAACTTAAATATAGTAATGATTGTTCAGACATAAATATGTTTTTAATTAAAAAAATTAGTATTGAAATTAGTCCAATTTTATCATATTTGTTTAATAGAGTTTTTTCTGAAGGGGTTTTTCCTAATATTTTAAAAATAGCTAAAGTGATACCATTATTTAAAAAATCTGATAAGTCTAAACCAGAAAATTATAGGCCAATTTCTTTGTTACCACAATTACCTAAGATTCTGGAACAATTAATAAAAAATAGATTATTAAAATTTTTAGATAAATTTAATATAATAAGTAAATGTCAATATGGGTTTAGAAATAAAATTTAAACAGCAGATGCTTTAGTAGATGTTATTGAAACTGTTTGTCAAAAGCTTGAAAATCTAAATAAATGTGCTATTTTATCGATTGATCTACGAAAAGCTTTTGATACATTAAATCATGATATTCTTTTAAAAAAGCTATATGTATATGGGATAAGAGGTATTTCTTTAGACCTTTTAAAGTGCTATTTGTCTAATAGGATGCAATATGTATTTAATAAAGATATTAAATCTAATTTAAAAAATATTATGTGTGGAGTTCCACAAGGATCTGTATTAGGACCTATTTTATTTTTATTATATATAAACGATCTACCTAATATATCCTCTATTTTCAAACCTATTTTATTTGCGGATGATACCACCTTAATTTTTTCGGATACATCTATTTCAAAGCTTGAGAATAAAATGCAATGTGGAATTGATCAATTATATGTATGGCTAAATATTAATAAATTGTCATTAAATATAGATAAAACTAATATTTTATTATTCAATATAAGAAATATAAATGATAATGTTAAATTAAAACTTAAAATTGATAATAAAGAAATACGTAACGTAGAAATGATAAAATTTCTGAGTATTATTATTGACAATAAATTAGACTGGAATAGACAAATACATTATGTATGCACAAAGTTATCAAGATCTATTGCTATTTTAAATAAAGTAAAATTAAAATTAAATAGTAAAGCATTAGTTTTACTTTATAATTCTTTTTTTAATTCCCACTTATATTACTGTGCCCAAATTTGGGGAAATACTTATAGTTCTAACCTTCTAAAAATTAATATGTTACAAAAAAGAGCTTTACGATGTATATGTAATAATGAATTAATGTACAATACATTTTATTTTAAATATAATAATTTAAAGTTTGATGATATTGTTAAATTGAATACTGTTAAATTCATGTTCAGGGCCAGAAATTATTCTCTACCTTTGAATTTACAGAATTTATTTAAAATAAAGTCTTACAATAATCTCTTATTTCATAGAATAAGGACGCAAAGAAAATATTTTTGTATATCCAATATGGGACCACAGTTATGGAATAATTTAAAAAAAAGTTTTAAGAAAAAAAAAAAATTTAAAATCATTTAGTAGAAATTATAAAAAAGTTTTGATAAGTTTATATAATAACACTTAATTTTAATAGTGCATTTTACAATTGACACTTTAAAAAATTATACTTTTTATTTTATCGCTTTTTTTTATAGATTTTATAGATTATATACATTGTTTTTATATTTTAGGAAGAGGAAGTGAATTTAATTACTTTAATTTTATTTTTAACTTTATTTATAATTAACTAATGATACGAATTTGACTAATGATAACTGAATTGGGATAACGAATTAATGATAATTATACTAATGATATTTGACTAAAGATAATAAACTAATGATAATGATCAGTAGTAATTGACTAATGATATATATATTGATTAATGATATTAATGATTATTATGTATGACTATTGATTATTGACTTTATAGGCCTATTTTATTTATATTATATTTTATTATTTATTTTATATTTTTATTTTATACTATATCTGTTATATTTATGTTATACCCTTTTAACTTATAATTTTATTTTATTATTTTATAAATGATGATTAAGATTATGAGGAGTTTTTTACTATTATTATTTTATCGTTGATGTTTTTTTTATAAATTTGTTTACTTTTAATTATTTAATAAAATCAAATAAAAACAAAATGTATTAATTCTATTTAGATTTTTGGATGTGTTATATTGAATGGCATTATTAGCGATAGTGGTATGTAGTTGGGAGTAAAGGTGCATTTATTGGCGGTAAATGTTGCCAGTGTTCATGCTCTTGGCGCAAGTATGATCCTTAAGGCATAGGACTTGACGAACCCACACCTTGAAAGTTGAGACGCCATTGTCAATATGCGTGTCACCAATATAAATGTTATGTAAAATTGATACTTAACAAAATATATTTTTTTTTTTTTAATTTAAATTTTGTTTTTATTTGATTTTGTATTAATTGTTTTGTGTAACTATTAATAATATACTTATAATTATCTTATTAATTATAATGTTATCCTATCCTTTATTTTATTTTCATTATATTAATATAATTATCAAATGTTCTCCTTATAATCTATTGGGTGAAAGACTCGACAAGCCATGCTTTTTCTTTCATCCAGGCTTTTGCCAATCTGATATTATTATTATTATATATATATATATATATATATATATATATATATATATATATATTATATATATATTTATATATATATATATATAAATATATATATGAGTTTAATTTAATTGAAAGATTATTTATACACTTAAATAAATTATAAATAATCTCTCAAAAGTGTATATACAGAATTAAAATAATAATAGTTGGTAATATAATAATAACATTAATTTAAAAATAATAAATTAAATAGTATAAAGTGAAAGGAAAGGAAATAAATAAATACAATAACAATCATTGGATAGATTTATTGAATAGCGTATGTGATTTTATGGAAATAATTGAATATGAGAGAGAATTACATAGCTTAGGACCAATACAACCAAGATTTAATTTCCAATGGACGGATAATATGAGCATAGAGAAGATGAAAAACATGTTTTCTAAGAAATGTTAGGTATAATTACCTATCTTAAGATAGGTATATTAGAGGAACACTTCGAAGATTATATTGATGAATTAACAATAGATAGTATTTAAATAAGTATAGTAAGTATAGTATACCATCATTTGTTAACTGAGAACCAGGAAGGTAAGTATTGGTATGAGGAAGTAGACTCTACTTAGTAGAGGAATGGCCTTGAATACGTAAATTATTCATTGTATGGCTTTATGAAATAATTACTCGATATGTATATATATATATAATGATATGTACTAGTTTATATATACAATACATATAACGCTATCACTATGTACATTAGTTAGATAAGAATACCCCGACGTGGCCATTACAAATGGATAATATGAATACTCGACAGAATCAAAATGCTAGTAATAATAATCCTATTAGTAGTTTAATGTAAGAATGTAAACATAGTTTATTTTCGATTATTAGTATTATATTATGATCTAGTGGGTTTTATTCCTATATGTAAATGGCACATCGGTACAGGATACATTTTTAATAATCTTAATTTATTATTTATTTTATCGATACAAATTTCTTCCAAATCATCTTATAATTCACCAAATAATATTCACGAATAATAAATAATTTAAGTTATATCATAATACTCGAGTAATAATACTAAGTTGTTTACTACTTATATACGGGAAAGTAACATAATACGGACACTTTAACAATAAATGCTCTTAACATTTTATGACTTATTATTTTTATTCAAAAATTACAATATATTAATATTATATGATTATAGATATTATGGTGATTTTAAAATGTTATTTAATCTTTTAATTCCATAGATAACGGGGGTCCGTATTAGGTACCCATGTCCGAATACGGACACCCTGTATTATTATGCGGACACTCTATATACCACTATATAAACTATATATTATTTATGAATCAATCATACAAATTACAATACATTATTTATAATTAATTTTATGAAAAATGTATTCTAATTTAATTAGTTAATAATTTATTTATTTTTATTATTTTTTAATTAATAATACAATTTAAGTATCTAAATAATACAAATTTTAGATATATCTTTATTGGTGGTATTACTATTATAACGCACGCGATTTTTTTATGAATATCAGAATAGTTCATTCGCTGCGCGCTGATTGGTTATAGGATGTCCGTATTAAGACATCTAGAGTGTCCGTATTTTGAACTTATATGACCTCTAGATATAGGCTTATAACTTAATGAATATTTAATAAGAAATATAGAAATTGTATATATAATTTTAGAATACTTTATTTTTTAATAATATTATGTAATATATTGTATATCGATACATTTTTATATTCTGTTTAAATTTGAATTTTTTTTTCATAAATTTAAAAACGTAATAAAATAATCAGTTTATTGGATATATCAGCAATATTTGAATAATAAAAAAATAAAAAATACTTTTTTAGAATATATATATATATATATGAATATTTTATTAATTAAACATTTTTTTGTAGGATTTATGGTTTATGAGATATATAGAGTGTCCGTATTCGGGCACTCTCCGTATTCGGTTACTTTCCCCCACCATACTTTATATTCCATGACATGTATATCAAAGATTTTTCCAGAGAAAATTATAAAAACTTCGAGATTTTATTTCTACATAAAACATAAACAGCGGTCTCCACTCACATAGGTTTTATTTTTGGATAAATGAGTTGACAAATCAGAGTTAATTATAATTTAAATTCGTATCAAATTATACATTTTAAATGTAAAAAAATATCAAGAGTTTATTACAGTATCAAAGATAGGACGCTGTCCGCTCTTTATATGTGCCATGGTTACTTGTTGTACTCTGAGCTCTATACTTTTAGGCGTAAGTTTAATCGATGATTTATATCTTTAAAACAATTTTATAAATGATATTTATTTATCTGTCAAGTAAAAATACACTCATATATTAAATTGTATTTCTATATAAATAGTTTATAAACAAGACGAATATATTTATAAATTAGGTTCGAATTGAACGATATTTTTTATATTACTTATATCGATATTCCAACTAATATAATGTGTATTAAATATATAATGAATAAATGTATTTATATTTAAATCATTGATTTAAAAAACGAAATTGTTAGTGATTTTTGTATCAAATTAAAATGTGTACTCTTTAACCTTAATACAATGCCATAAAATCACACAAGTGGAAAATAAAAGTGTTACTAAATATGCATTAGAAGACGTGGGTACGTATATTTATATTAGAATCATATAGAGTGTAAATACTCAAGAAAATGCAAAAACAAAGCTTGACTAGGTAAAAAATAAACAAATATAAACAATTTATCAAATGATAATAACTTATTTTAAAATTTTAATTTTGTATACCATTAGAACTAAAATATACATTAGAGATTGTGTATATATATACTATTGTATGTATATATATTGTATGTATGTATATATATACTATTGTATATATTATTATAGTGATTTGAAAAAATAAAAGAAAATGATAAAATGACAATAACTTATTTTTAAATTTCAATATTGTATATAATTAGAACTGTAATTTGTGTATATATATATATATATAATTTGTATATATTCAATTGTATATTTTATTAAAGTGATTTTATTTTTAAATTAGATTCGTATAAATTAAAATCGTGCTGAATAAATTAGTAAGTATATACTTGAACATTGTTATCAAGGAGAGGTCATTATGTTCAGTTAAATACAAAATAAAATATAATAAATAATAAAAGTATATATAAATATAAATATATAAATGTATATTAAAAGAAGAAAAATATATAACAAAAATTAAATAAAAGCATAAAATATGTAAAAAAAAATAAAAAAATAAAAAATAGAAAAAGATAAATAAACTAAACACAACAACAAATATAAAAAGTTAACTGATATGAAGAGGTAATAAATAATTTAATATTTATTTTAAAGTTTTTTTATTCATTAATTTGTGAAAATAAGCTGGTAATGCATTCCATATCTCAGGACCTTTGTTAAGGAGGCAAACAGATTTTCTATGTGTTCTTATTTTGGGTAAAACACATTTTTTAGATAAATGCTTATAAATATTTGAATTTTGTGTAAAAAGATATTGTAAAATTATCTTCAAAGATTTAATCATGTAACTATTTACATATTGTAATATATTAATATTTATAATATCTTAACATTTTAAAAGATTTAATTTTTATAAATGTTATCTAAATCTAGATCAAAAGAAAAAAACAAATTTCTTATTACCCTATTTTGCAATATCATAATTGGTTAAATATTAGACAAAAAGGTACTATCCCAAATAGATGAACAATAATTTAAAAAATATTATGATATATTTGTATACGATTTTTTAAAGGTAGTTTATATTTTATCTTATTTATAATAGCAATTGATCTACTTAGTTTTTCTCTGATATAATTTATATGATAATTCCAGTTACATTTATCATTAATTAATATACCAAGAAACTATAAATGATTCACCTGCTCTATCATTTCATTATTCACTTTTAATTCTAATTTCTTTTTCGTTAGGATTTCGAATATTATAGAGCATAACTTTGGTTTTTTACATTTTATGTTAATGTATTACTAAATAGCCAGTGAGTTAAACCATAAAGGTCATTTAGTATATAAGTTTGCAGAATATAAAAATTGAAAAAAGATTAAAGATTTACACCTGAAAATTAAATTTGTATCATCTGCAAAAATGATGTAGATAGAATATTTTAGTAGGCATAATCTATATTAGGCATATCATTAATATATATCAGAAAAAGTAATGACCCTATAACTGAACCTTGCGGAGCACCAAATGATATGTATTCCATATTTGAAATAGCCCCATATTGTTTTACATATTATGATCTGTTTGATAAATAACTAGATAATAGAATTTTAGTTAAACCCCTAATACCAATAGTATATAATTTATTTATCAATATATTATGATCTAACTTGTCAAAGGCCTTTTTTTAGATCAATTGATAAAACTGCATAATTATTATTATTTTCTAATTCATTATATACTGTTTCTGATATGTAATGCATCTAATAATTTGTTCTGAACCCAAATTGATTGTCATTCAAAATTTTATATTTATTAATGAAATAAAGAAGTCTTTTTTTAAATAATTGTTCATAAATTTTTGAGAATTGAGGGAGAAGAGATATTGGCCTGAAATTATCTAATATATTTTTATTACCCTTTTTATGTAAAGGTATAACCTTAGCAATTTTAAAACAATCAGGAAACACTCCTTCATTGAATGATTTATTAAATAGAGAACATAATATAGGACTTAATTCTTTATTAAATTGTTTTATTAAGCTCATATTTAAATTATAAATATCTGTACAATTTGTAAAGTTTGTATGAATTATTATACTAAATATTTCGTAATTTGTAACTGGTGTTGAGATAAAAAATATTTGTGTTATGAGATGATAAATAATGTATATGTAAATTTGAATTTATACCAGAGTTAGAATTAAAATTCTTAGCAAGATTTTAATATATATATTTATAAAATATATATTAAAATCATCAGCTGATAAAGTTATCTTTTGTTATATGTATTTATCAAATATCAAATAAGATATTATATACCAGGGTACTATGGTGATAAACATTATATCAACCAATACACTCACGTTACCTACATACATATCTAGTTTTATTTATTTATGACTTACCTATAGAATATTTTAATTATTTATTTTAATAATATATTAGAGTCGGTCATCAATATTTGTACTTTATACTTTTAATTAATTAATTGGTTAAATAAAAAATCTATATTTTAATAATAATATTAATAATTATAATAATAATAATATAATAATAATATAATTATAATAATCATAATATTAATATTAATTATTTTTATAATTAATTGTTATTATAATAATAGGTTAATTTTACTACTACTAATACTAATATTAATATAAATAATAATAATAAATATATACGATATTTATAAACAGAATCTTCAATTAATTATACAATTTTTTATTGAGATGGATGAAATGAGAGGCGTTCCGAGCGATATGTATGTTATCAACTATTACGCATTTGAATTGAATGCATTTATACTAAGAATACACATGGTAAAATAGAATTCGTTAAAAATATTTATTGTTATAATTTAAATTGTATATAGTTTATATAAACGTTTGTTTTTACAGATGAGATTGGTTATCAATAAGAAAGAATATATACATATAATGGAATTAAATAATAGATATCCATTTGTTAGTATATAATATATGGCAAAGTATATATATATATATATATATATATATATATATATATATATATATATATATATATATATTATTATTATTATCAGATTTATGCAATGCCAGGGTAATTGTAGAAGCAATGTTGTGATTCATTATAGATAATAGTTATAAATAAGTAATAATTTTATAATATTATAAGATAAGATAAGATATATTTTATTATTGCAATCATTGCAAGAAAGAAAAAAAACAATAAAAGAACAAATACAATTTTCAGAAGATTTTCGAGGTATTTAACCTTATGACTTCCTGTTTACATATACAGTCAAAGCTCGATAACTCAACATTGACGGGACGGAGTTTTCATGTTGAGTTAGCGAGTATGTTGAGTTATCGGATGTATAAATTAATGACTTAATTAATGTTTTGTTCACATAAATGCATTCAAAATAGTACTCGTATGATAATATAATAATTGTAATTGTATTTTTACGTTTATATATTTATATCCATATATTATTAAATAAAACCATGTTGAATAATGTATGTTGAATTATATTTGTTGAGCAATGTAGTTTTATTACATGTAAAAGATACGAATCCAACAACATATGTTTGTGATATTTTGATTGTTCATAAATGTTGAGTTATCGGATGTATATTTACATGTAATGTATAGGCTAGGATTATAAAAACGATGTTGAGTTATATGTATGTTGAGTTATATTTGTTGAGTAATAGGGTTTTTGTTAACATGTAAAAGATACGAATCCAACCAAATATTTTGTGGATGTTGAGTTATCGGCAATGTTGAGTTATCGGCATGTTGAGTTACCGAGCTTCTACTGTATATGATAATAATAAATATATAAATTATATAATAAAATATAATTAATCTTATCATGTAACTAAATGTAATCATCATATAATAATGTAATAAGGTAATAATATAAATAAATGATAAAAGTATAAAATTAAAAGCTAATAAATACATCAAGTATATATATATATATATATATATATATATATATATATATATATATATATATATATATATTTGTATATATATATTTTTTATATATACATACTATTCGATGATTTTAATGAATATTATATATATATATACATATATATATATATATATATATATATATATATATATATATATATTCAGATAGATTGGAGTTCATATGCAAACCGAATTGTATCTCTGGTTGATAAATCTATATCTAAAGATGAATATATCCAAATGTATCACGATGCTTATTTTAAACAACTCTCTGATTTAATAATGTATATGCTGAAGACCACTCGAGGAAAAAAGTTTATTGATTATAATATATTAAATAGGGGCGTGATTAAACTTAAAATATCTACGTAGATAAATCGACGTATATTTCGACATACATCTTACACACAATGGACATGTGTTCATATATTCCAGTATGAGACGATTTACCATATAGACACGCGCTAAGTTATAATGAGTTATACGATGTATTTATTATTGTTTACTAATAACCTATTTCGTTATAAGTCATGATTTCATAATATTTTTAAATTAAAGTATTCGTATTCATTTATAGAAATATATAATAATAGACTGAAATGAATATATATATATATATATATATATATATATATATATATATACGCTGATACGCGCAAACGTTTATACTTTAACTACATTATTACATCAATTTCACTCCTGAACAAAATATTTACAACTTCATTTGTATTAAAAATAACTAATTAATACCAAACTTATAAGAATTTCGTTACTAATCTATTAACAATAGCCTAAGTATTATGCCTTAATTATCACCCCAGTATTCAGTACTATTGTTTAACTCGGATCTAACTGGAAAACTGGGGGAAACTATTCCAAACGTGGATCTAAATGGAATACATTTATATTTAACTAATCTATATATAACTAATTGCAACTCGGATCATTATATCCCAGTTAATCAACATTATTTTTTTAAACTCATATCAATATGGATTTAGCTCATCCATTTTAAATGTGTTAAAAATTGGATTTATGTATCCAATTTAAATACAACGTAATATTTTAAACTTGATCAACTTGGATTGGGATCATCCATTTTAAACTATGTCATATCACATGTAACCTTTGCTTAAAACTAATCAGATAAACCATTTGATTATATACCCAGAAGTACCCTTTAATCTACCATATACTATATATGTGTATCACTTCAGTTATTCCTTGTGTTTATCTTTCAATAAATGCGTCTTTATTATTTTCAAACTCCAATTTACCAACGTTTTCTTCAGAATTTATATTGCACCTATATAACTCTATATTATATATTGTATACATATGTTTTAACTATTATTTAATCTTATTACTCGTGTGAAGGATATAATTTACGTATACAGTTTTCTATTTATTTGTTATGTATTGACCGTCATTCTTTATCTATTATAATACATACATTACAGTAATTATATAAATTTATATTACAAATAAATATGATATCCAACAATATCTATACGTATATTATTAAACGCGCCCACTTAAATATTATTAACATTATTATTTATAATAATTTATATGTATACTTATTTACATAGGACTATATTTAATTATATAACTTATATGTGTTTTGTTACCATGGACAAGATAGACCATAAAAGGCCAATTGCTTCGGCTTATATAACTCGAGGTTATACATAATGTATTATATAATAATTATATTATGTATTATTTAATAGAGTATATACTATATTTTAAATACATGTAACTGTCTATGTGGCTCAGTTTGTTAAGGTTTCAAACATACAGGCAGTAATATAACACTGCAGTGTTAACCATGGTTTGGATCATTAATTAATTTTATAAAATGGGTCTTACAATATTATTTAGAAGTGATCTTATATAATTGTGTAGAAATAAATGATTGGCTTACGTTAAAACCACGATTCATTAACATGATAGCGGCTTCGAAGGGACATTAGAGACATGTAGGTTATATGAGACCTATGGTTATAAGTACACATTTCATATAAGTCCCTGGATGGGATGAAAGGACTCCATCAAATAAAAATAACAATAACTATATAAATATTAAGCGTGATTTATTTTATTAAATTTGCATTAAATATAATTTGTAAGTAATCTATAATAATAACCATATAGATTTGTTACTGTAAAACAAGTAAAGGATGATGTGATTATTTAAATTAATAAAAATATATATAACTGATAGATTAAAATTATATTAGTTTGAATTATTGCATAGGAATTGTAAGTTCGATAAATTATGTATCGGAAGTAACAATTTGGGATATAATGATAAATTATGATTAAGAAATAAAAAATACTTGTTTAGACTATTTATATAATTATTAATATTTTATTCATTACAATTTTTTTTAGTATTTATAGTTTATGAGATACCGACAGCATCCTAATTCGGGCACTGCCCGTATTCGGTTACTTTCTCCTATATATCTATATATATATATATATATATATATATATATATATATATATATATATATATATATAAATATATATATATATATATATATATATGTATATATATATTTGTATTAATAGAATATCGCTTTATTCAAAACGACATTACAGGTAACCCATTGGTGGCGAATTATTGTATTGTATCAGCATTACCGATGATGGGATATGCCTTCGATTCATTGAATCCCTCAACAGATAGCTATAATGAAATCATTAAGGTTAAATATTAATCGAAGTATTACAGTAATGTATATTTATACTTAATAAATTGAATTATAAAAACTAGGTAAAAGAAATGTTTGTAAAAATAAAATCTATATATTTAGATAAAATCAGGTCATCGATTTGGGTAGATGAGATATCAGCCAATCATGCAATTGATAAGGTTATATTTGTGTATTATATACGATTAGATATGTCAATATTATGTATACATATATATATATATATATATATATATATATATATATATATATATAATAAGCATTATACCAAAGATTTTCCAAAGGAAAGATATTGCACTTGTGTATATTTGTGTCACCTAATAATTCGATATTGCCATCTAGCGGTATTATTCAGATAATAAGACATTTCTATATGTATTGTAATAGTAAATAATAAATTATATACAATATACATGTATATTGTATTATAATATGTATTTACATGATTTTAAAATGATAATATAATTATATAACAATAGAATACACTGATTAGTTATATTTAATATAAACAAATAAAATAAATGATAAATATATTGTTATAAATCTAATATTAAAAAAACTACATGTATTGTATTATATTGTAATGATTTTAAATGTATGTATATAATTAGAAAACAAGAAATTTAAATAAAAATATCACATGATTTATCATTTCATATACTATTTCGCCATCTAGTGTTAATATTGCTTTTTCATTTTAAATTTACATTTCGAGGTACTAGAGATATATAGGGAGTGCAATATCTTTCCTTTGGAAAATCTTTGATTATTCTATTTATTAAATAAAGTATATAAATAAATACCAGATACAAATATGCCCTTCTATAAGAAGTATAAGTCTATAGATATATACATTGTATATGTATTATAACTGCGAGAGACCCATGAAGAGATATCCTATTGAGGATTAATTCAATATGTGTAACTTATAATGTGCCACATTTTTTCTTGTGTTATGATTTATCACTTAATTCAATTCAATTAAATGTATTTTAAAGTCTATTTGTGCCATAGCAATCAAGCGTCTAAAGTAAAAACAAAAAACAACAATATAACGGAACATAAACGAAAATAATATAACTAATAATAATAAAAATGTGAATACAGAAAGTAGATACTCAACATTAATATAAATAGTAAATACAATTGTAGATATTTACATAAATAGTGATAAAAAATGATCAGGGAAATGCAATAGTAAATAGATATTTTTTAATAGAGATTTAAAATATATAGTGGATTGAGTTGAGCGTAGCATATGTGGTAGTTTATTCCATAGATAAGGGGATGATATGTGCCATGCACGAATATTATTGGTATGTAGATTAAGCTTAGAGGGTATATGTAGAAGGTAAGAAGTAGTAGAACGGAGAGAGATAGTATTAGTAGGAATAGAGATTAAGGAAGATAGATATTCATGTCGGTTATAGTGAAGAGAGTTATGAGTTAATAGTAGAACTTTAAATATTATTCTAAATTGTATTGGTAGCCAATGCAAGTAGTATTAGTAATTTTTTAATTTGATAGCCACGTAAGGAGAAAATGATAATATTGCAGTAATCAAAAAGCGGTAATATGAAATATGAGGCAAGAGTTATAAAAACACTTAGGGAGATGGAGTTGCGGATTAGACGGAAAGAGTAAAGATGAAAGTATATAGAGCGAAGAAGATTTGAGATGTGAAAAGATAAATAACTGTCGAAATAAACATCTTAAGATATTTAACATTTTCAGAATATAAGATATTATGATTATTAACCATGATAAATGGTGGGATAATGAGCGTTTGGGAGAAGGGATGTGAAATATAGTTTCGTTTTATTGGGATTCAGTGGTAGAGAGTTATTTCAGTTAAAGCCAATTATGTATAGATTTAATACAGTTAGACATAAGATTTGGTGCAAAATTTATATCAGAAGTGCATTTTACGTTAAGTTGTATATCATCTGCGTATGAGTGAACTGGTATAAGGGTAAATTTAGAAATGATATCAAAAATAAGAAGTAGATAAATATGAATTAAAATATACTTATTAACATTGTTATTAACATTAATATCAATATTAACAACATTTCTGATTAATTATTTGTTGTTAAAAATTCATATTTAAAAGTAAATAATTATATATATATATATGAATAACTATTAAAACACATATTTTATATATATAACAATATATATTCTGTTATGATATTATAATCGTTGAAAAATATGATTTATTTTTCGCAAACTTAATAATATTATGAATAACACTATATTGTATATATATATATATATATATATATATATATATATATTAAAGAATAATATCAATATATTAGTAACTATAATTATTTAATGTTATATATTCAAACTAGATTAAATACCGTTATATATATATTTATCAGATAGTTTGGAAAGTTATTATAAATTATATCATAAATTAACCTTCCGTGATCTTTGTGATCACGTGATGTTATGATTGTAGAGATGTCAGAAATGATCAAACTGATTTTGATTGATTATTGTATTTTGATTTGATTTGATTTGATTAAACTGTAACATACTACCTTTGACTTATTTAATTATATAAAGTAATAAAATGATGTTATCTATAAATACTGGAGGACATCAACGCTGATTTCCCGGTCTCTGAATATCACTCGTTGTCGTAAGAAATCCCGCGGTGATTGCTAGCTAAAGGGGTAGTCAAGCATTTGCTCTGAAACCCGATAAAGAAGATTTTTTAGCCCGCAACTCATATTATTACATATATATATATATATATATATATATAAAAATATACATACATAAGTATATACAAGAGTTATAATACATATATGTTAACGGTATAACGATTTCATTAACTAATACGAATTAATAGATAGGTATGTAATTTAATATAATACTAATATTTATTTATTGAATAACGTATATAATACCTGATACAAATGGACCCCTCACGAAGTTTTATATATGTACATCTCACAAATAACTACAAGAGGCTCAGAATATTCAAAAACAAATATGTAAACAAAAGTGGCTTGTAATTGTATTTAATGTTTATTACATTTTTGATTCACGAAAGCAAAAACAAATAAACAATATATGCAGGTATCCCATTTGATCGAACCCAGTACATCTCGCTGTAAATGTGTTGACTTTTACGATGCATAAATATAATATATTACTATTATATTTATAGGTGGAAAACATGGCGGATAATATCGGCTACCCTTCATTCATATTCGATACAGAACAACTTGATCATTATTATGAATATGTTAGAAAAATATTCAATAATACATTTAAATTATAAATTATATTAAATATAATATTATATTTATATATATATATATATATATATATATATATATATATATATAATTATATATATATATATATATATATATATATATATATTCTAATTTATATTAATTCATTTATAATCCAAATCAATTTAGTTGATCATAAAAAAAGCTGACTTTTTTGGTAACCATTTGGCTTTAAGAAAATTTAGGTATATAGTAAAGTTACTAAATTATCAACAACCTGTAGATTCTGAGAGGTTATATAAACATATACTATAAATAATGTATATATTATTAATAGTATTAATTTAATACCTATTGGTTATTAAAATATTATTATAATCATATATATATATATATTTGCATATAACTAATTTATCAATTAATCGATATTAATGGAAATAATAATGATAATAATAATAACTTAATACATTAATAATCATTATTAATAATAACAAATATAATACTTTTATAGTATAAGCTAGTTATGTCTATAGCACCGATATGTGATGAATTGTATATGATTGTTTTAGTAATAAGTGTTTTAATTTAATATGATGGTAGCTATATTGTTTACTCGGTGTTTATCCTAGAATATTTGTGATATACGATTATTTCTATTATATATATATATATATATATATTTTTTATTTATTTATTTAATTTGAATCAGACATGCATAACATAGGTCCAAAATAAATGATTTAACAGAATTATATTAGTAGCTTTTGATAATTTCTAAAAATATTCGCTATCATATAACTTTTTTTGTATCAATTTTTTATATTACTATATATGTATATATATATATATATATATATATATATATATATCAATATCATCAAACAAGTCTTCTGATATCCAATATCTATGATATTTATATCATTTTACAATATTTAAAAGTGTAATACATATATTTAACGTTGCTGAATTATGTATATATATATACATCTATAGATATACTATACTAGAGAGGCAAATTACATATTTATCAATGGTATATGTTATGAAGTTATGGCTTGCAAACTCTTTACAGTACTATATTAATAATTGCAGACCTTTCAGTGATGATTACAATAATTCTGTATCGTTAGCATAATATTGGAATACATATTAAATAACAAAGGTGAACGAATTCCTCCTTGAAGGACACCATTTAAAACTGGGAAGCTATCTGATGTGATATCACCCCACTTAATGTAGATACTCTGATTTATGTACTAATAATTAAAAAAATTATATAAGATGGAACATTATTATCTTTTAATCTAAGAAATACAATATTATGATTAATTTTAACAAAAGCTTTAGATGTATCTAAAAAGCTGCATAGATATTGGTATTATTATTACTGTGATATTTTAAGTAATTTTAAGTGTAAAAATACATATTTCTGTACCAAGTTTTTTTTAAATCAAAAAGGATTATGGATAACAGATAATTAACATATTCTATTAAATATCTCCTTTTCAATTATCTTACAAATAATATTAGATATAAATATAGGTTAGAAGATTCATTCAATCTTTTATTTTTGTTTTAATTATTGGTAGAATATAACTTGAATAATAAGAATATTATAATTATAAATATGTCCTAGGGAAATTCCATCAGTACTTGCAGATTTACAATCTTTAATGAATCTATAATAATTCTATTGTCAAAATATCCTTATTAAAGTAACCTCCTTGTTCTTCACTATAGTCAACAAAGATATCAGAAAATATAGTCTATATGTGCACTGAGAAAATGAATTTTTATGGACATACAAGCTCAGATATATATAAAATATAGAAGCAAGTCTTCCAAAATATTTACATATTCTGTACATATATGATTTTCGAAAAAAAAATGTAATATCGTGTGTTATATTAGGTCAGTGGGGTTGTGACGGGTGTCGGGGAGTAAGGATGCCAGCGTGTAATCTACTGGTCAAATTTTTCTCCCCATGGCATAGGAAATGATTCACCCTTTCCTAAAAGCTGAGATATGTCGCGACCTTGTTGGTATATCATTAGCATATACGAGCTAAGCAATGGCATATGTAAATCAATAATGTTAATACTTTTATTTCTTTTTTACTATTAGTTTTATCTCCTATTTTATGTAATTTTGAATATCTATTTTCTATATTCAATAAATTACAGTATTAGTATTACTCCATTTACATTATAGCAATATATCGATGAACCATATTTAAAAACTATCTTAGTAAAGTATTTGTGAAAGTCACTTTCATAATGACGGTACAAAACAGATGGAGATAATAAAGTAGAGATATTAAATGAAATATGTGTTGTATAGGAATACCAGTATTATGTGGTACTCGTTATAATTCAGATGGAATATTCGGATATTGTTAATGTATGCTTATTATTAAACATAAATGAATATACTTATTATAAATGAATATTTATTACTTTTAGATTCTTTACAATTCTAATTTATAACATTTACATTTCTTTACAATTTTACTTTTAAATATATTTATATTTCTTTACAATTTTACTATTTCATTTTAAATTATCTTATATTTTTATATTCAGTATTATATATAATACCTATTAGTATATAATACCTAATATATTATATGTATATACATTTAAATGAATGACATACACATTATGTATAATTAAATAATACACAGATATAATATTATTTATATATTTTAACTAATATATTATATTTATACATATCTACATTATTTACTAATGGTATTACCTTAATAAAATTACAAGAAAATAGTACTACAAAAAGAATTTTGAATTTAACTGAGTTTCCATCTTCTGAATAATTTTAGTTTTGATATATTTTTTTTTCTTCTTCTTCTTCTTATTCTTCTTCTTCTTCTTCTTCTTCTTCTTCTTCTTCTTCTTCTTCTTCTTCTTCTTCTTCTTCTTCTTCTTCTTCTTCTTCTTCTTCTTCTTCTTCTTCTCTTCTTCTTCTTCTTCTTCTTCTTCTTCTTCTTCTTCTTCTTCTTCTTCTTCTTCTTCTTCTTCTTCTTCTTCTTCTTCTTCTTCTTCTTCTTCTTCTTCTTCTTCTTCTTCTTCTTCTTCTTCTTCTTCTTCTTCTTCTTCTTCTTCTTCTTCTTCTTCTTCTTCTTCTTCTTCTTCTTCTTCTTCTTCTTCTTCTTCTTCTTCTTCTTCTTCTTCTTCTTCTTCTTCTTCTTCTTCTTCTTCTTCTTCTTCTTCTTCTTCTTCTTCTTCTTCTTCTTCTTCTTCTTCTTCTTCTTCTTCTTCTTCTTCTTCTTCTTCTTCTTCTTCTTCTTCTTCTTCTTCTTCTTCTTCTTCTTCTTCTTCTTCTTCTTCTTCTTCTTCTTCTTCTTCTTCTTCTTCTTCTTCTTCTTCTTCTTCTTCTTCTTCTTCTTCTTCTTCTTCTTCTTCTTCTTCTTCTTCTTCTTCTTCTTTTTGTACAGTTTAATTATTTAGTATATTTTTATTTTTTATTATATGGATTTTAATAATACGTATACACCTTTTGACTTTAATCAATCAACTATAAATTCTAATAATACTTTATTAAATGATGTTGATCCTACTAATTTTAATTTAGATCTAACAATTGAATCTAAATATTATACTTCAGATGAATTTAATTTAAATCATAAATCAATTTTTCAACATGGGCAATAATGTAATTAATATCAATGTTAGAAGTTTAAAAAAAAACTTTGATAAATTGTCTTTATTAACTTCTTTTTCAATTTATTTTGATATAATATCAATAACTTGAGAATCTTGGTTAAATGTCGATAATAATTTTGTATTAGATATTCCTGATTATAATACAGTATTATCTAGCCGAGTTCATAAAAGAGGTTGATGAGTTTTAATTTATGTTAAAAAAAATATCTCATTTAATATACTATCTTTAATTACTAATACATTATTTGATAGTATTATTATTGAATTTATATTAAATAATAATAAAACAATTATTTTTAGTTCTATATATAGAACTCCAAACATCGATAATGTTTCATTTACTATGTTTTTCAATTTATTATTTCCAACTTTATTTAAATATATTGATAGAAAAATGATAATTTGTGGTGATTTCAATATTGATTTAAAAAATTGTAACATTTGTAAAAATGCAGACATTTTTTAGAAAAATGTCATGAGTTATTATGTTCTCCTATGATAAATAGGCAAACTAGAATTGATTTAAATAAAAATTCTTTTACTATAATTGATAATTTGTTTACAAATCTTTATTGTGCAAAATTTTCTGGCATTATTATATCTGATTTGTCAGATCATTTTCCAATTATATTATCATTAGATATAAATAAAAGTAATCGATTAAAAATTGTTAATATATATAATACTAAACATAATTTAATTAATGATGTTACTGTTTATAATATTTCAAATTTTTTAAAACTTTCAACTGGGTTTTTTTTAAAACTGATAATTCAGAAACTTCATGTAATTTATTTATTGATTTTGTTATTCATAAATTTAATATTTATTGCCCCATATATGAAAATAGAAAATATAAAAAAATATGTATTCCATGGAATACAAAAGAAATTTAAAAAAAATGTAGGATTAAACAAAAACTTTATAAAAAATATAAATTAACGAATAACGAAAATGACTTAATCAAGTACAAGTTGTTTAAAAATTCTTTAACTACTTTAATCCGTAAGACTAAATTAACATATTATTCAGATAAACTTCACAATTTCTCTGACACTAAAAATACTTGGGATATTTTGAATAATGTGATAAATAAAAAAAAGTCTAACCCGCTCCCTGATACATTTGAATCATGTGGAATTGAAATCACAGATCCATCTAAAATATCTAATACATTTAATATATTTGTTATAGATATTGGTATTGAATTAGATGAAAATATTAGTAAGGATAATTTCGATGATTACAAATATTTCTTAAAATCACCTAATATCAATAGTTTCTATATTATGCCATATTATGAAAATGAGCTTTTAAAAATTATATTAAATTTTAAATCTAAACATCTATAGATAATTTTGGTATTGTAATAGCTTTATAAATAATAAAATAGGTGCAGCTATTTTTATTGATCTTAAAAAGACATTTAACACTGTTAACCATGACATTTTATTTAGTAAACTAGAAAATATAGGTATACGTGGAATTTTTTAAAATGGATCAAAAGTTATTTTACAAATAGATATAAGACTGTTAACTTTAAAACTACTTATCTGATAAAATTAGAGTTAAAATTAGTGTTCTACAAGGAACAATTTTAGGTCCTATTTTTTTATTATTTATATTAATGATTTAATTTGTTCATTTTCAATATGCAATTTTACTATGTTTGCTGATGATACCACTTTGTATTTTGATGATTATAATCAAGTATTTCTAGATACACTAATAAAAAAGGAATTTTTAAATATAAATAAATGGTTTATTTCAAATAGACTTACGTTAAATAATAATAAAACCTGTTAGGTATACCTATGTTATTCAATAATAAATTATCCCATATTAATATCTAAATAAATAATATAAATTTAACAAGAGTTAAATCTACAGAATTTTTAGGTATAATAATTGATGAAAATTTAGATTGGAAACTACACATATTATATCTAAAAAATAAATTAAAAAAAATAATTTGGATAACTAATATAATTTCTAAATTTGTGAACCAAAAGGCCTTGCAGCATGTATATAAATCAATTTGTTTACCACATAGTAATTATTGTATAATATTATGGGGTAATACTTATAAGACTGTTAGTCTGCATTATGCATCAATATTTTACAAAAAATAATTATTCGTATTATACATAATAAACCTTATCTTTATCATACTAAGGATTTATTTAAATTCAACAATATATTTCCTTTCAATGACTTAATAAAATATAATACTTGTGAATTCATGTTTAAAGTATGTAATAATGTTCACCGTGAAATAATAATTAATCATTTTAGTAAAAAATCTATTATTTATCCAATTCGTGACATAAATAACTTTAATATTCCTTCATCAAAATTAAATATATGTTCAAATTGCCTTATAATTGTTGGTCACTATTTATGGAATTCACTATGTAATTCATTAAAAAAAATTTCACATTTAAATAAATTCAAAAAAAAATTACAATTATCTCTTATATTAAAGATTACAATAATTTCAAAGTTTATTTTTCTTAAATAAAATTAGTTTTATTGTTTTTATTTTATTACTTTATGACATAATATAAAATTACAAAAACATATATTATTAATTATATATTATCAGTATTAAAAAAAATGTATTTAATTAAAAATTAAATTATATCTTTTATATTTTTTATCCTATTGATTAAAATAATTTCAAATTTTATTTTTTCCGACTTAAATAAAATTAGTTTTATTATTTTTACATTTATTACTCTCTGACATAATATAAAATTACAAAAATATAATAATAAAAATTAATATTATTAATTATAACATATCAGTATTAAATAAAAAATTATTTAAAAATGTTCAGTATTATATGTTTTTTTTTATTATATCATTTTACCTATTTATCTAATATATTTGTTTCTTTTTTCTCTTATTTCTTTTAGTTTCTTTTATATTTAAATAATGGCTTTCCCTATTTAGGTTTTCTATGTTTTATTTTATTTTATTTTATTTCATTCTTGATGTATTTTTTCGATTTTTATTTTATTATTTTATCTTTTATTTATATTATTACATGATGATTACATTTAGTTACATGATAAGTTTAATTTTTTTTTTATCATATATATGTAAACAGGAAGTCATATTATTATAACATTACTATTTATTTATTATTCTTATCTATAATGAACCTAATCATGTTAAAAAGGGGTAATTGTCTCGATAAGCAACACTGCTTCTATAATTACCCTCGCATTTCCTAAATCTGATAATAATAATAATAATAATATATATATATATATATATATATAATAAGTATATAATGAATTTATATATATAATATAGTATATACTAGTATATAAAATACACTATACAATGTATACAGTATATTAAATATAATATATATCATATACAATATATATACAGTATAGAATAATGTGTATATATCTATATTACATAATAATATGAATATATATTTCAAAATTTTTGAAAATTTGCAAATTTGACAAGATCTGAAAAAACTAATTAAATATTTGTGATCAGTGCAAAAAACTAGTCTAGAAAACATTTATGAAACCAAAACTTCAAAAATCATGTTAACCAGTGTAATCATTGTGCAAAATTATAACATGTTTATCAACATTCATTTGAAATAATCACAAATTCTTTGAATATATATGATTCAATTGACTATGTAGTTACATCATTATTTATACGAGATAATAATAGGTGATATTGTCTAAATGTTAGTTTCCTGAATGCTCCAGAAGAGCCTTTTTCAATTATTATAACATTCCGGCGTTTTTCATGATCTAGTTATTCTTGACTGTCTTGTTGTCTAGAGTAAACTTGTTATCTGGTGTCAATGTATATATATATATATGTTCTTACTCTTTATTGAGTTGTACAAAATCGATAGTAACAACTATTTACAAATAATTGTATAGCATATATTATGAGCCATTTTATACATGTGTATATATCTGTTTCTCGCGGAAATATTCTTCAATAACGAGAAAGGCTTCTTAAGTAAATATCGTTAAAATAGTCGTCTGTGTTAAACATAGATTTATATTTTACCAGGTAAAATACATATTTACCATATAGGTGAAATAAAAATATATGTTTATACATATACGAACTGTAATAAGTATATAGGGAAAACACGAATCTTAATACGAATACTATTTCGGAAAAATTCAATGTAACCAGTTTATATGCAATAAATAATATATATTAGTTATTGCTATAGGAACAAGTACAATTTATTATAAGTTCAAGTTATAAGTTTAATTAATTAAAAATATAAACATAGTTTAATCAAGAATGATATTAAAGTATAAATATATCTAATAATAGTATGCATATAATATTAAATATAATATATTAATATAACTATAGTTATTATAATATTAATAATATAATTTTCAATTGATATTTAATAGGTGGATGCCAATTACTGAAGGAATATTTTATCATAGACACATGAATTCAGTAGTTATTCCTACACATTTAATAAAGACTCACTACTACTCGCACTATTTTACAGAGTAAGTATATATATATAGTTATATATATATAGTTATATATATATATATTATAAAAAAATGTATAATAAAATAAATCAATAATAATGCAACAAATACAAATAATAATGACATTCATTATTTTACAATAATATATACTTATTAATTTTATATTATAATATTTGTATTGTATCAACTGTATATACGAATATTACATATTACATAATATCACGCATCTTTATCATATATTTAATTTCAATATATTTGAGAAAACAGAATATATTCCCCGTTTTTTTATTACTATTTTCGAGTTTAATATTTTATATGTATTTCTATATTATTTAAATTATAATAACATCCAATTTATATATTTATATTAACATTTGTGTATGTCTTATAATATGTACTATATTATAACTTTAAATTTTTGTCTGACAAATACCGAAACGAGAATATTATATTTGAACACATAAGTTGTGCCAACTCACTATCTTGCTAATTTCGGGATTCTTTTCATTGATTCCCGGACAGTTAATGACTTCCAAACATCAAGATTCATTATAGCCGCTCTTAGATCGTTTTCTCGATTACCGGTATCACGCTCGTAGAGTATTTATATACGAATCAGGTAGTCTTCCTAGCCTTCTAGTTCCATGTGTTGGCTTCCAGTGCTGCCTGCCACAGAACCACATCCGAAACTATATTTTCGAACGGGGTATATACCTCATTTTCTCTTCGTGGGCAATGGCCGGCAAACTTTAGTCTTACATAAGGTGTAATCAATATAAATGGGGTCACTATTCGATACTGATTATTTATTTAATCATTGTGAAAATAAATTATAGTGTACATTATATGTACTAAATGTAAAATATTTCAAAAAATATGTTTCATTGTTAGATTAGTAAGCAAATATAGTTATATATTACCCAGCCGATACAGATGAACTATTCAAACTACGTGTCTGATCAATATCGTTGATATTAATCGTAGAGCATGGAACGTTTTTAAAAATGAGAATTTCGTGATTAATTACTTGTATTAACTATATCTGATCATGTGATATTTTATATTTATTATTGTTTAGAATTACTTGAACTCAACAATTGTCTGTTAATAAAATTAACTAATTAAATCTCTTCTATATACACTTTATGTATATATATATATATATATATTAGGCAGGTCGATACACCTATATTAAATATTACCATGAGAAACAATAAACATATCAACTGAAAATAAATCAATTATCGAAGATTAAATATGTGGATATTATTACTCAATATAATACAAATACATTTGCAACTTTTTATAACTTAAGTTAACTACAATTGTAGTGGAATACCCCTTACTTTCCTGCAACTTTCCTGGAATATAGTAATTGTATATGAGGTATCCCGTTACATCTTGATTACATCGAGTACACGACGTTTTCTGTCCATAAAATTAACTATTGAAACATCTTCTTACTAAACTAGATCTATAGAATACACTCATATTTAGAAATATATATTAGTCAGGTATATACACCTATATTAAATATAACCACAAGAAATACTAAACATATCATCTTAAAATAAATCTATTTTCCAAGATGAAATATTGGGATATTAATACTCAATATAATACAAATACAATATTAAAAAAAAATAAAAAAAAATAAAAAAATGCCATCATTATTCTACTACCTCTTAAATATAAATATTAATAAAAGACAATTTTGATTAAAAATAGAAAATAATGTATAAGATTATATTCTTTATGAAGAGCAGAACATGATTTAGATAAAATAATAAACATATAATAATTATATTAAAAAAACTCTCGTAATCTAATCATCATTTTTTTTAAATATATATAAATATATATATAAACATATAGATACAAGAATAATAGAAATATATTTAAAAGTTATAGTAAACCAAATAATAGGAAAAAAACTATACAACTAAATTATAATAAACATAAAAACATTAGATTGAAATAAAATAAAAGTAAAAATTAGAATAATAATAATAGTATTATAAAAAATTAGTCAGTTAAAATTTGCAATAAGTCATTTTAAAATTAAATTATATTATAAGTCGATTAAAAGTTAAATAAAAGTATGTCGTGAGACAGCTAATATTTAAAAGTTATAGTTTTATAAATTAATTTAAAAATTAATAATATTAATATTTTCATAAGTCAAATTAAAAGTTAAAAATATAAATTTAAAAGGACAATTAAAAATGTAATGGTAACTATTCAATAAATATGTTTTTAAAGTTATTTTAAATAAATTTAAATTTAAAATATTTCTTATTAATTATCCAAATTATTCCATAGTCTAGGACCTCTGATAGATAAACAGAAAGTTTTGCAAGTATATGCGCATGTATATAGAGTAAATTAAGTATTTAAAAATTACTAACAAAGTTTAATTACTATTAGGAATCTATATAGGATATACTTTTTTCATAATTAACTATCAATATAATCATTTTAAACTCTTAGATATTAAAGTTAAAAATAAATAGTAAATATAGTAAATATTCCCTTAATACGTTTTTCACATATTAATTATCGCTATCTAGTTTAACAATCAATTATTTATCAATTCATTTCATAATATTTGATCTTGCAATCAGAGAAGTGTGATTTATGATGTGGTCTATGGTTTTGACTATTAGCAGGTGCTCCACAATATCCGCATGTAAATTTTTAATTATCTTCAAATCCATTTCAAATCCACGTAAATTACTCATATTTTCTTAATTAATTATATTATTTTTATTTGTTTAATTAGAATTAATAATAAATGAATGAATAGAATATATAAAAAAATAAAGTGAAAAAACTTAATTTTGTTAAATAAATAGTAAACATTTTTTTTCTTTAAATAATTCATGTGCCCCTCACAATTTGAAGCCCTGGGTAATTGTCCGATTTACCCCCTCCCCCTCCTTGAGCCGGTCATGTATACAGACCATGTATTTAAACATTAAAAAATAAAATATAATAACTAATAATAACGAACAATATGAAAACATTACATATAGAACATTAGTATATGATTATTAATATTGATAAAAATAGTGATAACAATATTTATCAAATACATTCAGTGGATGATTAGGTACATTTTTAATATATATTCAAATGATTTAGTAGGTTGAGTGGAGCGTTATTTATAATGTAGTTTATTTCATAATTAAGGGGCCCATATGTATATACCATGATCGATTAGTAATGGAATATAGATTACGTTTAGATGGTATATGTAAAAGTTAAGAAAATAGTAGAATGGATAGAGATATTATGAGTGGGAATAGAAATTAATGGAAGATAGTTATTCAAATCAGTTGTGGTAAAGAGTTGTGAGTTAGTAAAATTACTTTAAATATTACTCGACATTTATTTGGTAGCGAATATTATCACTTTAAATATGGAGAAATATATATTTGATAAAACGATCAATTTTATAAAATATTCGTAACCACGCATTCTATAGCATTCTATATTTATAATTATTTAATTTGATAGTCAGGTTAAGTGACTTAAGTACCTTAAGTTGGTAGAGTTACTGATTAATCCGTATAATCCGTATAATTATACGGAAAGAGTGAAGATGAACGTTTATAAAGCGAAGACAATTTGTAATATGGAGATAAAAAAATAGACATGTTTTAGAAGAGTGATCCAGTTTTGTTATGCAGTAATTAGTACGTATTGATAAACGGATAATCCGATTTAGTAGAGCAGTAGCTTTATCAGGAAGTATATTCAGTAGGGAAGGGTTTCCGGAAAGTGAAGTCCGTATTTTTTTTAATTCTGAAGAGAAGAAAGTTGGATGACATTGTAATGGAAGATAGGTGATAGGTGACCTAAGTGATTATTAAATGATTAATTTATTATCAAATACTATCCTAGGTTTTTAGAGGAATGGGAAAGAGAAATAATCATGTTGTTTAGAATAAAGTTTGGAAATTAATTATCAGAAGTAGATATGTTAAAATACAGTAGTCTTGGAGGAATTAATTAGTAGTTTATTGCTGAGGAGCCATAACATTATGCAGTTAGCATACTCGATTAATTTAGAATTAATAGTATTATGAGAATATATATGGGAAAAAGGTAAATACTTGAATATCATCAGAAAATTATGGTGGTGTATATTTGGAAAGTTATTAATTAGATCAGAAATAGGGCGGATATAAATAGAAACGAAAGATGAATCTAGAACAGAACCCTGGGGAATATCGTGGTTAAGCGGAGAAAGAGGCGAGTATGATTTGTCAATCATAATATAGATATTGCGGTTTATCAGATATGAAGTAAACCATGTATTGCTAAGTTATATATATACATCATATGGAGAAGCCGCGAAATTAATATGTTTTGGTCCAGGGAGTCAAAACCAGATGAGAAGTCAAGTAATATTAGCTGGCAGCACGTGTTTCTATTTAAGTAGAAAATATTGTGTCAGTAATACGGAAGAGAGCTGTTTCGGTCGAATAACCTTTACAAAAACTCTTTGAAACGGGTCCAAAAGATTATTTTTATTTATATGAGCGATAAGTTGTTTGGAAACAATTCTTTCTAATATTTTACTTAATAAATGTAGGTGGGAGATCGGGCAATAATTGCTAAGGGAATTTATTTCAAGGTTTTGTTTTTTTTAGAATAGGGAGATTATAGTAAAACATGACCAGAGTTTAGATAGTTCGCAATAATATCCAAGAAAATAGAAGAAAAAAAGTGTAAGAGTTTGTGATATAATGAGATAGGTAGGGGATCAATTGGTGAGGTACAGTGTGATTTCAAGAATATGTCATTTACTTAATACGGTGAAGATATAGTGAACATACTTAATGAGTCAATAGGATGGGTAATATAGGTGGTAGATTATATATGGATGGAGTAGACGTACAAATCATATTTCTAACGCTTGTAATTTTGTTTTGAAAAAATGTATCAATAATGGAGCATATTATAGTAAAATGGGGAATATTTTTTCATCTGAAGGAGAGATAATTTATTTGACATTTAAATTATTTGCGAGGATCGGATGAGGTCAATCCTATATTTGTGTTATAATAGATGGATTTGTAACGAGATATAGTAGATTTGTCTTTTTTCTAACTAGTGATATAGCTAATTTTGTTTCAGTAGAAGGATTTTTTAGAAATGTGTTCCAAAATTTGCGAACACTCTTCTTGAAGATGACAAGTTCATGAGAGAACCAGGAAGAAAAATGGTCGTCGGTAATTAATATAGTTTTTGTAGTGCACGTATATTGATACTATTTTGGAGAACGAAGTATAGGAGTGCCATACGTCTTATTATAGGTAAGCAGGATAAGAGATCTCTGTTTTGAAATTGTTTACAAATCTTGGTAGGTCAATAAACTTAAAATCCTTATATGTAATTCGTTTTCATTTAATCTTTGTAAATTTTAAATTTATAGAGAATTCAACAATAAAATGATCCGTTAGTAATTCAATTTATTTGAAGGGGTTATACATTCAATAAGAGTTCTGGAGAGAGGTATAAATAAAATGCCTAGTGTATTACAACTGGAATTTGTGGGAAATGATATATGTTGGTACAAGGAAAAAGACAAATTGTGGAGTTTAAAGTCACTATGTGGATAGATGGGAGAATTATAGTGGGAGTTTAAGTCACTAAGAATTATTAATAAATCGGATAAAGATGAAGGAAGATTATGGATCATAAAATGAAACTCATCAAAGAATAAAAGGTTTCTGGTATTAGGGGACGATAGATTACGGTTTAAGATTTAGAGTTAAGCTATGAAGCTTGAATGTCAGCGAATGACTATCACTATATGTGAAGGGATGGAATGAAATGGATAGATAGAGATACAAATCATTACGTATACTAAATCCTACCCCTCCACCACTGCTCGTTTGTCGTTGAGCAAGATTGAGGTAATATCCAAAGTCCATGATGAAGGCAATTATTTCAGAGTCATTATTATAAATCCTGGTCTCAGGTAATACAATTATAATATTATTTTTAATTTAAGGTATGGGAACAGATGGGATATATTTGATCAGAGATGAGAAAAGGTGGATATGAAATAGAAGTATTGTATCCCTTAGTTAAAATGTGAGAACGATTATTGAAAAATACTTTATATGAAAGGGAAATGAGTTTTTGTTTTAGGGCAGTGTAGATTGTAAATGAGGTAGAAATGATATAAGTATAGGTAAGTTTTATAAATTCAATTAATGATAATATGAAATTATAATTAACTTCAGAAGAAAGAAATTGTTCATATACTAGTGTGATGGAATTATTCATATAGCGCATGGATCATGACTTAGAGGAAGCTGAACTAAATAATATATGGGTTGGTGTGTGTTTGAGGAACATTTTAAATCCCTTAGTATTGAACTAATGCTAGGGCTTGATATCAATAGTCTTAGTAGAAATATATATATATATATATATATATATAAGATATTAAATATGATGTTACATGGCTCTAGTATGATGTATAGATTTAGCGGTTATAATAGAAGGTGAATATGACATAGACCTTGGTGGAGTAGTTGTATTAGACAAAGCAAACTACTATAAAGTTAACCTCTAATTATACATAGTAACACGAGAAAGAGGAATTAGGTGAATTAAATATAGAAATAACATAATAGGGAGGGTTAAAATGAAACTAGGATTTACAAATAATATATTCTGGGGTATAAACAATTTAAACTTTTATATTAATGTAATACATGTAATACATGTTTTACATTTGAGATAATATTTTAATGTGGGAAGATTACAATGTAAATAATTTGAGGAAATGATAAAATTGATATTGTGGAATTAAATTAAATGAAATAAATATAATAATAAATATATAAAACTGGTGATTAATGGAAAATGTCGGCAGAATACATGTATTCAGTCCGATGGGCTACACGACAAGATGACTTGAGGAACATCGATTGATTTTAATAGTCACCTTATATACTCGATGTCAGCCGGGAAAAGATGGTCAGACTGTTATATATTGAAGGCAGTGTAACTTTCGATATATAATTGATGGATCTGTATACATAGTTATAACTATATTATGTAAGTATAGTTAGCGATACTTTTCTGATATGTATGAATGTAAAATATAACAGAATTATATTTTAAATTAATTTAATTTGGTAGCTACTCTCAAATGAAGGTTGGTATATTCCCAAGGGAGATCCACGTAAGCATATACGTTATAGATATTATTATAAAAATATAATTTATCAATTTGATATGTAAATAATGAAGCTAAGTATAAATATACATAAACAGTATATAAAATATATTTGAATGATATCGATTAAAGAATTTATAATTATATTATCTTTGTAATTATTATTTATTTGTTATGGATTTTTATTTTGTTAATTATAAAATGTAAATAAACCCTTAATATAAATATATCTAAATAAGAAATGACTATAATTTCAAAATCAATCTTATATATTTTGATTGATATTAATATTTGAATAATATTAATAATATAAATAATATAAAATAAATAAATAAGTACTTATCTTTATAATAATAATATAATTAAACGATATTTAAAAGCTAATATGTGAATAATTCGACTATACTTGTATTGCTATGAAAACAAAGTGAATACATATATGTGTATATTAAGATGTTATAAATTGTATATTATTATGGCGAAGAAAACAAAAAAAAACAAAAAAAAACAATTGTTTGTGAGTTTTGATTAAATGATAATTAAGTTCTTGATAAACAAAAGAGAAAAACAAAAACTACCTGGAGTCGAACTCGGGATATCTATCATACAATTTTTAACTTTTCTACATATATATACCCCAAACATATATATATATATATATATATATATATATAATACACACATTTTCAGAGCTCTCAATTACGGGGGAATTGGAGTAGTGATAGCGCACGAAATTATGCATGCCCTAGATAGTGAAGGCATACATTATAATAAGCGAGGCATCCAGGGGCAGTGGTGGAGCCAGGCTACTAATGCCGAAGCTGACAAGAAAGCTGAGTTCATCCTTAGGCAGTACTCTACCTATAGTGTCATTTACCAGTCCATCAATAAATACGTTAATTATAGTATCATATAATAATATTATTATATTTATCTATGTTTACTTATATAAAATCCGATTAAATGTTTAATAAATATATTTATTATAATATATATATATATAATATTAATTTTTAATTTTATTATATATATATATAATATTTTTAATGCGTTTATTAAAAATGTGAAATTAGAAATAATTAGTATAGATAAATTTATTTATGTGAATATACTATTCGATGCAATTAAAAATATGATAGTAAATAGCTATAACAACCAACAGGTCAACGGATGGCTGACTTTGAATGAGAACATAGCGGACAACGTAGGGGTTGAAGTCGCATTCTTGGTTAGATGCAGTAATATATTTATAATTTATTAAATAAATAGGTTATATATAACCTATTATATATATAAATATATCATAGATTTATTACTAAATAGACAATATCTTAATATCATTAGTATTATTGGAAGAAATAGTACATAATTTATATTTATTTACCCTATATCTAGAAACATATTCTTTTTTTAGTATTTTCCATTAATTTTCAACATTGATATTTCAATATAGTACATATATATATAGTACATATATATATATATATATATATATATATATATATATATATATATATATATGTATATATATATATATATTATAGTATATTAATGTATACTCTATAATAGTTTATTATTCTTAATGTTTGGAGAACCTACATTGTAGGTCATACATTGGTCCATTTATATCGAGTATTTCTTGTATGAAATATACACAAATTTCGCCTCTTTGGGAGCGTATTATTTATATATTTATTTAAAATGTTTTATTGACTACAAAATCACGTGGTGGTTATGGGCGTCATGAGAAGGAAACAAAAATAAAATAAATAGAGTAATATAAAAATGTGTCAAAGGCACTGGATAGGTCAAGTAACACAAGGTAGCAGGGGGCTTTGTCTTCAAGGGATAGTAGTATATCATTAATTATAAGATACAGTGATGATTCAGTGCTCCGATGGGGTAAGTAATCACTTTGTAACTTATAAATAATTGAATTGTTAGTAATATAGTATATAAGTTGAACAAATACAATTCATTCCAAAGTCTTAAAAAATTATGAAAGCTGGGAGATGGGTCGATATCTAGACAGGTTCGAGTGATTAAGAGTAGTTTTTTTTATAAATGGGGTGATATAAGAGTGTTTCATAGACTTTGGTACGATGGGTGTAATAAGGGATGCATGAATGATCATTGTTATGGGTTAAATTAACGATGGCGAAAGGGTACGAAGTAAAGTAAGAGAAATAGGTTCGAATAATAGACACTATCGTTATGCGATCTGATTAATAAGTCTTATCCTTATTATAAGTTCCTTAATCTTACATCATTATTGAATTTCTTTTAATCTGTGAATATTTTATTTATAGTTTTTTTTTATTATAGTTTTACCAATATTTACGTTGTATCTTTCTTATATATTATGCAATTTAATTAGTTTCTTCGGCTATATTTCAGATACATCTAGAATAGATGTATAATAAAACGAGTATATTGTTCGCTGTTACCACTCTATATTATAGTTATTCTTCGCTTCATAATATATATATATATATTTATCACTATATATATATACATATATAATATATACACATACTATTATACGTACTCTAACATATCAACATGTATTCATAGGCCTATAAATCATCGATAGAAGAAAAGGGTATCGTACAAGTGATACAAGGATTCGAAAATTATCCTCACGAGCGCTTATTTTTCATTTCATATGCTAAAGTTTACTTCATATAAATATATACTGATATATATAATGATGATAATGATGATGACTGAGTTTGGTTTATTAGGAGTATGGTTTATTTACAAATTGATTATACGTAAGTACACGTAAATAAATAATAAACAATAAAACACAACAACGACAAATTAAAAAAAGGTATATAAGAAAGTAATAGTAATAAGAATGCAATAAAAAAGATAATAATAATATAATTAAATTAGATATAGGGTAGATATGACAATATTAGTATTCACTGAGGTGATAGATTGAATTATCTTATAGGTGAAAGGAGTAGATTCCATAGAGATATAATAATGTAAGGGTGGATGGCTGTGATATAAAGACATATATATTAGAAGTTGAATGTGTAGTTGAAAGGAGTCAATAGAGGAATGGTCAGATAGGATACTATTGAAAATGGATCGTATGTATGATCTGATGATTCTGTTTAACGAAGCAATGGGGGAAGCAGTACATTTATATAATAAAGAAGAACAATAAACAATACGAGAAATTACAGATTAATTGCTGAGGACAACACACAATTGGGGAGTAATATGTTTACGGATAATTTGATTTTACATAAATAATTATTAACAGAGTTAGAAATATGGTTTAGTAGGTGGATTCCTATTCATTAAGCAGAGCTAAAAGGTTGGTAATAGGAGTAAGTGACAAGTCAATATAATTTATATAATGCGAGTTAAAGAGTTAAAATTAATTTGTATGTGTAAATATAGTTTTATTATTTATAGGGGTCCATTTTAATATATATTCACGGTAAAGGAGTTTACCTATTACAATTGTTTTATTAGGTGGGGATTTTATTACATAGATATGTGTGAATCTGGTAATTGATTTAATAGAACTAAAAACCCTGAAAATATGTTAAGGAATAATTTATTAGATAATTGGTTAATAGCAATGTGAATTTAAATTGGGCAATAGAAATAGATATGTTAGGGAATAATATATGATTAAGAATTGAAGAAATGAAATCAGTATTCATATTCAAAGAGGACTGGGGGAGATCTGTAAATAGTAATTACAAGTGAAAACTTACTTAAAATATTATTAAGTTGAGGTTTTTGATGTATGGGATGAATATATAGTGTAGTTGAAGAAGGAGGTATAGTGAGAATGGGGTGATATTCAACACATGTAGAAGAAGAGGAGCAGCTAATAGAAAGATTACAAATGCGTAAGATTTATAATAAGGTAAACATGAGAAGTATGAGGAGAGATTAGTAGGTTTGAATGAAGTCGGGCATCATTTAGTTCATTAGTGTAGTATATAAAAAATTGGGACACTATAGGATATCGGATAAGAGGATTAGTGAGTAGTATATGAGTGGGTATAACTGGAGGAGAAGATATTGTAGTGTATGTATGTAATAAAGTGTGTAGGAGGTAAGAAGGAAATGTATATATATATAATATTTGGGGAAGAAAAATGGAAAAGGCATACGATGGTGGGAGTCATTACTATGAGAACATCGCTTGGATATAATTAATGCTAGGTAGAGTAATACATGTTGGTAGAATGAATTACACGAGTTACATGGTATATCAGAACTAGAAGCAGGTTATGTGCAATGATAACATGAATATACAATAATATATATATTACATATCTATCTCATTGCACTCATTATTATCAATAATGTATTAAGATTAACGAATAATAATAATATATTAAATACATAATAATCACATTTAACGATAAATAGCATATTTCATTCATTTGTGCACTATAAATATATCCTCATTGGTTAGGCTCACTGCAGACAGTCCTCGGAAGCCGATATGTTTGACCGATTGCAGACTGATACACACGCGCCCGCCCACATAAGAATCATAGTCCCCCTGGTTAATAGCGAACACTTTAGGAAGGCGTTCTCTTGTGAAGCCGGCGATTATATGGTGGAGCCAGGGGATGGCTGGAAGATGTGGTGAACGTACTGTATACATTATTACGTGTGTACAATGTATACTGTATAAGTACTATGTGTACATGTGTTATTTGTACACGTATACAATACACACTGTGAATATATTATAAGTATCCTGTACATGTACATGTGTTATAGGTTACATGCAGTTGTGTACGTATTCAGCGTATCGAATGTAATGATGATATTAATGAATATAATATATCGAATATTATAATATGGTAATATATTATTAATATTAATATTTCATTGAAATCGCGTTCATCAATAAAATAAAAGTAGTACTCATTAATGTTATGTTCTTATTTATTAATTTTTAGTATACTACATATACTATAAATATATTATAGTATAGGATAGGATGTATTGTTTATTTATGAAACTCCATTACAGTGATATAATACCCTCGCTGTTGTAAAACTGAACAATAAAATAAATAAAACAAATAAAAAATCGTATGCATTAAACATAACAGCCTATACTAGGAAAGTTTTATAAATGGTAGCCTATTTAATATTAGGTTGGTGAATATCAGTAATATTGTAAACGCATCTCGTAAGCTTAAATAGTAATATAATAGAATATCGAATGATCTTATCTATTTTTTTAGATTTAAAATTCGTAATGGGGTAAAAAAAAAAAGGGAACTAAAATAATCTATTCTAGAATGCATTAGTGTATTTAAAAGTCATTTGGTAATATTATTAAGGCAATAGTTTCTAATATGGCGAATTTTTCGTAAATAGAAATTGGCCGCCTTTTAATACACGTTTATTATATGAAAATATTCCATATACCTTATATATTTTAGTACTTATTACTCACATACGTATATCTTGTATATATGCATCTATCAATGTGATATAAATACACGTCTAGTACCTTGTATCACTCACCATCTCGCATGACTGGCTGTATATATATTTATAGCGGAATGCCGTCCCAAGAAACCAAAATTGGAATACGTGTTACTATTGATGGTTACGATTCCTATTAGACAAATTACCATTTGGTTATAATCCCTATTAGAGTTGATATCCTTATTTATATATGGTCATAGATCATATTATAAGTCTAATAGTCGGTGTAACCATTTGGTTACAATCCTTATTAGACTCGAAACCCTTAATTATAGTGCAGTGTATATGCATATGTAATACATAATAATTTTTACTACATATACTTTATATTTAGTACACACTACCCAGCAAACAAGATTGAATAAATTAGTTGACAAAAACTATAAAATTTAACAAATAAAATGGTAAAACTTAACAAAAACTTAACCAAAAACTTAACAAAACAGAATAACAGAATGTTTTGAAATATATTACTTATTCCAAAAGACTTAGTTTTTTTGTAGATATAATATATTTCTGATGAACAAACAATCTCCAAAGATTATAGAGTAGCAAAATCAATAACAAAAAGAGTATTATCATTCTATAATAAGAATAATTTACAAAAATGTATTATAATTATACTTTAAATTAAAAGTCTAAAGTTTAGTTAAAATCATACAGACAAATTAACGATTATATAAACAAAGTAATAAGATAAATGACATAATAAGAAGAATGAATAATGTAATAGGATGAATTTATAAATAAAACAATTCATTATGTATTAAATCATAAATTTATTAAAATAAATGTTGAATAGCTTGTATAATGATAATATCATCGTCTTATATTGGACTAGTATCTGCAAGTATATCACATGTTATCAATAAGGATACGTCAAACGATTTGTGATTGAATGACGAGCAGAATAAATTCCGATAGATCGGACTGAAATGTATATGAATATAAATATTTAATCGAATATATTTCACATAAAGATTTATTTTGTACATTAAGAATTTTAGAATTTTAGAATTTTATATGCAGAAATCTTTTATATAATATATAAATTACCAACAGTGCTAAACACTCTATCATATACTACTGATATACCCAACATGATAGATAATATTTAGAAATATATGTTAATATTGTATAATTCTTAGTCCTGCTTCCCCACCACTCCACAATATATATTATAATATATTATAATATAGTAAGATATATTACACCAGTTAAATTATTATTACATTTTATAATGTTATCATATGAATGATATATATTATAAAATATTAAAAATACAATATATAAGATAAATGGCTTAGTCCGAAATTGATATTTATAATACAATCAAATAACAAATATTACATACTCAGTAAACAGTGGTACAAAATAGCTGCATTAATGCGTATAAATCGTGTGTATTTGTTAACATACTGTAATATTAACAGTATGTATATAGAACCTTATGTGTCAGTATACTGATCTATAGATCTTCTGGGAGTCGACTCCGTTCCGCAAGTAGTCAGTTAGTTTAGTAATAGTTATATGTATAGTTGTAATGTGTTAAGTCTGATAGCTAAGCAAAGAGTGCCTAATTAAGTATAATATAGTGGGCGTGTTTGCTTATAGTATTGGGCGTGTCTAAGCTATATTACACCCCATTACTAGATTATAAATTAATTCTAATTAGTATTGATAATCTAATCTAATAACTTATTTTATTTAAATAGTTCTTCTACAGATTTATATTTATCTTAATAATAATAACAATAATAATAATACGAAGTAAATAACCTTAACCCATAATATACAATTTTCTTTAACATTCTATAAGTCTGTCGGGTGGTCTAACTTCCCTACCAGATCTCGTTATCACTACATCTGTCTCAACAGGTATTAATTCAATTCTATTTCTTCTAACGATAGAGCGATCAGTTTCAACTAGATATGTCCTATCGTTGTCATTAGATTTCTTTAATAAGGTTCCCATCCTATCTAAATTCTTTATGTATACATTATCTCCTTCGTCTATGAACTTCTTCTGCTATGAGAACTTATTATTATGATATCTTTTCTCTTTTATTTTTCTTTTCTCCATCTGTTTTCTGTAGAATTCATGTTTTTTTTTTGTAAGCATTTGATCTTGTTGGAAACTGGTAATGTTGTACTTAATTTTCGATTCATTAACAATTTTCCAGGTGAAATTCCAAATGATAATGGTGTTGTTCGATGACTTAACAATCCTAAATATGGATCGTTAGATTTTTCCATTATGTTCTTCAATGTTTGGATGGATCTTTCGGCTACTGAATTTCCTCTAGGGTATTTCGGAGAAGACGTAATATGCTTAAATTGATATTTCTAGAAAATTCTTTAAACTCGTCCGAAGTATATTGTCTTCCGTTGTCCGAAATGACGTTTTCCAGTATTCCGTGTCTTGCGAACATAGATTTGATAGAATTACTAACAGTTATTGATCTCTCATCACGGATCAACATTGTTTCGATATACCTTGAATAATAATCGACAACAACACGTATTTAGACTGCTTAAACTGATATAGGTCTGTTACTACTGTTTCCTAAGGTTTGCTTGGAACTGGAACTAATTGTATTGGCTTTCGGTATGTCTTATTACTTACTCTGCATTGATTACAATCTCTTACTTTTCTCTCAATGATTCTCGATATCCCAAACTAGTGAACGCTATTTTTAGCCCTTTCAAGACATTTGGTAATGCCCAGATGACCAGTATGAATATCTTCAATAATCTCGTTTCTATTTATTTCCGGTATAACTGCACGATTTTGATACGTTAAACATTGTTTATTTATTGATAAGTATTGTTGATTATCATAGTACTTTTCGGTATCTTTCTTCCAGCTGTTTGTATTTGTCCATCCTTGATTAATATATTCTTTGATTCTCATTATCCCATTATCTTTTTCTTGCATGTTTCTTATCCTATTTATTTTTGCTGATTCTCCTGGTAGAAATGAGTGGCTTACCATTTCTTCCACTTCAATTTGAAGTATCGTATTTTCTACATCTTTATTAGGATATCTTTATAATGCATCTGCGGATATATTATCTTTTCCTGAAATATGCTTCCTTTCGACTGCGTATTTCATTAATCTTATTCTATACCTTTGAATTCTGATCGGTACTTTTTCTATTTCTTTATTTCCTAATAATGAAATTAACGGTTTATGGTCAGTTTCAATGAGAATAGGGGCTCCACAAATATATTAATTAAATTTTTCCAAACCCCAAACTACTGCTAACGCTTCCTTTTCAATAGTTGTGTATCTCTTTTCAGTTTCGGTAAACGAACGACTCGCTGCTCCTATCATTCTTCTCATTCCATCTTTATCTTCTTGAGACAGTACTGCACCTGCTCCATAATCTGATGCATCTGTTATTAGAATAGTATTTTTATTTATATCGAAATAAGCTAATGTCACTGTTTCTTTCAGATCATTCTTGAATTTATCGAAACTTTTTCTTGAGCTTTATCCCAGATCCATGGAATGTCCTTTTTATGAGGTCTCTTAAAGCTGCGCTTATACTGGATATCTTGCTATTGAAACGCGAATTTTGATTTACCATACCAAGAAAACTCCTAACCGCTTTCACATCTTTAGGTAATGTAAAATCTACTATTCCTTGTATCTTTAGTCCAGCTTTTATACCACATTTCCCAACTTTGAATCCAAGGAACTCAACTTCTTCCATACCTATTACGCATTTATTTTTATTTAAAGTCATTCCGGCGTGTTCAATTCAATTCAATACTGACTTTAAATTCTCGTCGTGCTCCTCCTGACTATCTCCCATCACCATGGTGATACTGCAGTATATCATCTACGTGTACTATGATTCCTTTACAATCTCCAATAATCTTATTTATTTCTTTGCAAAAAATTTCTGGTGCTGATGTTAGACCAAATGGTAGTTTCTTGTAGAAATACCTTCCCCATGGTGTAAGGAACGTTGTTACTTCCCAGCTTTCTTAATCTAGTGGTATTTGCCAAAACCCAGAATTAGCGTCTAATTTGCTGAATATTGTTCCTTTTATTCTAGACAAACTTCCTTATACTGTTGCCATAGGGTGCACTTCTCTCTTAACCGCTAAATTCAGTTTTGTCATATCCGTACATATTCTAATTTTCCCATTCCCTTTCATTGCAATGACCATCGGACTGCACCATTCTCTCGGCCCTATCGCTTCTTGAATGACTCCAAAGTCTATAATCTTTTCGATTTCTTCTTTAACTTGTTGTTGTTGATGAATTGGAATGTGTCTTGGTACGTTTATTGCATATGGCTTGACTCCATCTTTCATCTCTATGCGATATTTCCTTTCTAGATTGCCAAGTCCTTCGAATATTTGTGGATTTATTTCGGTTATTTCACCAATCAATCTTACTACTCCTAATGCTACTGAAGCTCTACGTGATAATAAACCGCATATTTTATTTTCTAGAATATATAATGTTTGTGTATTGTTCTATCTTTATATGTTATATTGCATTCGACACATCCTTTGACTTTTATATTCATCATATTTGCGCCTTTAAGTACCGTATTGCATGTTTCTAACTTGGGTAAAGACTCTGAATAAGGAATAACTGAGACACTCGCTCCTGTGTCTATTTTAAATTTAACTATCTCGTTATAATTCCCAATTTGAATTTGAAAGTTTTTTATCCAATCATTATCCTTTATGCTTGTAATTACTTCTCCCAAAAATTCCGTTTTTTCTATCTTTGTTGATGTTACTTCATTGACGTTGAATTTCTTATTTCTGCAGCATTTTGCCCAGTGTCCTGTCTTATTGCATAGATTACATTTTGTATTGTAAGCCCTGCATTGTCTTGGTTCATGTTTCAAATCACATCTTGAAATTTCCTGTTTCCATAGATATTTTTAACTTTATCATCGATTGTGTAATTATTAGAATATTTATGTTGCTTTTCAATATTCTTCGTATGAACAAAGTTAACATCTTCAGTTGACCTATGCTTAATATGTTGCATCTGCGTTTTACTGATCTCTTTTATTTTTATTGCTTCCACAACATTTTCTGCTGAAAGTTCTCGATCGGTGCTCTCTTGTAAGAATCTTAGTCTTAGAGCATCATCCTTCATGCCTATGATCATTCGGTCTTTTATTAATGAATTTGTTAATTCACGGAATTCGCATGATTTAGCTAGTTTCTTTAACTCGGCGTAATATGTTTCAATATTCTCATTTTGTTGTTCTCTTATATTGAATGTATACCTTTCATACGTTATATTACGCTTTGGAATAAAATATTCCTGAATTTATTTTTAATCCAGTTAAGGTTTTCTTTGCCTTTTATTTTTTGTTTTTCCGTCTATTAGCTCTTCTATTTCATTATCATCAAATGAATTATAAATATCAATGCCTTCTTGGCCAATTATATTTAAGAAAGTAGCTATTTGGATTTGTTGACTCTTAAGAGTGAATTCACTTCTATCTCGCTCGCACTTTCGTATATATTGTTATTGTTATTGTTATTGTTATTGTTATTTTATTTGGTGGAGTCCTTTCATCCCATCCAGGAACTTAGATGAAGTTTTCACTTATAACCATATATGGCTCTAATGTCCCTTCGAAGCCGCTCTCATGTTAAGGCATCAATGGTTTTAACGAGAGCCGATCATTTATTTATACACAATTATATAAGATCACTTCTAAATAATATTTTAAGACCCATTTTATAAAATTAATTAATGGTCCGGACTAGGGTCGAACCCGTGTCCTACTGCTTGTGTGTCTGACGCCTTAGCCACTGAGCCACACAGGCAGTTATAGCCACACAGGCAGTTATAATTATATTATAAGTATTTGTAATGTTGTATCCAACTCTTCCATATTTCTGCTACTCTAATACTATCGACTACTAATATTTCTGGTATTCTGAATAGTGCCATATCCTTGGTATCACTTATTTAATACTATGTAATATTAATACAATATATATGAAAACTATACACAGATAAATTCTATGATACACGAATATTCCTATTAAATTATTAACAATTTATTATAAATAAATTAGCAATAATAATATTCGATATATATTTATGCTATACAAATACGATTATATAATATACGAAAGTAAATATAAATGTGTAAAATGTAATGATTTTTTTTTTATCAATACAATTTCAAATAAATTATTTAAAATTTAACTTTTAATTAAAAAAGAAATTATTTAACATGTATTATGTAATATTAATTTTCTAATTAACATTCCTAAATCAGTTTAAATTTGCGTATGACTTATGATTAATGCGTCTATGCATCTAATCTATGTATATATATATATATATATATATATATATTATTATAAGGATATATTTATATCTATATATCGATATATTACCTATATGTATATATGTATTATATAAACTTTACTAAGCCCGGTATATACGGTAATTTCTAAGAACGGTATATATTTATACTATGTAATATATACTATATATCTATGTATATATTTGTATGCGTCCTTTCTATTATAGTAACGCCGCTGTCACCATGTAATATTAACAGTATGTATATAGAACCTTATGTGTCAGTAGATCTTCTGGGAGTCGACTCCGTTCCGCAAGTAGTCAGTTAGTTTAGTAATAGTTATATGTATAATTATAATGTGTTAAGTCTGATAGCTAAGCAAAGAGTGCCTAATTAAATATAATATAGTGGGCGTGTCTGCTTATAGTATTGGGCGTGTCTAAGCTATATTACACATACCTGCATAATCATGTGTGTATTTCATGTATACTTTTACGCCGTAGAAAAATATACACGAAATAGTTGCATTAATGCATCTATTTCGTGTATATTTTATTAACACATATTCTTGCATGAAAATAGTTGCATTAATGCGTAAATTTCGTGTATATTTTATTACCACATTTTCTTGCATGAAAATAGTTGCATTAATAGATAGGGAAATAGCAGAGAAATATTTAGAAATGTCTTTCATAAATTTAAATAAATATAAAGAACATAAAATAATTCATGAGAAAATAGGTTACACTTGAATCTGGCCGCCTAGATAATTTTCATATTTTATGGGCCGTGTCTAACTTCTCAAAGATAATTAAATATTCAAATATTTAAATATAAATGACATAGAATTACATAATAGAACTCAATAGAATTACATTTATTTATTCTAATATGATAGCGCGTCATCACCTATAAATAAACTATTAGTCATAAAAATATGGCGCCTCTAGTTAACAACAATATTTCCATATGTTTAATTATGATTGTAAACTTTATATTTAGTAAATTTAAATGAATACATTGTCAGGCAAGTTTAATAAATAACCTACTATATAAGTATTATAAATATAATTCATAGTAATATATTGAATATTCAAGTTTATATACGTTTTGAATAGTTGTTTATTTATTCTTATAGGTCATACGATACGTATTTATATTGATTAAAGGTGATATTTTGCCATTTAAATAATATCAATACGCATCATCGTAAAATATAAGTTAAATGAATCATATATAATTATATATAACATATATACTATCATAAACTTATTACTCAAGTGTATGTGCGTATTGAATAGATGTTTATTTATTCGAAGAATAATTCTTATACGATATTTCCATATTTATTTTATTAAATGTGATTATTTAGACATTTTAAATAATATCTATACGTATCACAATATGCTATATGTTAAATGTGCACTATACAATATATTATTATATACTGTATATATTCTATATATCTGAATACTCATTACATTTATTTAAATATTTTAATATTATAATATTTGAATTTTTACAGAAATTTCATTTATATTTAAATATTTGAATATTTAATTATCTTTGAGAAGTTAGACACGCCCCATAAAATATGAAAATTATCTAGGCGGCCAGATTCAATATCCACCAGAAAATAAGGGTAAAATTGTGTGATATAATGAGATAGGTAGGGAGTCAGTGGGGTAGTTAGAGTGAAATTTCATGATAATTTCATTTACTTCATACTGTGGAGGGATAGTGAACATACTCAATTAGTCAATGGGATTGGTAATAGAGATGGTAGGATTAAGTATGAATGGAGTATACGCAAATAATACTATTAATGCTAGTAATTTTATGTACAAAGAATTATTCAAAAAGGATAAATAGTTGAAAATTTGACGTGTTCGGTAAAATGGGGAGGATTTTTTCATCTGGAGGAGAGCATTTTACTTGCCATTTAAATAATTGTCGAGGATCAGAAAAGAGTAATGCTATCTTTATGTTATACTAGATGCATTTGTAACGAGATATATTAGATTTGTATTTTTCTAGCTGATGATATAGTTAATTTTGTTTCATTAGAAGGAATTTTTAGAAATATCTTCTCACATAAGAGAACTAGGGAGAAAAAAGTTGGTCGTTAATGAATGTAGTTTTTGTAGGTGCATATATATTGATACTATTTTGTGTAGCCACTGGGATGGGTGGGAAATGATATATGTTGGTACAAGGACATATGATTCAGTGATAGTTTAAGTCTCTAATAATTATTGGTAAATCGTATATAGATGAAAGAAGATTATGGATGATATTATGACATTCATTAAAGAATAAAATGGTTTCTGATATTGGGGGACGATATATTAAGGTCAGATTTCGAGTTAAGCTAGGAAGCTTGAATGTCAGTGAAAGACAATCACTATATGAAAAGGGAGGGAATGAAATGCATGGAGAGAGGTAACAAATCATTACGAATACTAAATCCTACTCCACTACTACGGCTCTTTTGTCGTGGAGAAGATTGAGGTAATATCCATAGTCCAAGATGAAGGCAAATATGTCAGAGTCATCATTATAAATCCAGGTCATAATCTATGCAATTATAATATTTTGGTTTAATTTAAGGTATGGGAACAGAAGAGATATATTTGATATTAAGGGGAATATATCTATAGAGGCTATATTAGAGGCTAGTCAGGCTTGAGAAGATACATTATTTTTAAATAATGTCCTATATTGATCAATTGAATCAAACCATTTTTAAGATCAGATTTAGGGATGAGAAAAGTAGGATATGAATGAGAATTATTTGTATCCTTAGTTGAAATGTTTGAGAACGATTATTGAAAAATACTTTATACGAAAGGGGCGTAAGTTTTTGTTTTAGATATTTATAGAGTATCCTTCCAAGAATTATAATAGCATTAGGCAAATAATGACGAATAAATATATTCTTAAAATTATTATGTGGTGGGATTAGTAGGGAAACTGAAACATATATCAATAACAGAAATATTAGTGAAACGCAAAATAGCAGTGATGGTTAGAAATGAGGCAGAAGTATAAAATTGGGAAAGTTTTATAAATTCAATTAATGATACTATGAATTTATTATGGGGTTCTAATGGAATGTGGTACGATCGGGCAGACACAACGAGTGGAGGCCTCTTATGCCTGTAAAATGGTCAAAAGTTAAATCCACATCAAAGTCCTACCTCCACCTGCACGTGGTAGACCCTGTTTAAACTTATGGAGGAGGTCGAACGCGTCTCGTCCAGCGCGTCAAATCTGGCACTTACTCAGATAGGGCTGACTCCGATAGAGCTAACTCCGATAGGGCTAATTCAAATAGGGCTAACTCAGATATGGCTAATTCAGATAGGGTTAACTCCAATAGGGCTAACTCCGATAGAGCTAACTCCGTAGGATTAACTACGATAGGGCTAATTCAGATAGGGTTAACTCCGATAGGGTAAATTCAGATAGGGCTAACTCCGATAGGACTAATTCAGTTAGAGCTAACTCCGATAGGGCTAATTCATATAGGGCTAACTCAGATAGGGCTAACTCCGATAAGGCTAATTCAGATAGGGCTAAATACGATAGAGCTAACTACGATAGGGCTAATTCGGATAGGGCTAACTCCTATAGGGCTAACTCCGATAGGGCTAACTCCGATGGGGCTAATTCAGATTGAGTTAATTCAGATAGGGCTATCTCTAATAGGGCTAACTACGATAGGGCTTACTCCGATAGGGCTAATTCAGATAGGGCAAACTCCGATAGGGCTAATTCAGATAGAGCTAACTCCGTTAGGGCTAATTCAGATAGGGCTATTTCAGATAGGTCTAACTCCGATAGAGCTAATTAAGATAGGGCTAACTCCGATAGGGCTAACTCAGATATGGCTAATTTAGATAGAGCTAACTCCGTAGGGCTAACTACGATAGGGCTAATTCAGATAGGGCTAACTCATATAGGACTAATTCAGATAGGTCTAATTCAGATAGGTCTAATTCAGATAGGGATAATTCAGATATGGCTAACTCCGATAGGGCTAATCCAGCTAGAGCTAACTCAGATATGGCTAATTCAGATAGGGTTAACTCCGATAGGGCTAACTCCGATAGGGCTAACTAATATAGGGCTAATTCATATAGATCGTACTCCGATAGGGCTAATTCAGATGGGGCTAACTCCGTAGGGCTAACTACGATAAGGCTAACTCCGTTGGGCTAACTACTATAGGGCTAACTACGTAAGGGATAATTCAGATAGGGCTAACTCAGATAGGGCTAATTCAGATAGGTCTAACTCCGTAGGGCTAACTCCGTTAGGGCTAATTCAGATAAGGCTAATTCAGATAGGGCTAACTCTGATAGGGCTAACTACGATAGTGCTAATTTAGATAGGGCTAACTTCGATAGGGCTATTTCAGATAGGGCTATTCGGATAGGGCTAATTAAGATAGAGCTAACTCCGATAGAGCTAACTCCGATAGGGCTAATTCAGATATGGCTAATTCAGATAGTGCTAATTCAGATAGTTCTAACTCCGTAGGATTAATTACGATAGGGCTAATTCAGATACGACTAACTCCGATAGGGATAATTCAGATAGGGCTAATTCAGATAGGGCTAACTCTGGTGAGGCTAATTCAGATAGAGCTAATTCAGATAGGGCTAACTATAATAGGGCTAAATAATATTTTTTTTATTTTTAAAATACACCATCAACATTTGTTTTTTATAACATAATTAATTTAAATCAAATAAATAGATAGATATATAGATATAGTTTATTGGAGTAATTAATATCGTTTTTTTTTTTCATTTAGTTTTATTTTTCGTTTCTTTCTTCTTATCCAAATGGCTTCAAAATAAGACCTTGGTCTTTTCGGGTTGTTGCCAGCGATTTATTCATACAGGGGACAGGAACATTGATTGTTTAATTAATGTTTAATAGTTAACTATATATTTCGTATTTACATAAAAGATAATAATAAATAAATAAAATACATTAAGTAGACAGAAAAAATTTGATATTAACAAAAATCAAAATCAAAATAAAAATATTAAAAATAATGTATACATAGATATATATTTGATATAGATTTTATATTTTTATTTTATTTTTTATAGTTTTTTTAATAATATGTTAATTTTAAATTCATTAATTTTTTAATTTATCTATAATATAATTCATCATTGAGTAACATATTGTTTACTCTTTTCTTGAACAAATTTTAATTTTTTATATTTTGTATATTTCTTGGAAGTAAGTTCCAAAGTTTTGGACCTTTTATCAGTAAATTTTTATTATTCTTGTTGATTTTGTAATTGGTATAGTATACGTTTTATTTGTTCGTAGAGTATATTTATTATTGTTATTTTTGTGTATTTTAGTTAAATGTGTTTGTAATTGATTGTAATATATGTTATGCATATATATTAGTGTATTATAATATGTTAGCTTATCTAATCTAAGTATTTTATTTGATGTGAATAATTCTTTTGTATGATCTCGAAATTTTATTTTATTTATTATTCTTAAGGTTTTTTTTTGAATAATTGTTGTATTTATATTATTATTTAAGAATGTATTTCCCCAAAGTATATTTCCATAGTTTAAGTATGGTAGAAAAATACTATTATATATGATTATCAATGAATTTTTTTAATGAATTTGCTCAATTTTGAGATTAAAAATTGAATTTGGGAGAATTTGTTATTTAATTTAATAATATGATTTTTAAAATAAAGTTTGCTATCAAGAATTATACCAAGATATTTATAATTATATACGTTATTTATTAATGTATCATTTAATGAAATAATATTGTTTGGATGTTTATTTGAGTTGAAATTTTATCATTTCTGTTTTACTAATATTGAGTTTTAACTTATTATATTTATACCATTTTTCTATTTTTATTAAGGTTTTTTTAATTAAATTTGTTAGTTCTATATTATTATCAGCTGTACAAGTTATAGCAGTATCATCTGCATATACTGTAAATTTTACATTATTATCTTCTAAATATAATGGTAGATCATTGACATAAATGATGAATAGTACGGC